>OY856413.1:900812755-901162755 GCA_963693085.1 Alisma plantago-aquatica | reverse complement strand
CCAATGACTTCAGTGTACATGGATGACTCTAGGACTCTACACCAAAAGACTAGCAACACATCCAACCTTGTCAGCTACTACTCTTGCTACTTCTCTTCCTCAGTTGCATGATCTCTACCTCTTCGTACACGGTCACCTAAAAGATGTGGAAACTTATGGGGTGAGACCAAAAGTCCTTGCGAGAGATATAACTCTCCACCAACGCTATTAAAGCACATATAAGATGAGAAAGTAAAGCAACATACTAAGCAGATTGAGAAGATTTAGCTAAATGATATGCATTTAGTGAATAAAGTAGGTTAAGTGAACTAGGGAATTACCACAGAGTAGTAGGTAAAGTTATACTCTAAGAAGGAATATGAATCACATGTATAACAATTGCCTTCTTTTACCATGTTATAATTCAAGAAATCAGTACAAAGATAAAGAAATGGCTCAACCAATGTGAGATGTATGTCACCCTAAGCACATATAATACATGATTGTGTGATGCCTTTTATTATGCCCTGAGGATTTGATTCAGACCAACCAAATCCAACAGCCCCCTGCAACGGGAAATCGATGGTGCATTACAAGGTCAATGGAAGAGTCCGAATCCACAACCTCTCTACACATCTGGGTTAGCACACCACATAGACATATTAGTCAACTGTAAGGGAGGTGATAAATAGTCAACATATTGATCGGCTCCCGCATGGCCATCCATATAAAACACCTAGCCCACCTTCGTATAGGTAACAATGCTAGAAGAACTGGCTCACGCATGTCCATTCTTAAAGAGGGAGTGGATCACGCATGTCCATCCATATCACAAGGAGATCATATCACGCGTGGTCGTTTCACACTACCTGTAATTGTGGACGCAAGGAGATACTCGACTTGAACCCCCACAAATTCAAAAATATGCACTCTGAATTAAACTCATTTTACCAATCCAACAAATAAAGATGACACTGGAATGGATATATGGCACATGGAAACTACATGATTAGGTTCCATTTGATTAGTTAAACCAATTGGGTGACTTTTAGCATCAATCAAGTTACATTGTATAAAGCCAAAACAACTCTACAAGAATGAGAGTACATTGCAACTCTAGATGATATAAAATGTACAAGGTGTGAACTTGTCACATAGCCACCACATGGTACTCAAAGCTCTTCCATTCATAAGGCCAACAAAAAGGTTACACATCATTGTTGGATATAAATCCCTTACGACATCAAACCATCACTTGGTCATAGGACCTATCACATTAATCCTTGCGTGTGCTTCATCTCATTGTGCCTCAACAAAGTGCAAAGCACCACATTGTATCATATAATCACCACCATAGCATACACAAGACATGGCATACGTATCACCTACAAGGTTAGGGGCTCATAAACAAGAGAGAGAATGCATTATATCAAGATGAGTATCTCAAGGTCGAGAAGGAAAATACATCACATATCTCAACATTAGGGTTAGGTCTCCTTGCTCACCCAATTAGGGTTTTGTAAATACATCAAATCATTAAACTATAGATATGGAACCTTCCTGTTTGTTTGAACACTTTAGTGTTAAGAATAATTGTAAGGGTTAAACAAACAACTATGCACACAACACTACACATGGCTTATACATTACTCATAGATGTGTATTAATTGAGTATTTAAGCATCTATCTCAACCATCCATCAACCATGTGTCACGACCACCCACCAACATGGGTTGTGACTATCCACCATCTATGGTGTCTTGACCGCAACAAACCCCATGATGTCATTATTGTGACAGACCATGGAGGGTATGTATTGATCCAACAAGGGCTAGGGTTTTAACTACCCAAGAAAACATGTCATGACCTCCAACCTGATAACACCCAAATTAGCGCATATTTTCTATGCATTTTATCTATAGTTTTTGCCGCTTTAGTCTTAATATGCACTCTTTTATTCATGTTTTATGTTTTCTGTCTCTCCATTAGATAATGTAGTGAAAATAGCCAATAATGTAGCTAATTAGCCTATTTTAGACTTGCAGGCACCGAAACTAGCCAATTTTGGGACTCTCAAGTACCGAACCTGAAAAGACAAGAATTCCAGCAGCTGGCCGATACGGCTGCCCGATAGGGCCTGGCCAATACGATTGCCCGATAGGGCCTGGCCGATACAGCTGCCCGATATGGTCTGGCCGATACGGCCTGCCCGATACGGCGTGGCTGATATGGCTGGCCGATACAGCTGCATGACACTCCCCCTGCCCAACACGGTCTTCGAGCGACAGTCATATTGGCCCACCTGATGCCTCAAGATCAAAGCCACGGATGAAGGACACGAGGACCAATAAAATCTACAACTCCCATCAACTCACTGCCTATAAATAGCAGCTGCCAACCTACAAATAGGGGGAGCCGGAGGGAGGACCCTAGAAGAGCTAGTACCTAGACCAAGGAGCTAGTGTGTCGAGTTCCCCAAAAGTCTACTGCCCGATACGGTCTGCCTGATACGGTTGCCCGATACGGTTGCCCGATACGGTTGCCAGATATGGTTGCCCGATACGGTTGCCCGATACAGTTGCTCGATACGGTCTAGAGAGAGAGAGATCCGAGGAGTCCAGAGGGACAAAGAGAAGACCCAAGGGCTGAGATCTGACCTGCACAGAGGACGAGGAGCGAGAGCCACCTCTCCTCTATGGGCTACATCTCTTCCCTCTTATCTTTCATTCAACTGCATTCCTTTGTTTCTTGTACAAATGATTTTTATCCATCTTTGTTCAGTGCCAGCTATGCTTGTCTATGGCTAGTTAGCTCCTTCTTGGCTATGTAGCCCGATCTGGGCATGTTTATATACTTTTGCCTTTAGCAAGTAGATTCATATCAGATCTAGTATTTTGCTTGTTCTATTTTCTCTTTCCAAGTTATGATTTGCTAGTTTGGTTGATCTCTTACTCTCTTGAACTGATGTTTCTGCCTGTATTGAGAGATCTGTTGTAGGAATAGCTAAGAGATGATAGTTTGGATCTGAACCCGAGAGGAGGACGATCCAAGGTATTTTGTTCCTAACATCCCGGAATATCCTAAGACCTGAGAGGGAACTTAGTGTATTCTGAGGTGTTGATATGTCATTCCTCGGGAGAGGGTCATTGACACATTGTTGATGGTTTTAGTCACACATCGCGAGATCGAGTGGGACGACCCCACAGGACAGATGCCACCGTGCACACTAGATGTTTGCTTTGGTGTTCAAGGGTTGTCTACGCCCGAGAACGAGTGCATAGACTGCCCCGTTTGTGGTTACATAGCCATGAACTCTCTTTCTCTGATTAGTAGACTCACGAGCTCTGTTTTGTTTTGTTTTCTTTTCTTTTCTTTGTTTTGTTTTATATCGTGAAAACCCGCTAGACTAGTTCTAGCAATTACTTTTATCGACTATCGTCTTGGCTTATCTGACTAAAGAATGAGATTTGTGGCATCCTAAATGTCACCATGTCCCTGTGTTCGACCCCATAATAAAGTTGCGGGGGCCTAGAAGGTTCCAGGTTATAAATTTAAAGCTTGATTCCTTCCTTTGTCCCGCGTTCATTTCCAGACGGGTGAAAAAGGCCGATCACAACCTCAAGGGGAGAAACCCGACCAACATCAAGGTTGTATCGACCTCAAACAACACCATGGGTCGTGACTAAATAAAAGATAGGTGTGATGTCATGACCGCAAAAAGGGTAGAGGTTAATACCATCATAAGATCATATAACTCTTCTGAAAAAAGGACCAAAGTCCTAACTAATTCAGGGTAAGTATCTCCAAATGGCAAACCATCATTTTGACTGATACCGCAAAGGATCAAGGTATAATGACCAACACAAAAAGGAATCTCAAACAAGAGAGAGAACCAAGTTAACCACACTAAAATAGAAGTAAAACTTCATAGAACATAAAACACTCGATCATCATGGATGCAACCAAAACAAGGTCAAGTGATATGGGAAAAAGCTCATTGCACCACAATCACCAAAAATCAGGTACAAAACTAGGGTTTCAGATTCCTTCCAAACCGAGCATGATCTCAACATCAACCAAGTTCTAGAGTCTATCATCGTATACTAACATGTTAAGGGAACACTTTACAATTAGAAAATAGTAGCATGCATGTAGAAAAAGTGCATTAATAGAGAAGGTTAAGATTTATATAACCCGCCTGAAAGAAGGTCACTCTAAGGGTTGTAAGCTCCAAACACACGACTCCAAGGATGATGAGGCTCCATCAAAAAATCCACCCTCGTCTATGAGAACACCTCAAGAAATAAAAGACATCATGGTCATAGCTTACCCAACAAAAGAGAGAAAGAAGCTCAAGGCCAAACCAAAAGAATGAAGGTGGGGGAAAGAGAGAAGAAACTTTCCTTCAATTGGGTGTCTCCTTGTCAAAACATGGCCTATGACCCCTTGTGATAAGGAGTTTACTCTCAAGAACAACCACCATGTCAAAAAATGGTCTACGACCAAGAAAAAATGAAGAATATGGGTAGAAGATCCAATGAAAAACAACATAAAGGAAAGGTAAACACTTACCAAGGTAGAAGACGATCAAGGATATCCACAAGCACCACATGCAAAGTTTGAACCACCTCCAAAGAACCAAGAACAACTCCTTCTTGCTCCTCCAAGACCCAAGAACGCCCAAGCAAGGATGGAGAAAGAAGATGGTTGAAAAAGGTCACTTGCATGGAGAGAAGAGGGTTTATATAGTAAAGGAGGAGAGAGGTAGGGTAAGAGATGAGGTGTCAACAAGATAGGGCTCCAAAGGGACACTTATCCACCCAAGAAACTAACATGCAACCACTTAAAACCCACATACATGAGATGGTGATACACTCTATGTTGGATCTTGACTAACTAGGTCACCCAACATGGTCGCGATCATGACCCACCATTGAACACCATCCACGGTCGCCAAAACACCACCACACACAATAGGGTCACGACACAAGGTCACCAAACCCCTCCTAGGTCAAGAAACTCTATACAAAGGCAACTATCTCGATTGAAGATCACACAAAACTATCTTGGTTGCGAAAACCACACCTAGCGGGAGTTGTCTCGATCACGACTCCCACACAACAAGCCCTAGGCTGCGACCTAGGTTGAGACAACACACAAGGTGCACATGATCAAGGTACACCAAACCCTAGAAAACCTTGACCACCACTAAGGGTGCCACCACTCAACCAAGCCTCAGCCAAGGTGCCCCAAAGCACCACAATCTCTCTCATGAATCCAAGAGAGCAAAGGAATGGTCTAGAGGTGACAAATTGTAAGATAACCCCTCAACTTGGGTAATTGCAATTTGCACCAAAGCAAGCACACAAAGCACAAACATCATCCAAAAAAGCTCAAACTGGAGAGTGAAGCTCTCCACAAGCTCTAAGATCATCCTAAAGGATTAGAGTAAGTCTCTAGGCACATCATTAGGCCAAAAAAAATATGTTTAACTCAAACCATAGGTCAAGGGTCTTACATGAACCAGCTGGTTCAGAGGAGAACCGCTTGGTTGATGTATTGAACCAGAGAGTTCATGTGCTTTCCTATTTGAACCATCTGGTTTAATAGTAAATGGGTCAATTCATGTCTTGAATTGATCAATTCATGTGCTTCCCAATTTTGAATCACATTGGCATTTAATATTCGATTAGTTCAAAACATGATGTCAACATTAATCCTTGATCCAATCAAATTGATCATTGAACCAGGTGGTTCAACACTTGGACCAATTGTTTTCAACCTTGAGCCGATCGGTTCACTAAGTGAACCAGTTGTTTCATTCCCTGGTTTAGGTATTTTTCAGCCAATGTAGTTTCCAATTGACCCGACACTTGAATCGAACATATCAACACTTGAACCGGTTGATTCACAGTTGAGTCAGTCAATTTCCAGCTGGTGTTGTTTAAATTGAATACCTAAACATTTTAGAAATCAAATTAAACATCATTCACAAATAAACTACTATTCCAACAACATCCTATTTGTGTGACCGTATAGGTGCCAAATTACGTTGGTAGTGAATGTCCATAACAAACTTATGAAATCACAAGCAATGTGCAGTATCTAGAAACACATCATTGCTACCCTAGTAATTCGGAAAGTTGGAGAACAACTTCAACCTACAATTTGTGATCAGTGTTATAGTGATCGTACAGTTCCTTTGTCTCTGATATTCAGACTGAACTTTAGCCATGGAATCTTCATCCTCTTCAACATTCAATACATATTTCTTGAACTAGAGCAAATTGTATTAGATGGAAATGAGTTCACATATCATATATTAAGTCACATGAGTATGGCCATACATATCTCCATCTAACTTATCCAGTGGAGAGGATATCAATCTCCTATTGGAGGGACAAAACCCATCTATATAACTCACACTCAATCCCCATGTGTCACAACACATCTGAGCATCACCTTTATGGAAACCCTTATTCAAGGTCACATTGGATGATGCCAAAATCCATCAAATGACATGTGATGAGTGTAGTGAATTCAAGTCTAAGTACCACAATCACTATTATCACTATGAGAGATGATTATGACTACCATTCCATGGTTTGCATGTATCACTCTCATAGTGGGCATGTCCGATACAATGCGCTATAACATGTACATGTGTGCTTGACATGATATCACATATCAAATCTAATGAGACACTCTCATCAGTCAAAGCATACTATATTTTAAGATATTAGTATTGTCTATTTTTCTTCCACAATAATATTTGACTATGGACATAACAAGAATGTACGTACTCTTATCATACATAAGATCTGATTGTTCAAGTCCTCAAGTTGAAGACATATTCCGTCGACCAACATAATTCTTTTAGACATCTATTATATTTGTGTCATCATCTCATGATTGAGACAAACATAATAGACAAAATTATCTTTATTCTTATCAAATTAAGTATATGATGCGTCATTACAATCATCACGTGATTACCTCTATGGGCATACATACCAACACACACCAACATGCACTTAGATCCAGTCACTTATAAATCTTATTCCAAGTGATCTTAACATGTCCATCATGTTTTCACTGTGCTGGTTCATTTATAGAGGGTTAGAAATGTTTGCTTTGAGTTGGTATTTTACATGTTTTCACATTTCCTCACTATAACGACTTCTTGTATAATATGGAGGTGTTGTGGTATGCTATCTACGATTCCTTTGCCAAGCCATTAACTCCATCATTGTCACAATATTTCTATTGTGTCATCAATATTTTGGAACCACCCATAAGTTCATCTATATGAACTTCAAGATCCATACAATATCCTCCATTGTGTTCATAACACCAAGACACTCATCTTGTATTGCATGTTTCGTAACTTTCACTTGCTTGGAACTTTTGTAGCTTACAATTCCATTTCTATTTTAGGGTCAAACATAAATTTAGATTTCGATCTTTTTCATTTTGGAAGCTTGCATCGATATAACATATTACACCCAACTTGTCCTTATTATAATAACTAAGTAATATATCCTTTTAGTTTTTTTAGGTACTTAAGGATGTTCTTTTTGGTAGTCCAGTGAATCCCACTGGGATCTGAATGATACTCACTCATCATGTCCAAAACATAGAAGATAATTGGATGAGTACATATCCTCTTGTCATGTCCAATACATATAAGATAATGGGATGAGTACAAGCATACCTGATAGATCCAATTGCGAATGTGTATACCATCTTTCTCATGTTTTTCCCATTATTTACAAGAACTGGAACATTGTACTCTAGAGAGACTAATTTCACAAATTTTTCTCTCATTGATTCCTACATTCTGAACACCTTTAGCATCTTGCCAATGTATGTGCACTTTCTTAGGTCAATAAGCTCTATAGATCTATATCTATAGATCTCAATTTCCTATCACATTGGATGCTTCACCTAAATTCCTCACAGAGAAGGTACTTCCTTTCCAAGTTATAACATTCATACGATTCTGACATTATTCCCCATCATTATGTGGAGTATAAGTATGATCCTACTAGATTCTTGTAATCAAACATTTCATCTTCATTATGACTGAAGTCAAACTCTTTGACTATCATATCAAATAGAAGATTGCATCTATGAGATGCTTACTTCAATTTATAGATTTACCTTTGTAGATTACATATTTTACTTCCAATATTGGATTTATAAAACCTTTAGGTTGTGTTGCATACACATCCTCTATAGTATTCCTATTAAGTAATGTAGTTTTAACATCCATTTTTCCAAATTTCATAGTGATACTAAGATGCAATGACAAGCACAATCCTAATGGATTAACTAGGGCAACTGGTGAACATATTTCTTCATGTTCAACATTTTGAACTTGTTTAAAACCACTACAAACAATAAACCCTTATAAATTTGTAAACTACTATCCATGTCAGTGTTTTATCAAAGACCCAAATGCCCCCTATGAGTTTTTCCCCTTCAGGTGGACCCAACAAGGTCATACCTTGTTGGACATGGACTCCATCTTGGATCACATGTCCTTAAGCCATTTCTCAGACTCTGGTCCCTCAATAGCTTCTAGGTAGATTGTTGGATCCTCCTCTATGACCAACTCACCAAGTTCTTGCGTTATAAGATATCATAATCTATCAAACTGAAGGCATGTTATACTAGATCTAAGATGTTCTATCTTACATAAGGAACTTGAGATTCTACAACAACTTGTGATCCTCCTTGTCCTACTTTCCCTATTTGGTTCAATGTTTTCTTATTGGTCTCAAACTTTTTGAGCTCTACTTATCTCCCACTGATTCCTTTGTAACAAATTTCCCTTTAGGAATTCAGCCATCCTAACAACAAACACATTGTTGTCGGTTTGAAAAAAAAGTAGTATTCAACAAAATAACATTTATGTGATTTGTGGATAAAGCTTTTCAAGAAACTATTTTCGTATATAAGCTCTGAATCCTAATCCTTATAGAAGATATATTGTGATACCTCTAAAGCCATATGTCATATGGTGTCTCTTGAAACAATTTATACGACACATTATCTAGTGTAAAGCATGAGCCCAAAAAGATTATAAAAAGATTAGGAAGATTTACCGATATGCACCATGTCTAATAGGGTGTGATTCCTTCTTTCTGATACACTGTCATGATACAGTATCATTGTGTTTCAAGTGGAGTTCATCAAGATACATTATCATGGTCTCCAAGAAGGTCCTCAAACTCTTGGTTCAAAGTATTTCCACATCAATCATATCAAAGTGTTTAAATACTTATTCCCAAGTGGGTTATATACTTCATTCATAATCTCCTTGAACACTTCAAGAGATTTAGACTTGTATTTCATTAAATCCAATCTACCATATTTACTGAGAACATTAGAAAATATAATGAGGTATTAATAACCACCTTAGTATTTATTCCAAAAGGTTTATATACACTATCATGTATGAGCCCTAATAGAATAATCGCTCTCCCACTATATCTAGTGAAAGGTGTTTTTTCATATTTCCCAACAAATAATATTTGCATGTATCTATTTGTTCAATAACTAAAACAGTCTAGATAACCATCATATGGATTTTAGAATTTCATTTCTCATTTTTCTTCTTTAGATGACAATGCCATAGGTATTTGTTGTTCGAGTCATCCATTCATTTAATATATATAACTATCTCTAGTATTATGAAATATAATCTATGAGACGTTAGGGCTACATTAATAAAAGATCTTATCTTTGAAAGCAAAACATCAAATATATTCATAATATTCTTATACATACAAGATACATGATGTTCATTAATGGAAAGTATATAATAGCAATTCAATAGTTCTATTAAATGCCTATTACATGAATGATAGATTGTAACTATAGTGGTAGAAACCCTTGCTCCATACAGTTCTAAATCACTTCTTCTTAGGTCCTAAAGTGGAGATCTCTATCTCTTTCTTCTTCCTGAGTTAATCTATATAAAGAGGACAATTCCATTTTAAATATCCATGTTAGTGACAATGGTGTGATACCTTCCCTCCTTATTCACTCCTCCCTTAGCCTTTAGTGCAAAAGACTTTAATTTCTGGCTAGATTTAGAACTCTTCTTAGATTTTCCTTTTCCCTTAGTCTTCCCTCAACTAATAATCATCATATATTTCGGTTTGTCCTTCTTCATCTGTGCTTCAACTATCCTCAACATGCCTAGTAATTATGAGAATGACTTGTAAAAATTATTCCTATTGTAGTTCATGCCAAACTAGCAGTATGATTCTAGCCGTGACTACATAATGACATATATGGCCAACTCTTGACCTAAGTAAAATCCTAGTCTAGCAAGGTTCTTCACATACCCAATGAATTTGAGTGTATGGGGACCTACAAGATTTCCTTCTACCATGTTGCACTTGAAAAATGCCTTTGAGAGATCATATCTCTGTTCTTTTTCCTGATCATGGTACATGTTCTTAAGGTGTGTTATCATCTTAATAATATCCATATTCTCATGTTTTCTCTGCAACTCAGAGTTCATTGAGGACATCATCATGCACTTGACTTCCAAGACATCTTCAAAGTTCTTTTTGTAAGCATCCCTATTAGCCTTGGGTGCAATGGGAGGAGGTTCATCTAGCTCTGGTGTCTCTAGGACATAGAACTTGCACTCTTGCACGTGAATGATTTTCAACATCCTAAACTAGTCATAGAAGTTATTCATGTTCAGCTTGTCCTTCACAAGGACCGATAGCAATTAAAATGTATTTGTGTTTGCCGTTAGAATTTACAAAATATTGTTGAAATTTTTATCAGGTAATTTTGATTTTATTTGATTTTATAAGTTTGATGATATTAATAAGGTTTTTCATTAATTATCACTCCCACTAATTTGTTCAAATTGATAGCCCTCACTACCAATTTGGAAGATTGCATCGAACAACCTTTTAGTGAGACAAGATCCATATTTCATAAAATCATGAGTCAACTTTGGTCGATGGCCCACAACTTCACTATATAGGTAGGCAAATTTTTCCAGATGCATCGTAATGCAATGATTGGATAGATGGTGTGCACAACTCCTTATCGCTAAGCATATTTATGCTTCTAAGTAATTTATCGCATTAGGATCACCTAGTTAAGCCTAAACCAAAAGCTAACACGATAGAATATACAATCTCTTTTGAAGATCTACATACCTACCATCACACATCCATGATATAGATAAATAACCATTGTTTGGCATAACCTATGCTTGGTCGATCAATCTTTTCATGTGTGTCTCTTATGGAAAGCATCTTAGACTGAATATTTATTGAGGGATTTTATGTATAAGTACATATACATATCCAATCACCACATACTTATGGTACATATCAGATAACCACAAATGAGAACTATGAAATTATAAAACACAAGCGATGGTTATGGACATACTATTGGTGCCAAAATGAATTACTACCACCTGAGGTCCACATATTATGTAGAAACCTATTGTTGATGAAGATCTATGCCATAACCAGTTTGTGATGACTGGTTCAACTCTTGAACC
Organism: Alisma plantago-aquatica; assembly: GCA_963693085.1. Taxonomy (NCBI): domain Eukaryota; kingdom Viridiplantae; phylum Streptophyta; class Magnoliopsida; order Alismatales; family Alismataceae; genus Alisma; species Alisma plantago-aquatica. The sequence continues at coordinate 901,151,228 of OY856413.1, read as the reverse complement.
AATCAGTGGGCCTCCTGGTTAGTTGGTTGATCACTTGAATCACTAGGTTGGTCTTTGGTTCAAACGTCATCTGGACTCCTCCACAAAATCATTTGGGCCACCAGCTAATTAGTCAACTCCTCCTGTCATTTGGCCTCCTCAGTCCTCCAATCGATTGGATCAACATCTAAGCCATTCAGTTTGTCTAGTGTAGAGCGCCTCCTTTTCCATATCAAGAAAAGAAACTAACCTACTCCTATTTAACATATTGCATTTTAATAGGGAAACCTCAAATTACATTTGAGTGGAGCATAGGAAGGAAATAATTAATACTTTTATAGACCTTAGAATACAATCCGAGATATAAACAAGAAAAACATCCAACCAAGAACAAGATCTAAAGGGTTATTGGCCATAACCATGCTTTACATAGACAATCAAAACCAACTTTAAGGGCGACATGTGAAAATTGCATATTATATATATATATATATATATATATATATATTTATATATACATATATTAGTTTGTGGAAATGTATGTGGTATTTAATTGGATATGCATATTAACCAAGTTGATTTTCACATTGTATGCAATAAAAATAAATATGATCATATTGATTTAAGTCCAAATATATCGTAAATTGATGTGGCGCTGATACCACTTTTGGTAAATCAGGGAATAAGATAAGTGAGTGGAAACAAAAATTTTAATGCTTGATTTCCTAATCAACAAGATGTCATAAAGAACAATGTATCTAGGAATGAAGGTAACAAGATCTATACGTGGTCCTGGAGCAAGTCTAGTGACAACTCTAGAAGTGGTGTGCTTCTTTCTTCAAGTTGCACACAAACAACTGTGGGAGGCAACCTCTTGGTGTTGCACCACAGATGACATTTGACGGCATCCTCCTAGTGGAAGGAAAAATCCTCCTCACTTCTTGAGTAGTCTACACGGATTACTGGGAACTCCATGTTGTGCTACCAGAGCCAAGGAGAGGAGTTGTCCCTTTAAACGCCAACCTACTAGAGTAGATTCTCTCTTCTAATTGTCTCTCCCTTGCCATCCCTCCCTTTCATGGGTAGCATGTGCTTGGGCTCTCTTGGTTACCACAACAAAAGAGGATAACAAAAGTCAGAGCTTATTATTGTGTCTAGGAAGCCCCCAATACCCTTCTATTTATAGGAGGGCCAAGATAAGGGTTTCCTATCAATTTGGGAGTCAAAAACACAAAATTTCATTAATTTTCTAGAAGCCACGAATGGTGAACCAATCAGAACACTATTGAACCAGTTGGTTTAGAGGTGAATCGGTCGGTTCATGTCATTAACCAATCAGTTCATGTGATTTCCCTTTTTGAATCACTTTGGCATTCCATATTCCATTAATGCAAAACACGATGTTAACATCATTCCATGATCCAATCAAATTAATCATTGAACCGGACATTTCAGATGTAGAGCTTATCAGTTCACCATGTTAACCGGTCAGTTCATGCCCTGGTTTGGGTATTGTTCAACCAATGTTGTTTCCAATTGACCTAACACTTGAATCGATCTATTCAACACTTGAATGATTCGGTTCATTGTTCATTCAATCAGTTTTCAAACATTATTGTTTAAATTGAATACATAAACACTTCAGTAATTAAATTAAACATCATTCATGAATAAACTCCTATTTTGAGTACATCCTATCTATGTGACCCTATATGTCCAAAATTACATTGGCAGTGAATGTCCATAATTAACTTATGACATCACAAGCAATGTGAAGTATCTAGAAACACATCATCGTTACCAATGTAATTCGTGAAGTTGGAGAACAACTTCAACCTACAATCCATGACCAGTGTTACAGTCATCATATAGTTCCTTTGTCTCTGATATTCAATTGAACTCAAGGCATGGAATCGTTATCCTCTTCAACATTCAATTCATGTTCCTTGAACTAGAGCAGACCATATGAGATGGATGTGAGCTCACATATCACATATTGAGCCACACGAGTATGGTCATACATTTCTTAGTCCCACATATCAAGCGGACAAGGTATTAATCTCATGTAGGAGGGACAAATCCCATCTGCATCACTCACACTCAATCCCCACGTGTCAAAATGCATTCGAACATCAACTTTATGGTAACCGTTAATCAAGGTCACATTAGATGATGTCAAAATACATCGAAGGACATGTGATGAGTGTAGTGAATTGAGGTCTAAGAACCATAATCACCACTATGACTATGAGAGTTGATTATGACTACCATTCCATGGTCTCCATGTATCACTCTCATGGTGGGTCAGTCTGATGCATTGTTCTCTAACATGTACATATGTGCTTGACTTTATATCACATACCATGACTAATAAGACTATGTCATCAGTCGAAACACACTCTAGTCTTATGTATTACTATCTTCTATTTTGCTTCCACAATAATATCCAAATAAGGACATAACAAGAATGTGTGTACTCTAATCATACATATGACCTCATTATTCAAGTCCTTAACATGAAGACATGTGTTATTGAGCAACATCATTCTGTAGACATCTATTATCTCTTTGTCACTGTCTCATGATTGAGACAAACATAATAAGATGGAATTATCGTTATTCTTATCAAATCAAGTATATGTTGTCCCATTACAATCATCACATGATTGGATCTATGGGCATACACATCAACACTCTTTTCATATTGACATTGCAAATAGAGTGTACCCATTGATATAATATCTCAAAAAAGACAATATCAGTGTTTTAGACCCAAAAAATAACCATTTCAAGGTATCTGAAACATAATCTAGTAAATGAGAAAGATGTTCACTGACATGATTATGTAACTAGGCGTCAAAATAGTGAATGTACTCTTTAATTATATCCTTCTAATTCCTTGATATGAGTTTGTAAATAATCCATTTGATCTTTCACAAAGGGTTCAACCTCGAGGGTAGTTCATAGGACATACACAAGTGTAGTTTGTAATGGATTAACTAAAATTCATACAAGCTTTCATTTTGTACTACCATGTCCATCAATTTTTCTTGCATGTCGTGATTTAGGAAGACCTATGGCTTCAACATTGGATAACATTTGAGCATATAATTCAATATCCCCTTATACTATGTATCTTTCCACCATACAACCCTTGGGTCAATATCTATTGTTCACATATCCTTTTAATATCTTCATAAATTGCTCGAATGGGTATATCCAACATAAATATAGTAGACCAAACAATTTTACCTCTCTAACCAAGTGTATAGTCAAATGACCCATTAAATAAACGAATACAAGAGGGAAGTACATCTGAAGTTGACAAAAGGGTATGATGATATGGCTTTGCAATTAGTCCAGGGTCTCAGGGTCAATGGATTTTGAGCATAATGCATTAACGAACACACAAAGCTTAATGATTGCATTTGTAACCCATTTTAAAATATGGAACAAATAACCAATGGAAAGAACTATTGAATTAAGCCATGGAAATCATGTGATTTCAGGCCGATCAATTTCAAATCTATCATATCCACAAATTTATTCATGTTTGAAGAATATACCAGTGGAACCTTAACTCCTTTTAGGATCCCAATAGAGATGGATCTCTCATACTTTGGAAGAGTATAACATTCTAGAGTCAAGTATGTCTGGTTTCTCCTTTTTTTTGGGCCCAAACTATCCTGAAAGCCCATGTGTACCATGTCCAATCTTGCTTTGGGACCATCTTTTGTATTCCATGACAAATTGAGTAATATGCCAACCAAACTATCACATATGTTCTTTATATGAATTACATCTAAACAATGCCTCAAATATAAACACTTTTGATAAAGAAGATTAGAATATAGACCTCTTCTTGTAGGGACCTTTGACGATCAGAGATTTCTTCTATTTTTCCAAATTTTACTTTCAATGATTTTACCTTAGTAAACATTTGCTGACAGGATAATGGTTGTGGAGCACTCTGTGGTAACAATTCACCATTTAAAGCTTTCTTAACCCTATAGTAATGATGAGCCTCAGGAAAGAACCAACCATGTCCAAGATAAGAAGTTTTCTTTCCATGTTGCAATTGGTATAATGATGTCTCTTTATCACAAATAGGGTAACCAAGATGTCCTTTGATATTGTACACAAATAGATTTCCATATACATGATAATATTTTATCATACAAAATAGCATTGCCTCAGATTGAAATTCTTTTGGTTGTATGAATCATACACGTCGACACCATTGTACCAAAGAACCTTTAAATCTTCAATGAGTGGAGCCAAATAAACATAATCATTTCCAATCTTCTTCAGTCCTGAAATTAGCAAAGTCAAAAGTATATACTTCTGTTTCATGCATACATCTGGATTAAGATTATATATAACCAAAATCATGGGCCAAGTATTATGACTTCGTAAATTGTGTGGGGATCCATTCCATCTGCAAAAAGTGCCACTTTAGGTTTCGAGGATCTCCACTTAGTTCACAAAACATATTATTGATTGCAATCCATTATGGATAAACTATAGGGTGCGTAAGAAAACCATCACTTTTTCTCCTTAGCATGCCAAGCCAACTTCTTCACACTGTCACAATTATCACACAAGTGCCTAAATATAGGTATTATTGGTAAATACCAGAAAAACTTACTAGCTATCATCCCTCATTCATTGCGGTTCTTCACAAAGAGGATAACTATCATGCAAATCATGGCCATTTTCATACAAAATGCAATCATTATAGCATTCATGCATCTTTTTATAATCAAGGTTCATGGATGAAAGAACCTTTTTTGCATCGATGTGCAACAAGGAAGTACATTGTCCTATAGAAGCATATCTTTCAAGAGTTTTTGTAAGGTTGTAAAGCTTTTATCTTAGCATCCATTGCTCCCCTTTAGGTAATACAACTTTAAAACAATAGAAAATTTGGCAAACTTGACATAAACATTGTATAATGAGGTTTCTGAGCCACTCATCAAAATTTCCAATATTTTATGACAATCCTAAGCTTTTTTCTCTACACTATAAGCCAAGTTAGCAATGTTTCTTCTTCATGTGCCTCGAATTGCTCACTATGATCTATAGTTTGAAAAGCTGCATTCTCACCATGATGTATCCATCGAGTATAATTCATATCAATATTATCTCGAAAAAAGTGATGATGCAAGATGAATTTGTCAAGCCACTTTCCAAAATCACACATTGTACAAGGAAAAATTATTCTAGTATCATTTTCCACATGTTCAATTATACACCATACAAATTCACCCACACCTTTTTCAAATTCTTTGGAGATATTAAAAGGGGGTGTGTATAAATAAGAGGAATAATTCTTATTAAAATTAAAATATTTACGCCTTAAGTATCCTCATCTATAGTGAGTTCTTGTACACAAAAGAAACAAATATATTCCAATTATCATTGGATATCTCTCGTAGTATCTTCTTATACTTAGGCATACAACATGCACCTTGTATATGGATACAACAATATTTAATATGACCACTTCATATATATCCTATTATCATCTTTCACCATTTCTTTGGCTCTTCTTACTTCCACACTCCCATCTAGTCTTGTTATAGGATTGATAACATATACCATATAAGTGATGAACAAACAAAAAAAAATATAGCCATAAAGAGTACAAGGATACAAGAACAAAATCCATGTTGAGGTTTTACCATTGCTTGTGGGAGATAGGCAACCAAATGAAAGGCTCATATTATCCCCTTCATCTCTCACCTAGTGGCAATGACAACATTGGGAAACGATACCTACAACATCATGGAGTTAATGGCCAGTAGAATCTATAAAAATTAAGAGTTATGATCTTTATCCCTACCAAAGTGGCCAAAAAGACCACTAGTGTGTAATCCCCACACAACTTCCTCATTAATAATGTAATTTCTCTCACCAAATAAATGTTATGACTGATATTTATTTTCTACATGGTGTTTTTGGAACCTACTAAACTTACGTGGTTTAACGTAAATGACACATGTTACATCCAATAATGCAGAGAAAACAATCTCAAATGTTTCATTTAGCTATTGTTTCTAACAAATGGTTGTGAACCCAAAGTAATCTCAATTAAGAATTCATTTGGGTTGTGACTTTTTGAACTCTCTATGTTGTCCATTTATGTGTTGAACATTGTTGCATGGACTCAAATGGAACCTTTTCTAGATTAATGAGAACATCAAGTGAAAAAGGGTCATTTTTATAAAACCTAGTAGCAGACTACCCAAACTAGTTAACATAAATGGGAACCATTCTGGCATGTTATACACACTACATTTTTGGTTCTATATTAAACACCTTAAGGAAGAGTATTGCTCATGGGTATCTTTAAAATTCACCTAAGACACAGGAAAAATGAATAGTTGCAACATGAAATCTATATACAGAACAACTGTGTGATATTAGACATATGATATCTTTGAATCTATAGATAAATGTAGAAGGGAGATAGATTATTTTATTTGGAATATGTATTATTGTAAAGAAACAAAACCCTAAAAACTAGTGAATATAATAAGCAACGTGGATACATGAATATCCCAATGTTCTTCATCTATGATAGGGTTCATAAAAAGGGACAATTGAACAACATGCCTAAATAAATTGATAAGGGTAACTCATGAAGGAATCGACATAGATATGTATGATGTAACTAATAAAGAGTATGAAACAACTAACATTCATTACACAAATGAGCATGACAAACCCTCCAATCTTGTCATCTTAACATAAGCTAGACCTTGTTTTAGAATTATATATTAACTCATAATTTTTACCAAGTTCACTTGGTAGTTTTGAGGATAATTTGTCCTTGATAAACATGATTCTCATATTTTATAACTGGGGATTTGAATTCACACATAATATAACATGAGATAATCACATATTGCAGACCAAATTTTATAAAAATAGCTTAGGAGATTGTAAGAGTAGGTGTTAACACCCCATTTTTGGTCACTCGAAAAATAATTCATGAAGAATGTTAATTCTATGGTTAATGATGGAACCCGTTTCCCATTCTACTCAATTTATAAAATTTTCAATATTTTTACAAATTATTTTCCTATTTGATGCATCCATTTTTCCCACTTTCACCATGTTTAGGATCTTCTACAAAGAAATCTTCTTTCAGACCTAAAGTGCAATTTGACTTTCAATTCTACCTTAAATAGGTTATCTTTTCATTCTTTGTCCAGTTAAATTGTCAGTAATTAAATGTTCCCTTATCAATTTCTTTTTTCAGACAAATTTGAAAGATAACATTGAGTTATCTTTCTGTGCAAGTTTTCTCCATTTTTTCACCAGAAAAATCCTAAAATTATTGGGAAAATGAGAAAATATTTTTTTTTACTTAGAGGAGTCTAGGCGGATCAATGCCATATGCCAGTGACACATGGACCCATGTGCCAAGGGTTGTGCATCAACGTGATCCTCCACCTTTTGCAACATATTGTGTCCAAAATCTTGAACCTTAATCCTAGACTATAAATAGACCTCCATATCCAGTGAACTTCAGGCCCCTTTTTGTAATATCCTCATTTTTTTGTAAATTTGAAATATATTAGTCAAATAGTTGATTTTATAAGAAAATTACTTAAATATAAATAATGAAATAATAAAGCTCTTGACTTCATGTCATGGGTTGAACCCATGGCCCAATTGAGGTCCATAAGACTATTTGCTTTGCAAATAGGTGCTCGGGACACAAAACAAAGAAATCAGAGTTTTCATGCACAAAAAAGGATGGTGACTTTGTTAAATATTTAATGATTCAATTATAAGATAATATGCAAGTTTCTAAAGGAAAGTAAAGTACATGGTGCTTTAGATAATCAAAAGAGGAATTATCTAGCTACCATTGACAACAAAATGTTTGAGGCAACAATTAGTATTCTTTTGGTCTAACCTTTAGTATACACTAAAATAGAGGAAAGAAATAGAATTCTAGTTGTTGGGAGGAAAATGATATACCATTGGATAATGGTAGTGTTTTAAATAATATATAAAGGGAGGAAGTTTTCAATGGTGAATATATACCATTAGAAACCAATTAATATGACTTGGGAAAGGATATTAGTGAGTTTCCTAGAAATAAGAATATTTGAACTAAGGGAGACAAAGAATGATGTAGATATCAAATCATAAAGTCTTTCCAATGATTTAAGAATCAAGTATAGTGTCATGCTTTCCTTTATGGATATTTAGAGTAAAGTTGTGGAGATGTGTGTCTCCATAATGGAAATATATTGAATATTTTCTAGAACATCCACGCACACTCATTAGGTAAGTCTTGACCAATCTACAAGAAAGAGAGAGAAATATAGGAGTTTTTTAGTTGTTTTTCTAGAAATCATGAAGACCCTCTCCTTACTAAATCAACCAAATACATTTGACAATATGACAAAGGAAATCAGAAGGTAAATCAACAAGTTTTTATGGGATACTGGCCTTAAAGAGATTAATACTAAGGGAAGATTGTTGTGATATTAGTATTAAGATGGAGGAGGGTCCCCATCCTTCTAGTTGGTTTTCTTCCCCCCTTATTTCTCCATCATCACCCTTGTTGCAGCCTCTAGGGTTTTATCCTAGAACCTATATTAGGAAAAATCATCTCCTCACCTTCATAGGGTCACATGGTTCCTAGCCTGCGTAGCTATGGGATGTTTTGGAGCTGTTACATACTCCTTCTCAACTGCACACTAGCCTTTTTGAATGTAGTCAAGATAAGGCGAGACCCTTTATATCCAGTACCCACAAGATCCCATTATCCAGGCCCTAACAGGATCAGAGTGCAGTTGGTGAGAGGTGTTGTCCCATAGGAAGGTAAGCTACCCTGGTCGTCGAGATAGTAGAGTGACGATGGTGATCAGAGGATGGGCGACCACATAAGACAATGCATATCAACATTCTTCATTGTATTAGCTCATTTGTGCCACTAATAATAGGTCTCTAACCTCCTTTTCTCGACATGTTCATGAGGCCCTTTCTTGTAGCTCACCTATCCATGGTCACCTTATACCTAAAGGGCTCACTTTTTTGAAGTTGGGAGTTTTTGGATCATTCCTCTTGATTGTCGAGGAGGCCAAATACAATGAAGTCCTACTGCTTCATGGGATTTTGAGTCACTTATAGAAGCCCACCTCTCATCACAACATGGAAGGAGGAGTTAGGTAGAAGTTGGGTGGTTCATGCATGAGAGATCGCTAATTGACGCACTCCTAGGACAAGTCCCGAGGGCAACCCTTCACTTGGAAGGGATGAGTCTATGCCAACTGACTCAAAGGCCCTGGAGTGTGTACGTTAAATGTAAGGGCACAAGCATCATTTCCTATAAATATGATTTAAAAGGTATTTTTCTACTGACCCGGTGGTTTATGATTGGCTCATAAAAGTAATAATATGAATATTTTAGTAAATAGATGGTACATCAAATTATATCAAAACCATATGTCAAATTCATCTGAAAAATGAGAGGAACACAAATAAAATATATTTGGTATCTAAATCTGAACACAATTTTAGAACTAGTGCATATATATGTTTAAGTGATGATTAATATATAGAAACCACAAATTTTGATATTTATATGCTAAAACATTAAAAGCCCTTTCTTTTATGCTATTATTTGATCTTGTTGAATCCTATGATAATGTAAGATGATCCTGATAGTAATGCTGAATAACAAGGTTTCTAAGTGAATAATCACATACATGATGATAACTAGAGTTACTAATGTTGGTATGTATGCCCATACAACAAGTCATGTGATGATTGTAATGGGATATATTGTAAATGATTTGAATAATAATAAAGGAAATTTCTGATCTATATGTTTTAACTGTTTCTGAGATGATAATGTAACATGATAGATGTCTAAAGAATTGTTTTACTTGATGACATATGCTTTTGGGTTGAGGACCTAAATGATGAGATCATACAAATGTTAAGAGTATACTTTCTTATTCAGTCCCTAGTCGGTTGTTATTGTGGAAATAACCATAGACATCAATAACACTAAAGACTAGATTGTGTGTTGGTTGATGACAAAATCTCATTAGTCATGATATAGAGATATCAAACCAAGCACATAGGTACTTGTTAGAGAACAAGTGTACTAGACAGACCCACCGTAAGAGTGACACATGGAACTATGATTTGGTAGTCACAGTCAGCTCCCACAATGATGGTGGTGAGTGTGATTCTTTGACCTGAAATCACTACACTCAACACATGTCATTGGGTACACTTTGACATCAAACATAATCCTAAAATATGGGTTGTTATAAAGGTGATGATTGGGTGACTTTGACACATGGGACTTTTGAGGGGTGAGTGATAGATATGGGATTTGTCCCTCCTAAGGGAGTTTGATGTCCATGGCCACTTGATGAGTAGGATTGAGAAAGGTATGCACATGCATGTGTGAATCAATATGTGATATGGATGTCACACACATCTCACCCAGTCTGCTCTGAGATCAAGGAAATGGATGAACATTGAAAGGATGATTGTACCATGCCTTGAGTTCATTCCAGACATTAGTGACAAAGGAATTATACATTCACTATAACACCATTCACAGATTATAGGATTGAAAGTTTTTCTCCAACTTTCTATTTCACTTGAGTAGCATTGACATGTGACTAGGCACCGCTCTTTGCTTGTGAAGTCATAAGTGTTATGAACTTTCACTGCCAACGTGAAATGGACCTGTAGGGTCACACACACTAGGACATGTTCCTGGAAGAGGAGTTTCTCTATAAATCTTGATTGGATTGATTACTAAAGGAGTTTAGTATTTCAATTAAACACCCAATCAATTGATAGCTCAAAATCTTAGTGTTCAAGGTGTTGGATCAGAAGATTAGAGTATCAAATTGATTGAAACTATAATTGACTGATCTACTACCCCAACCGGTTGGCTCATAGAGATGAACCAATTGGCTCAGGCTGGTCAGCCGATCGACTCAGGCTGGTCAGCCGACCAGCTCAGGTCAATGAACCGATCGGTTCACATGTTGAACTGGTCGGGTGACCAACCCAGTTTATTTCACTTGTTCAAATTTGATTTGGACAAGGACTAATATATGATTAGTTAGAAATGAACATGAAAGTCAATTCCAGTTGGACTAGGAGCATGAACTGATCGGCTCAGATGCCCCAAACGATCAGTTCAGGTGTGAACCGATCGGCTCATGTCACCAACCAACTGTTTCATGCTTGAAATGATCGGTTCAACTGATGCAGTTTTTCAGATTTTTTGGAAAATTTTGAATCCTTGTACTCCTTCTTAATCCCGCATTGCCCAGGGTAGAGAACCATGTCCCATGACCCTCCTATATATAGGGGTATTGGGGGCTTCTCTCTGTACAACTCAGAACACCAGTTTCTCTGTAAAGTTGTCGTTCTCTTTGGTTGTGATAACCAGGAGAGCCCGAGCAAGTGCTACCCGATAAGGGAGGCACAACAAGGGAAAGAGAACTACAGAAAAGCAATTGGTAGCAGGAGAGTGTGTCGGTGACTAGTACGTCGACCTGAGGGTACGACTCCTTCCAGTGCCTTGTGCGACAAGGCGACCAGAGTTCCAGGTGGTCTGTGTGGACTACTATAGAGGTGGGAGACTTCTACCGCTCGACGAACATCTGTCAATCCCGACAGTCCTGGTGAGACCAGGAGCTGCACAGACACCGTCTAAGACCAGATGTGAAGACTACGAAAGTCATGAGGTAACGTCACCGAGCAAGCCTCGGGACAAGGTATGTCTCTACAAACCATCTTCCCTATTGTATAGACGTTGACGTGATTCCTTTATACTGGGTTTGGGGAGAAAAATTGTGTTTCTGCTGCCTTCTCTGCCTCCACTAAAAAAACCCAACAGTGGTATCAGAGCCACATCAACTGCTCTATACTTTAGGATTATCAATGTGATCAATTTTGGTCTGTCGCCTTTATTTATTGCATATGATGTGAATAAAATTGGATTTATGCATGTCCAATCCTAAATAGACAAATCCCAAAATACATATATGATATGTAGTATGAATGCACTCGATACGCGTCACCCTTAAACAAGTTTTGTGGCAGATGTATAGTGTCGTTATGGCCAATAAACCCTATGTATGTGTGCTTGGTTGTATATGGTTGCTTGCATCTCGGTTAGTGGACCCATTCCCTACCTCCTTATCTTGATGTAACTCAAGATAACTCAAGATTTCTTTCCTACCTTTGCTCCCCCTGAATGTAACTCGGGGTTTCTCAATTCAAATGTAAATATGATAGAACTTTTATTTCTTGTTATGTCGAAGAACGGCAGACAACCTGACGATGACTGAGACGGTCAGTTCAAGGTGAGAACCGATCGGTTGGCATTCCAGACGAATGGTTCGAGGAGTGAGATGAGTGGGTGGCAGCCATGAGGACATGCACATCGATCATGTGAACCGATCGGTTGGAGGAGCCAATCGATCGGTTGATGGCACCCAACCGACCGGCCTGATGGCGAGCCGATCAATCATGGAGATGAGTTGATAAAACCCAGGACGGAAAAGCACATAATTCATCTTATATAGGTTGCATGTGATGTGGACCTAGATGATCGTGATTCCTCTTAGCTCAAGGAATAACATTAGGATGGCCATAATCATCGCTTTTATTATTTCGCATGTTTTCTATGGGATATAGAATGTATATGATACATACTATATATTGTGGTGATTGGATATGTATATGTACCTATAAAAACCAAATCCCTCATTAAATATTAAGTCTTATACGCCTTCCATTAGCGACACACATGAAAAACTCGATCAACCAAGCATATGTTATGCCAAAGTGTGGTGCGTCGTCCATCTTGCGGAAGTGTGAAGGGTAGACATGTAGGATCTGCCAAAGCAGGATGCATGTTTACCGTTTTGGATTTTAGGTTAGACTTAACTGGTGATTCTTAGAGCATCTAAGCCTAGAGGCACGGGATGAATGGCAAGGAGTTGCACAATTCATCCATCCAAGATATAGGATGCAATTGGCAAGTGTTGCCTACCTAAATAATCTATATTATGGGCGATCAGCCAAACCTGACTAATGATTGCATGAAATATGGATCTTTGACCCATTAGAAGATTGTACGCTGTAATCTTCCGAATTGATAGTGAGGACTGCCAATTTGAATCAAAATAGTGCGAGCGGTAATTAATTAAAGGCCTAAATAACTATTGTCAAATTTTATTCAAATCAAATAAAATCAAAAGGAGTTTTGACAAATGCAATTTTCTCTTGTAGAATGGCAAAAGAATCATCTTTTATGGTAAAATTAATTGAGAATAAATTCCATAACTGGTTGGGGATGATGAGAAATGTTCTGTACAATCCAAATATACTGGTAGCCTTTGAGTCCACTCTATGTACGCTTAAGGCGTCGTTTCAGACAAATGAGAAGAAGGATAGTTCATTGATAGAGATTAATAGAGAGAAGTCTAAACGTGAGGGAGAGAAGGGTTCTCTCACCAAACCAAATTCTTCTACACTCAAAACATGGAGATGATGGAAGGAACGATGGAAGAAGAAGCGAGAGATAAAGATCTCTACTTTTGGTGTATACGTCATAAAGATTAACTTTACTACTTCTTTGTCATGGGTACTTGATACCGGATGTGGATCTCACATTTGTTCAAATGTGAAGGATCTTAAGAGAAGTACGCCTTTGGGGAAAGGCGAGGTTGAACTATGTGTTGCCAATGGGGTGAGGGTTGCCGCCAATATCGTAGGAACCTATGAGTTAACTCTGTCTAGTGGGTTAATAATAGAGTTGATGAACTGCTATTATGTACCTGCCATAAATAGGAATATCATTTCCATTTCTTGTTTAGACAAGGATGGTTTTGAATTTCTCATTAAGAATAGAAAATGTTCCATTTCAAAAGATGGGATCCTTTATGGCAGTGCCCCAATGTCTTATGGTCTATACTTGATAGATATAGAGACAAGTGTATACAACGTAAACACCAAAAGGCAAAAACTCAACAACTCAAACAAAACATATCTTTGGCATTGTCGTCTAGGGCACATAAATGAGAAGCTCATCTCTAGTCTCCATAAAGATGGTTATTTGGACTCTATTGATTATGAATCAATAGAAACATGTGAATCTTGTTTGTTGGTTAAGATGACAAAGACTCCCTTTTTAGGTAAAGGTGAGAGAGCTAGTGATCTATTAGGACTCATACATACTGATGTATGTGGGCCTTTTAGAACTAATGCCAGAGGTGGGTATCAGTACTTCATTACCTTCACTGATGACTTCAGTAGGTATGGCTATGTGTACCTGATGAAACATAAGTCAGAAACCCTTGAAAGGTTCAAGGATTTCATGAATGAAGTACATAACCAACTTGGTAAAAGTATTAAAGCACTTCGATCCAATCGAGGTGGAGAATACTTATGCCAAGAGTTTGAGGACCTTCTGTGAGCCTGTGGTATCGTATCACAATGGACTCCTCCTGGAACACCATAGCATAATGGTGTGTCTGAAAGAAGGAATCACACTTTATTCAATAAGGTGCAATCAATGATGAGTTTCGCTGATCTTCCGATTTCCTCCTGGGGTTATGCTCTTGAAACTGCTATGTTTACACTTAATCGAGTACCATCTAAATCGGTTCAAAAGACACCATATGAAATATGGACTAGGAAACGTCCCAATATGTCTTTTATGAGGATTTGGGGATGTGAGGCATATGTCAAGGAAATGTTTCCTGACAAGATAGGCCCTAGATCTAATAAATGTTATTTTGTAGGATATCCTAAGGAGACCAAGGGATATTACTTATTCCACCCAACTAACAACAAAGTGTTTGTTTCTAGGGATGTTGTGTTCCTAGAAAAGGAATTTATTTCCAAAGGAAACAGTGGGAGGAAAATAGATCTTGAAGAGGTTCAAGCCCAACAAGAAAACATTGAACCAGTAGATGTATAAGATGAACATAGAGGTTCACAAAGTGTTGTGGAATCTCAGTCTCTTCAAGTAATACAAGGACCTCGTAGATCTAGTAGGACACACCTTGAACCTGAGAGATATGGATACCTTGTGACTCAGGAAGGTAGTGAGTTGATCATAGATGATGATCCAACTTCTTATCAAGAGGCTATGGAGGGACTAGATTCTGAGAAATGGCTTGAGGCCATGAAATTCGAGATGGAATCCATGTATTCCAACAAAGTGTGGACTTTGGTGGAACCACCCGAGGGGATAAAACCCATAGGGTGCAAGTGGGTCTTCAAGAAGATGACCGACATGGATGGAAATGTGCAAACTTATAAAGGAATATTGGTTGCAAAGGGTTTCCGACAAGTTCAAGGTGTTGACTATGATGAAACTTTTTCTCCAGTTGCCATGATTAAGTCCATTCGGATCATGCTTGCTATTACGGCTTAGTATGACTATGAGATTTGGCAAATGGATGTTAAAACTGCATTCCTTAATGGGAATATAAATGAGGATGTGTACATGACACAACCTGAAGGTTTTGTAGATCCAAAGAATGCCAATCAATTCTATAAGCTACAAAGGTCAATCTATGGATTGAAGCAAGCATCTCGGGGATGGAATCTTTGATTTAATGAGGAAGTCAAAGTGTTTGGCTTTATTCAAAATGAAGATGAACCTTGTGTGTACAAAAAGGTTAGTGGGAGAATGACCACATTCCTCATATTATATGTGGATGACATACTATTGATGGGGAATGATGTCACAGCCTTAGAGAAGGTAAAGACTTGGCTTGGGAATACTTTCTCAATGAAGGACTTGGGAGAAGCATCCTACATTCTCGGACTAAGTCAAAGCACATACATTGACAAAGTGTTGAATTTGTTCAGCATGGAGTACTCAAAGAGTGGCAACATTCCCATGCTACATGGAGTCACCATCTCTAGAGCTCAATGTCTCCAATCTTGTGAAGAGAGGGAGTGTATGAATGTGATCCCATATGCATCAACCATCAGATCCATCATGTACACTATGTTGTGCACATGCCCAGATGTCTTGTATGCTCTCAGCATGACGAGCAGGTACCAGTCAGATCCTAGGGATGCTCATTGGACAGCCGTAAATAACATCCTCAAGTACTTGCGAAGGACTAAGGATCAGTTCCTTATGTACGACAGTGAGGAAGAACTGGTAGTAAGGGGTTACACCGATGCAAGCTTCCAAACTGATAAAGATGATTATAGATTGCAATCAGGATTTGTATTTTTCCTAAACAATGGAGTTGTGAGCTGGAAGAGTTCCAAACAAGAAACCGTTGCCGATTCTACTACAGAGGCCGAATATATTACTGCTTCACATGCAGCAAAGGAGGTTGTGTGGATCAGGAAGTTCATCACTAAACTTGGTGTAGTTCCCAGTGGTTGTGATGCAATTGAGCTTTATTGTGACAATAATGGAGCTATTGCTCCAGCTAAGGAGCCCAGATCACATCAGTGGTCCAAGCACATATTGTGGCGCTTCCATCTCATACGATAGATTGTACAACGAGGAGATGTGAAGATTTGTAAAGTACCAACTGAAGACAACATAGTTGATCCACTGACTAAGGCCCTTTCTCAGCAGAAGCATGATGGTCATGCTAGGTCAAAAGGACTAAGGTTCCTAGGTGACTGGCTCTAAGTGCAAGTGGGAGTCTGTTGGTATGTATACCCATAGAGCAAGTCATGTGATGATTGTAATGGGATACATTGTAAATGATTTGAATAATAATAAAGGCAATTTCTGATCTATATGTTTTAACTATTTATGAGATGATAGTGTAACATGATAGATGTTTAAAGAATTGTTTTACTCGATGACGTATGCTTTTGGGTTGAGGTCATAAATGATGAGATCATACAGATGTAAAGAGTATACTTTCTTGTTCAGTACCTAGTCGGTTGTTATTGTGGAAATAACCATAAACATCAATAACACTAAAGACTAGATTGTGTGTTGGTTGATGATAGAATCTCATTAGTCACGATATAGTGATATCAAACCAAGAACATAAGTACTTGTTAGAGAACAAGTGTACCGGACAGACCCACCGTGAGAGTGACACATGGACCCATGATTTGGTAGTCACGATCACCTCTCACAATGATGGTGGTGAGTGTGATTGTTTGACCTGAAATCACTACACTCAACACATGTCTATGGGTACACTTTGACATCATCAAACACAATCCTGAAATATGGGTTGTTATAAAGGTGATGATTGGGTGATTTTGACACATGGGGCTTTTGAGGGGTGAGTGATAGATATGGGATTTGTCCCTCCTGAGGGGGTTTGATGTCCATGGCCACTTGATGAGTAGCATTAAGAAAGGCATGTGCATGCATGTGTGAATCAATATGTGATATTGATGCCACACACATCTCACCTAGTCTACTGTGAGATCAAGGAAATGGATGAATGTTGAAAGGATGATTGTACCATGCCTTGAGTTCATTTAGGACATTAGTGACACATGAATTATATATTCACTGTAACACCATTCACGGATTGTAGGATTGAAAGTTGTTCTCCAACTTTCTATTTCACTTGGGTAGCACAGATGTGTGACTAGGCACCACTCTTTTCTTGTAAAGTCATAAGTGTTATGAAATTTCACTACCAACGTGAAATTGACCTGTAGGGTCACACACACTAGGACATGTTCCTGGAAGAGGATTTTCTCCATGAATATTGATTGGATTGATTAAACACCCAATCAATTGATAGCTCAAAATCATAATGTTCAAGGTGTTGGATCAGATGATTAGAGTATCAGATTGATTGAAACTATGATTGACTAATCTACTGCCCCAATCGATCGACTCATAGAGATGAACCAATCAGCTTAGGCTGGTCTGCCGATCGGCTCAGGCTGGTCAGCCGACCGGCTCAGGTCAATGAACTGATCGGTTCACATTTTGAACTAGTCGCGTGACCAACCGAGTTTGTTTTACTTGTTCAAATTTGATTTGGAAAACGACTAATATATGATTAGTTAGAAACAAACATGAAAGTCAATTCAAATTGGACCAGGAGCATGAACCGATCGGCTCAAGCATGAACTGATTGGCTCAGATCCCCAAACAATAAGTTCAGGTGTCAACCGATCGGCTCAGGTCACCAACCGACCATTTCATGCTTGAAATGATCGGTTCAACTGGCACAGTTTTTCAGATTTTGTGGAAAATTTTGAATCCTTCTACTCCTTCTTAATTATGCATTGTCAGGGGTAGAGAACCATGTCCCATGACCCTCCTATATATAGGGGTATTGGGGGCTTATCTCAATACAACTCAGAACACTAGTTGCTCTGTAAAGTTGTCGTTCTCTTTGGTTGTGGTAACCATGAGAGTCCAAGCAAGTTCTACCTGATAAGGGAGGCACAACAAGGGAAAGGCAACTGTAGGAAAGCGACTGGTGGAAGGAGAGTGTGTCGGTTACTAGTACGCCGACAGGAGGGTACGACTCCTTCCGGTGCCTTGTGCAACAAGGCGATCGGAGTTCCAGGTGGTCTGTGTAGACTACTACAGAGGTGGAAGACTTCTTCCGCTCAGAGGATAGCTATCAATCCTGACAGTCCCAGTGAGATAAAGAGGTGCACAGACACCGTCCAAGACCGGAGGTGAAGACCATGAAATCTGCGAGGTAACATCGTCGAGCAAGCGTCGAGACAAGGTTTGTCTCTACGAACCATCTTCCCTATTGTATAGACGTTGACGTGATTCCTTTATACTGGGTTTGGGGAGAAAATTTTTGTTTCCGCTGCCTTCTCTGCCTCCTCTAAAAAAAACCAACAACTAATGTGAATAATCATGCATATGATGAATTAGGATTAAAGGTCATATTTTGCTATGTTGTCAATGAGCTTAATCTGATCTAAGTATATTAATGGAAGGATATGATAAATCTAATGATTAGGGTTTATAACCTAATATCCATTATCATTAGGATATTAAGATGCCTAATCTAACATAGTTTCTCCTAATGACATAAAAGTCCTAATTTGTTAATCATGGATACACCTAATATGAATTAGGGTTTCAAAACATGACTCTAATGGATAACTCAATAAGATGAAAACCTAAACCCTAGATTAGGACCTGAGTAGGGCTTGATCTAATTAATGTGGTGGTGACATTTTAGGATTTACATACATGCAAATGAAATGATTGGATTCTTCTTTGCTTGCTTGATTGGATGATATGCTAAAAGTACAATTCAATAATCTGTATAGTTCTATAAGAGGTATGTCGTTGTGCTTATGACTACCCACATTAGTTTGCTGATATTTGTTGAGTGTTTCTTAAGGATGGGAAAGAAAACTGTTGGATGTTTATTTATGTTCTTTTAAATTATATTTCCCCTATGAGTATTACATAAAGAATGATTATGTAAAGAAAACTCTAGTTCTTATTTCAAGTATTTGATGGAATATATGTTGTTAGTTTAGTTGCATGCTTTTGTATGCACCCCACATATACAATATATTTTGATATGATGATACTTTCTCTGGGTTTCCTGTCATTTTAGGTACATGCTAAATATGAAGATAACACGACATGAGATGAACCAAATCAAATTACTTGAAGAAAGAAAAATGAACTTGTAAGGAGGATTAGATAGATACTTCATCTAATATGTACAATTTTGATAGAAATTCATGTCCCTCTTTTGAGGACCATATTGAAAACAATATTTCATATAATGGTAATTATTTGCTATTATTTATTTATTTAATTAAATCTGGATCTTGGGAAATTTTAGGTAATGGCTCTCAACTTTTTGGGTCTTTCCTTAATTTGGGGTGTTGAAAATAGGTTGTTACATTTGGTATTAATGCCCCAAAATTTTCAAATATCAATTAATAGTTTATAATTCCAAGTAATGTGTAGAAATATGAGGAAATTATTAGGGTATTTTCTATAGGTGATGGTGTCTAGAACGGACCATAACCCGAGGCAAGAAAAACTTTCCTCCACACTACTAGACAGCTTACAAGGACTCTCACCCATGCACCCTCCCTAGTCAGCTTACGAGAACCCGCGGGCCCGAGCATCCTACTTGGCCAAAGTCAGAAGATTTTGCCCAAAGAAAAATGCCTTTTCATTTTCTTCTCATTTTGATTCACCCATTTTGCATTCTCTTTCTTAATAAACCCTAAATGGAACTTCCCTCTGCATATCGAGTTAGGGTTTTCAAGAAAAAGTAGGATTTACGCATCCTCTGCCTATTAATGTGCATGTAATGTGGAAATAATAATGTATATGTAATTTGGAAATAATGATAAAGTAAATAGAAAATGTTTTATTGGTTTTTCCTTATGAGTGTAACCCTAGATGGGACTAGGGTTGGTTTGGGAAAATCGTAGTTGGTTAAGGGACAAAGAAACCCCAAGATGCAGGGTGTAGTCTCTAACCCTAACCCAAAACCCTAATCCCTAGAATGGGAATTAGGGTGGATGAGATAAAGAACCCTATGAATATAACCATATTTGGGTGAAAAGGAATAAGAAAGCTATAAATGAGTTACGTGAATCGATGTCCCATGCATCTGTTCATGTGGAACAAGGAATTAATAAGAAAAGTTTTGAGAAACATAAGAAACTTATAAAAAACTCATTTTATGGATAGAACTTGCTTAAACACTAAATGAAATACCTCTTGTGAGTTCAAGAGAATGGGGTTAAATAAAGTCATTATGGGAGTGATAGGTGATCATGCCTGAAAAATAAGATCACTGCAGGCCAAGCCCGGAAAGGAATGCCTATGAACAAAACCAAGCCCGAGTGAGGGAAGGTTATGAACGTCCACTACTGGGACTAAAACCCTTAGAAAGGGTTCCCCATAAAGAGGTTACACTAAAGAGAGGGCTCACCATGAAAGGAAAAAGGATAAGTCAAGAAGTTGTGACAGAAAATTTACATTTGAAAAATATGAAAACGTTCAACATTGTTGTCTCGACCTGGGTGGGTCAACCCATGAGTGGGAAAAGGACCTATAGGGGAGGCAAAACCCTATACCTATTGGGTCGGGTTATGGCTAGAGAGCCTAACCACCTCCTGAGAGTCAAGATGACACCCTAGGTTAGGACCTTTCCTAGAAGGGTTAGACGATTAATCAATTTAAAGTTTGAGGTAACCTCAAATGTCAACTAATGTGTAAGGAATTCAGTATACAAATTTTGAAAGCACATACATTGTGTATAAGTCCTTGGACCCATGTATTCCATCTCTCAAGAACATGAGGAGAAGTCATATGGAAGTGGTTGACAATATGAGACCAAGACCAAAACGGAACGTTTCCATGAGCTAAATGAAGGGACCTAAAGTAAACTATGTGTGCCCTAAGATATGAAGGAATTCAGGTGAAATAATTTTAAAGGATATAATGTGCATCGATATTATCAGAGAAACCCCAAGAAAATTGTGTAATGGAATAAATAAATTGAAAAAATATCAAGGAAACCATTAGGAAGGGTAGATCCCTAAGTCAATCCTAAGTTCAAGTAGGGTGTACTTAAGGTACAAAAGACATATGAGATTGGAGATGATTGTATTGGCCTGAATGCATAACACCTTAGGGATGGGAGGTAACAAATATGTTTGCCCGAGGACCATGTCTCAAGAGATTGGCCACCTTCATGAGTTCATGAGGCGCAAGGGGTGAATGTGAGAGGAACTCCCTACAAGCATAAGAATGAAATCACTCTGAAAGTACTTATATCCCTAGATACCTCGAGGAAGTGGCTAAGGCCCATAGTACACGAGGTGTAAATATAAAAGATATAAGGAGTAGTGTAATAATGAAAGGAGTTGTGTACAAAGTAAAGAGTGAGAAAAACACCTAACTTCATGAAATATAAGAAAGCTGTGGAATTAAAAGTTATGTATAGTTTAGAGTCATGTTTAGAATGATTCAACCTAAATGATGAAATTTTAGGATAATGTGTGTATACCATCTCTACACTTGGAATGGGGTGAACAATGTATTTGAGCTATAGTGAAGTGCTTATTTCATCACATTATTAGGGAGAGAGATTGGGTAAAGACATGTTATTCTTAAAATTAACATATAAATGGATGCCTTAAGTTGAGTTTTAATGATATAATAAAGAATTTGAGGTGTTACCTCACCGTTATGTGAAAGAAAATGAATAATAGTTTAAAATCTAGTTGAAAGGGTGATCACTAAGTGAGATTGAAATCAAAAATGAAAATGCAATTACCAAAAGATGGTATCATGTAAATACTAAGAAAATGGATATATCTTAAACTGATTTCAAGTACCAATGGTAGGCATAATGTGTGGAATTCCATATCAATAAAAGATGCTAAATATGGTTGTAAATCCTAAGGACTTGAAACTAGTTGAGTTATCTTTCACCTTAAACATACTAGGATTGAATTTTGGGGAAAAATTCCTTTTAAGAAGGGGTGAATGTGATACCCTCAAAATTTGGTAAATTTGAATTAAATTAGTTAAAGACTAGGTTCTATAAGAAAAATCATTAAATATAAATAATGGAATAACATGGCTCTTCACTTTGTAGAATGGGTGTAACCTAGACTCAACTAAGGCCCATGAAACTATTTGCTTTGCAAATAGGTGCTTGGGATACAGACAAAGAAATAAGAGTTTTGTGCACAAATAAAGCATGGTGACTTTGCTAAATATTTGATGATTTAATTATAAGATAATATGCATGTGTCTAAAGGAAAGTAAAGTACATGGTGTTTTACATAATTAAAAGAGTAACTATCTACATATTATTGGAAACATAATGTTTAAGGAAACAATTAGTATTATTTTGATGTACACTTTAGTATACTTGAAAATAGTAAGGAAAAAAGAGAATTGTAGTTTTTGGGAGGAAAAGAATATACCATGTGATAATGTTAGAATTTTAAATAATGTATAAAAGGAGACAGTTTTGTATGGGAATGATATCCCATTAGATCCCAATTAATATGACTATGAAAAGGATATTAGTGAGTTTCCTAGAAATAGGAATAATTGAGCTAAGGGAGACAAAGAATGTTCTAGATCCCAAATCATAAAGAGTTTCCAAAGATTTAAAAATCAAGTATTCAATATGTGCCATATAGTTGTATTGTTTCCTTTATGGAATTTTGGGGTAAAAATTGTGGAGATGTATGTCTCCATATTGGAAATATATTGAATATTTGCCTTGACATCCATGGATATTCATTCGAAAAGTCCTGAATGCAAATACAAGAAAAATGAGAGAAATATAGGAGTTGTTTAGTTTTTTATATGGACATCATGATGATCTTATCTTTACTAAATCAACCGATTCACTTTGCTAATATGACAAAGGAAAAGAGAAGGGGAAATCAAAAAGTTTTTATGTGAATCTAGCCCCGAAGAGGCAAATATCAAGGGAAGGTTGTCATGAGATTAGTATATAGATGGAGGTTGGTCTCTATCCTTCTCATTGGTATTCTCTTCCCACCCCCATTATTTCTCCATCACCATCCTACTTAAAGACTCTAGGGTTTTATCCTAGAACCTATATTAGGTTGCATGATATCCTTACTTTTACAGGGTCACATGGTTCCTGGCCTAAGTGGCCATGGGAAATTTTAGAGCTATCGCACATTGCCTCTCAGTCACACACTGGCCTTTCTCTGTGAAGTCGAGATAGGGTCAGAGCCTTGATCTCTGATAGCCATAAGATCTCATTATCCAAGCTTTGAGAGTATGAGAGGGTACTTGGTGAGAGTCCCTGACTCTTAGGAAGGTAAGCTACCATCAACATTGAGATAGTAGGGCGACAAAAGTGCTTAGAAGGTGAGAAATCACAAAGATAGTGTATAGTGTCATTCCCCACTACAGTAACCACATTGGTTCCACTAACAGTAGGTCTCTGACCTCCCTTTCTTGGCCCACACATTTTGGATCTTCCCTCTTGCTTGTTGTGGAGTCCAGTTCCAATGAAGTCTATCTCCTTCATGGGAGCCTGAGTCATGTATGGCAACCCCCTCTCATTATCACATGGAATGAGGAGTCTGGGAGAAGTTGGGCACTCCGTGCATGAGAGACCACCAATGGATGCACACCTGGGACAAGCCGTGAGGGTAACCATTCGCTTGGAAGGGATGTGTCCATGACAAATGACACAAATGCCTAGGGGTATATACGTTTAATGTAAGGACATGCACATCATTTACCTAACCCAAGTCTTCCTAGTGACTAAAGAAATAAAAGGTATTTTTCTGCTAACATGGGGGTTTGTGATTGGCTAATAAAAGATTATGTTGCAATATTCTAGTAAATATATGGTAGGTCCAATGATATTAAAATCATATATAAAATTGAGTAGAAAAATGAGAGAGACACAAATAAAATATAGTTGGGATTTAATTCTGAATTCAATTTTAGAAGTAGTTCCAATCATGTTTAAGGGATGATTAATATAAATAAACCATATGTTTTGATGTAAATATCCTAAAAATATTAAAATCCCTTTCTTTTATGCTATTATCTAATCTTTTTGAATTTAATGATAATCTAAGACGATCTTGATGGTAATGTTGAATAACAAGGTTTCTAAGTGAATAATCACATACATGATGGTAACTAGAGTTAGTAATGTGAATATTCATGCATATGAAGAATTAAGATGAACTTAATGTTGTCTAAGTATACTTAATGGTAAGATGTGATAAATCTAATTATTAGGGTTTATAACCTAATCTTCTTTATCATGAAGACCTTAAGATGCATAATCTAACATCATTTCTCTAATGACATAAAAGGCCTCATTTTTAAATCATTGCTACACTAAATATGAATTAGGGTTTCAAAACATGACTCTAACAGATAACTAGATAAAATGGAAACCTACACCCTAAATTAGGACACAAGTAGGGTTTAATCTAATTAATGTTGTGGTGACATTTTAGGATTTACATACATTGAAATTAAATGATTGGATTCCTCTTTGATAGTTTGATTGGATGATATGCTTAAATTATGATTCGATAATCTGCATGTAACTAAAAGACATATGTTGTTACACTTATGACTATCCATATTAGTTTTCTGGTGTTTTTTGAGTGTTTACTCAACATTGAACAACTATACTATTGGATGTTTATTATATTCTATTCAATTATAATGCCCCTATGAGTCACATAAAGATATGTGATGAAAATAACTGTTCTTATTTACAAGTATTTGATGGAATATATGTTGTTAGTTTACTTGCACACTTTTGCATGCACCCCACATACACATTATATTTTGATGCGTTGATTTGTGCTTTTGGTTTTAGGACATTTTAGGTACATGCTAAATATGAAGATATCAATATATGTGATGAACCAGATCAAATTACTTGAACACATAAAATTTAACTTATAAGGAGGATTAGATAGATACATATTCTCATATATTTATGACAAAAATTCATGTAACTCTTCTGTTGAGCATTTTGTAAAAATATTAGATTCAATGATAATTATTTTCTATTATTTATTTTTTGGTTAAATCTAGATTTCTGGAAATTTTAGGTATTGTCTCTCAACTTTTTGGGTCATTTCTTAATGAATATAGTGCTGATCTAACAACATGTGGTGACTTAATGGTCACTACTGATGGTAGATCAGGTCTCCACAACCTATAGTGAGTTAAGCATGTAGTTGTAGAATCAATTTATCCTTAAACCAATGGTTTCTTGGGTCATTTGATGCAATGGTTGGACCTATACTCCAATTGATGGTTTTAATATATGAACTTGGCCCAATGGTTAAGATCCAATGATTCTTCATACAATAAATTGGAATGATGCCTAATGGCATATTCTGACCCTAATAAAGTGATTTAGATGGTTTCCTTTATGATATCCACTTAAGAAGCTATTTTATTGACAACTTGTTTTAAATAAACAATCGCTTGTGGGTTTTACCCTACTCTGAATGAAACTTTTTATGTTGTTAATCAAGGGATGTCTAGGGTTAAATGGTGACTCTTTCTAGAGAACAACTCAATGACTTCATAGGTGCTTTAACTAAGGTGTTTACTTATGTAAACAACCAATAGTCTTACCTTCTCAATAATGCAATGTTTTGGGATGATGCTTATGGTAAGTTTGTACGGTTTGAGTGAAGTAGAAACCTAATGGAGGCTTACCTTAATAATATATTCTAACATTTTTCCTTATATATTATAAATGCTAACAAATATAATGAGTTAATGGGCAACCCTGATGAAGTATATTTCGTTATACTTAGCCCTAATATAACCAAGTGATGGTAATTGATTATGAAAAACCCCTATAATGATGAATAGAATCATTGAGTACTCTTTTTTTTTTGTTGAACCCTAGTATGCTATGATCTGATGGTTACACCTTGTGTTATGTGTGGATCCATATGTGAGAATGGTATGGAATGTGATGGTGATGTTTCACCTTATGCATCTGTGATCCAATGGGGATTCCATGAGTTAGGGTTTGGGTATTAGTGTTGATTAGTAATATTAATACAATTTATCTTTTTGAACCTAAATCTAATTCAAATAGATTAATATGAGTATTCATGTTTAGCCTTCTTATATGATGGAATGATGGTGGAATAATATCCTTAATATGATCATAACCTTAATGTGTTAATTGGTGGTTATGATAGCCACATGGTTGATACCTTCTTATGCTAAACTTGTGCATTATGAATATGATGAGGGTTAATCATGTCTAGATTCCTTGCATGTTGATGTAATAAAGAAATGTTCTTAATGTTAATATAAGCCTACTATGATTGTTTATGAATATCTACCAGCTCATTAATGCAATATTGTGTTGTCCAGTGTATTATATGTAAGTGATGTTGTTGAGCCTTATTATAAGGCATGGAATGATAATGACGATCTTACAAGGAATTGTATGATGGTCTTAATGACCTTTGGGCATACTTGAGCCTTTAATGAGGTGTAATCCTCTTGCGTTGATAAGGGTTGATACACTGGGATATTGTGAAAAGGATTTATATCATGCGATAGTATAATGAAAAGTATACTCTCATGAATGGCAAGACAATAGTATCACGTGATGGTTTTTGATGATAAGTATAATCTCATGATTGCTAGGTGAGTACTTTCATGTGATGTTGAGATGAGAAATTATTAATCATATGTTTTATATCTTCTACAGTTGTTATATAGCAATGTTTTCTAGATATGAATTAGGGTTTGTATGTCCACTTGTTTGATGGAGCCTTAATTCACTCAATTGGAGATAACTACTCAAGTTAAACTTTAATCATGTAGTGTCATGTTCCATATAACCTTCTTGAGTGTCAGAACATGCTAAATGATGAAATGAGTATTCCTAAGGGAAACTCAGAGCGCATACTATTGAGTATGTGGGGGTGGGAAGTTGAGGATATATCCTTGTCATCCACAATTGTAGGTTTAGGAGGATGATTGCAGTCATGCCTCAGATATTGTGAAATATGAAAGGTAGCAATATAACTATAGGTGCATCTTATAGAACGGCCATGCGTGAGCCTATTCTCTAGTGTCATGACTTGTACTAAGGGCAGACTAGTTGTTAGCAGCTTGACTATGTTGTGTTGTAGTGTTAGCATTGACTGATATGTCACCACCTTTTTACTCATACTGAGCGAGGGGGTGAGATCTTAGGATACCGTCACTCCTTGATCTTTTACAGAACTAAATAGCCCTTTGCAAGGGTCAGTTAGACTTTGGATGGTATGATTCAAATTCCCCAGGGCATAATTAAAGATGTAAGACAGTCGTGTAGCATATCTATTTAGGGTTATACATAACATTTGGTATTGGATGATAACCCTTGTTTGCTTTCTTTTCACTGAGATCATGTATAGTACAGTAAGAGATAATAGATATGCTTATTTTGTAGTTATGCTCATGTTGTAAACATGCTTATGTTGTTAAATATATTGACATTGATGGTTAAGATGATGCTTCTAGCTATGTTTAATATTGCTAGCCATGCCTAGGAAATTAAAAATGCTTAAACTGCTAGTCATGCCTATGCAGTTCATTGTGCTATGATGTTAGTTCTACTTATGATATAGATTTTTCCCATTATTTGAGATGCCAATATTAATAGCCATGTATGTTACTAGACATATTCATGATGCTAGGAATTCTTATGCTACTGGATTATTTGTGTTGTTAGCAAGGAATATGATGATAGTCAGATTAATGATGATGATTGTTATTAGATGCAATTTGAAGAAATTTGAGTAGAGATCTATCCAGAGAAATGGATTTATTTGTTACCAATATATACATTGATAATCATACTTGTTGCTAATATTATTTGCTTAATTTGTTTAGCATACTTGAATTGTTCAATCTGTTCAATTGATTATTAAATACTCTAATTTCTCAGTTATCTACTATTTAAAATGGTGTAATCAATAAGCGTTGTGGGAGGTTATATCTATTATTGGGACATGGGTCTTACCCTTGTGGTTTGTCACTTCTTTTTGGGTAATCGACAATGACGACAATAGAACTGTGGAAGTAAAGAGGAATTACAGTAATGAATCTTTGAGAAAGTTGATTAGATGTCTACTGTGTCCTAGAGTCGTCCCTGTACTCTCAGGTCCAGGCAAGAAAAATTTGTATATGGTGTTTCAAACAAATCAAACTTTTGTTACCATGTTAATTTTTGTTTGTGTGGCAAATACAAATATTGTTCTCTTGTGTATATATGTTGTGGCTAAGGCAATAAAACAATTTGTATCAAATTATTGGCAGAGTATGGATACAAGAAAGATGTTGGGATCTTATGCAAACTTTTTTGAGTGGGTGTTGATGTTGAAATCTGTTTTAATTTACCCATATTTTTGGGTATTTGATTAATTAGTGATCGATTGTGTTTTATGTTTTGATTAATATCATTTAGTGTAATGAGTTCTCACAATTTTCATATTGCCTTTGATCATATGTTCATTCCTCTGAACACCACTTGTCTTGCTAGGTTGGTAGAACAATAAACAGTTCTAACTACTGCCTAAATAGTTGAATATGCTATTTGTTAAATCTCTGATGTATGACTACTGCATCTGACCTGATCTAACTGCTTTTGATTTTTTTATTTATTATAACTACTCTATTACTTTTATAGTCGTTGCTTTTTACTACTTTTGATAAATCATATCTAGTTTTTACAAGCATACTTCTGTTAGTCATTTTGAACATCCTACACATCAATTATAATCACCAATAATGGATACCCACTATGGGAGGTATTGAGGTGATTAGGACCACAAAGTACCAAAAAATTAGGACTTTTAGGGAAATGAAAGAAAAGACACATAGATCTCTTACCGTAAAATCCTGCCCACAACCAAAAATCGATTTTTATCTAATTTTATTTCTTTAATAAAATAAATATTGAATCACTCAATCTTTCATCACATCACCTCACTTCATTCCAATTTATTGTGAGAGATGGGGGTGTTATTCCATTCCCACTCATAACTCGATCAACAAACTCAATCTCTGATTTCACTTTTATTTCCTATTTCTTTGTCCAACATAGATAATCGCTCAGAATCCTCCATATCTTCATCAACATAACATGGTGGCAAATCCAAACAAGTTTTGATATATGCAATATTTCACTATCTAAAAAGATGGAGCTTTATTCCCCAAATATTTTTCTATTGTTCCGTCTTTTGGCAGGATGTGATAGAGTGGCAACCCTTTAGGGAGGGCTAAGATGATCTAAATCAAATTTCTGTTGTCATGTTTCAAGGATTGAACATCTTTAGGATTTTTTTTATTATTTATCACTTTTTTCTCTATTTGGGAATCGGGTAGCATATCATCTTGATCTTTCAGCTATGGGCGTGCAGATCTAGGTGATCTTTCTTCCCAAATCCCTTTTGATTTTTTTTCTTTCATAATTTTTGACTCTGATCCTTTTTTTTCTAGACATCCTGGCCCATAGCTAATTAGGATTTTTGTCTGCACTTCTCCTGTAATGTTTACTATCTACTTTCCTAATTTAAAAAAATGTAAAATACATTTAAAAAATAGAAAATACAAACACAAAAATGTGTAAAGGATGAACAATACGTTCAAGTTAGAACCAAAATGTAATCTTCGTGTACATCTGCTATTTTTTATCTACATATCTATAACTATCATATATTATGGACTTGCTTCAAATGGCTAAAAATCCATCACCTTCACTTCACAAACCTACAAACCCTTGTGTCATATAATGGGTGCCAATATCAATTTGGATCCCCGGAAATGATATGAGATGCCAATAAAGGTACCAATGTAGTGATAAGATGGACGTACAAAGGCCTTGAAAACATCACACTCTCCTAGCACTCATGACTGACTATGTCCACCATGGTCACAAGGTGTACTGGGAGTAGTACCTTTATCTATTGAAATTGTGTTACCCTTCAGTGGTGCTATTTATCCATAAAGAAGATAAGGACCTACTCATCCTATATAGGTCATTCTTGATCAAGGAAGTAACATGGACATAAACTCATGGGATAAAATGGCGAATGTATACTATATATGCATATAAATTGTACTCACTATTGAAATAAAATTAAGATTATCGCTAAAACCTTTTTAGGTGCAAATTCAGACAATCTCTTTAAAAGATTAATGACCTCAAAGACTAACAATTACAAGCAACCTTTTTAAAGGTTAATAATATCAAAGATTGACAAACTCAAACAATCTTTTTTAGTGATTAACATTCTCAAAGATTAACAATCTCAAACAATCCTTTTCAAAAATTAACAATCTCAAGCAATCTTATATGACAATTAACAATCTCAAAGAACATGAATCTCCAACAATCTTCTTCAAAGATTAACAACCTCAAGGATTCACAATCTCAAACAAACATTTTCAAAGGTTAATGATCACTGACAATCTTTCTCAAAGATTAACAATCTCAAACAATCTTTTTCAATGGTTAACAAAATAAGAAGAGGAATATGTCATGAAAACTTGGGCAAATAGGGTGGTTCCTCCATGACGTACAAGACATTATTTTCTGATGTCGAGTCTGCCCCATGATGGTCCTAGATGATGACTTTAAACTAATCCCACTTTAACTTTCAAATCCTTTTGGGTCATGTATCACGACCTAAATTTGGCCCAACCATACACTTCATCTTCCTCAACATGATCATGTACTATGACCAAAAAGTAGAACAATGTCATAAAAATGATAAGCCCAGCCAAGGGCCCCTCCTTGCCAACTTATTCTTATAAGAAATATTTGGAGTAACCCCTCAAGAGAGGAGGAAACCAGGGTGTCAGGAATACTACCAAGGGTTTCAGTTTGGTAAACCCTATAGACAAGGACACCTTGGGGAAGAAAAGTGATTGATTAAGCATAATCACTAGCCAGAAATGGTCACCTTATAGTTGATCAACCCCTCAATCACCCACCTTCCATCCTACTTTGAATTATTTTTTGGGGCACTTTTTCAAGGAACAAGAACTTCCACCACCCTTTTTTGCTCACCAAGGCATTGGCAAAACATGTCTTGTACAAAAATGAATCAATTCCCTCATAATATAGCTCAATCTAGGGGCAGGAACAACCATCAAAAAATCATTAACAAGAAAGAACTATGTATTTCTTTCATCATGAGAAGAATACAAGATATCTTGGAGAATCCCTTCAATTGGATCCCTCCCATTGAGAAGGAGACTTTTTTTAATTTTTTGACTAACATAATGTGTGTATGGGGACTCATCATAAAGGATATGCTAATTTTCTCATAAATTACACCCTACTTTTGAATCCCACTAATGTAAATTTTGGGAACTCATAATAAGAATTTTGTACCTCACCTAGTCTCATCAATGATCATTTGATAAAAAGGTCTTGATTGGATTCAATCAAGTATTAAGAAACCCATACTTTCAATTATAATCTTATATCACCTATATTGCAGTGATATTATCAGACTTAATGACTACTCTAGGTCATTATTGGAGATCTACCTATAGAAGATCCATATGAATGACATCAATCTCTACTTGAAGAACTCATGTTGAGAAATGATTCTATGACCATCCTCTCAACCACAAACCATTATGTTTTCTTGATACATCCACAATCGAGGTATACAATTATGTTACAAATGCATATGTATTAATTTTCACCCAACTTACTAATGAGCTTTTCCATGTAAAGTAATTACTTGAAAATGATTGATCATATCCAAATCTGCTAAATAGAAGACTTCATTCATAGTAGATTCCATAGAAATAGACATGCTAATAATACTATTTGATGGAACTTTAATATGACTAACTCCAATATCATTTTTGGATACCATATCTAATAACTAGTAGAAACAAGTAAATGCATCTTATGTGTCGGGCAAATAATACTACCTTTATCCAAGACATAAGAGGTAAGGTGAAGAATGAAAATATTGCTTCATCCAAATTAAGTACCGTCCATATATCTCAAACAATTACAATCCCTACACATATTTAGGATCATTTTAAACTGCATACACAATGTAGACAAGAAGAATTTGTTGATAGATTATGTTGCATTCTTCTCTGATTCGTCAAAAGTTCTTCATTCATAAGAAGCCATAAGAAGGTTTTTGGCTTGCTTCCTAACTTTTTTTTCAAAGTAATGTCCTTGTTCCTGGTTTTGATCTATATTTTCCTTGCATTAGTAACTGATACGCTAATGTAGTAGAGAAGCATCAAGTAGTCATGAGGTTCCAGATTAACATATCATTTGAAAATGTTGAATTAGGACTTGCAAGTCTACGTATTTTCTTCACAATTCCTTTAGAAAATGATTTTACAATGAAAGAATGATATGTGACAAATTAGCCTTCGAACAGAAGAACATGAGACTCGTTCCCACAAAAATGCATTGTCCATAGGCAGAACCAAAAGTTGCAAAACATGGCAATATGTTATTGATATGTGATAAATCATCCTTTGCGAAAAGAATTATGTCATCTGCAAATGAAAAATGAGAAAACAATGGTCGTTGTTGAGATATTCTAATAGGATTGCATCTTGTTATGGCTACCTCAATATTGATAAATGAGGACAAAGGGTCCCCCTAAAAATCCCTTATTTATCCTCAAAACATGGTAATAGTTCCTCATTGTAGGAGATTTCTACTCGGCCACCAGAAATTTAATTCATAATATAGTTACAGATTGGACTGGGCATGGAAATATTAGCTACAATCTCCAGAACAAAGGAGCACAACATCTGATCATAGGCCTTTGCTTAATCGATCTAAACGGATATGGTCATTGCACTTTATAGTCAACATATGTTGTGTGTTAGTTCTTGTACTAATATAACATTGTCTGTTATATTCCTTCTAGGAATAAAAATTAGTTGTTGATTACCAATCCATAATGGAAGATAAGTTTTCAACAAGTCCAACATAATTTTTGAAAACAACTTTAGGTAAGTATTACTAACAGATTTTGGTCTCAGTTGGTTGCAATTTTGGTCTCAGTTGGTGTTTAAAGTAGATACTAACTTTAGGTAAGTATTACTAACAGACCCTGCCTCTCTGTAACTCCCAATTAAGGGATACCCGAAGGTCAGAGACTTTATTCAATTAATAGGATCAAAGGTTAGACAAATAATAAATAATAATTATGACATTCTACTAACTAACTGGAATTTGGTATAAAATTAAAACTGTTCTTACCTTTGAAAACTTTGGAAATCTATCTATCCAGAGCTTGAATTATTCTATCTAATCCTCCTTGCACTTTATTTCTTATTTCTACAATGTGTCACTTTACTGTTTGTTCTTTCAATTGTTGTTCCTAAAACGCCGACAAATAAAACGTCGGTCAGTATATCGAAATAAACTGGTATGTGGGAACAACCAAAATCTTGCAAATATAGCTAACAATTTAATAATCATAATCAAATTAATTAACAAGCCAATTTCCACTTTTCAGTATGACAATCTCCACTGCTTTTGCCCTAATCCTGGCATACCCACCTTAGGGTTTCCTTTGCCAATGACTTAAGGCCACCTTCTCAATGCTAAGCTTGGTGCCTGGGGGTCACCACTCATGGTGCCCACTAGTCATGCAATATCATAGGCCACCTTCTCATTCCCGAGCTTGGTGCCTGGGGTCACCACTCAAGGTGTCCATTGGTCTACCCATCTGGGCCTGACCTTTGGCATCATCCATTAGGGTGGCATGTAAGTGCGAGAATCCATACTTCTATGATTAATGTAATAATCAGAGTAACTTTATAGTTTGCAAGTATGAACATCCAAACTGATAATTTGCATTCAATGCGATTAACCATCTGGAAAATCCTCGAGAAACTAAGGCAGTTATTCATAATTAATCACATACCTGATCTAACGATTTGAACAGAAATATACATGCAAATAAGAATCCAAGCAAGCAAGCATTTTCAACAAGATCCTGAAATAATCACTTAATTCCCTTTCTATTATTCATGTCATAAATATCCATTAAACCTAGCTCGTTCCTAGGGTTTCTAATCCACTTTTAGGGTTTTCATTGCAATTAGGGTTTCCCTTCATCTTTTACTATTTTAAACCGTAATTTGACGCAATTGATCACAAACCCTAATTATCTCAACATCTAATCCTCAGTTTTGGATTTAAGGCATAATTAACCATTATATAAGTCCATTAAGCTTCTATTCATTAAAGCTACCATTTTTATCCTCTTTAACCCATGACAAAGTCATTATGCACGCTTATCATCAATTCATAGTTCATCATGGTTTAACTCACATATGTACTTTACTTGTCATTAATTCTACCTTTATCCATTAGTAAACCCTAATTTATATATTGAGGGTATTTATCCACAATTAGGAACCTTTTTAATCAAAATAAATTAGAACCATCATATCTCAGCTTTGTACATGAATTTGACCAATTAAAATCATTAAGGGTCATAATTACCAAAGTTAGGGTTCAAGGTTCATTAAAGCATATGGAACCCTAAATTAATCAAATTATGCATAAAGATCATCTCTTTAGATCTAATATGCCTTTTTGTTAACAACAGGTTAATATCTACTTTAAACACCCATCTAACCCCTTTTTAACTCATTAATCATCAAGTGTTAGGGTTTTTCATTGATTAAACTATTAAAGAAAACATCTTTATACTTTTTGAATTTTACGAAGAATCATGATCTACTTATATTTTTATTGGATTCTTCACGTTTTTCTGATCAACTTTCATGTATAATTTGTTTTAATCTGAGCTACCAGTCATTAGATATGAATTTTACGAGATAATTACCTTTTGGGCCAATAGGAGGCAGCCACATCAGCAGAGTGGCTTGCTCCACTGAGGCGGGGTCAGCGACGGGTCAAAGGGAAACTTTGCCCCTCCGTTCCTTCATGAGCATCAAGGGTAAACGAGTATCTTTGCCCTTTCCCCCTTCTTTTTCCTCGCGGCACTCCCCGCGTACAGGACTGCGCCGAACCAGGGTCAACACCATAGTTGACCTTGCGTCCTCGACCTTCAAACTTCAAAGCAAAGTCACACACACCTTTGTCCGGTCCTCCCGAACTTGTCTCTGCTTCTAATTTCTCCATTGGTATGTTGGATTGTTGGAATGGGTGGGACGAACTCTGGCCAGGCAAGTAGAGCGGCGCAGGGGTAGATAGCAGCGCTCTAGGGGAAATTCTCCACCCGGTTACGATCTTGAAGGCCAACAAAGCCTCACAAAGGTGGTTGAGTCCTTGTCCGGGAGCAACGACCTTCTTATATTGGGAAGTTCTCCCTGCTGTAGCCTTACTACAAAGATAAATCGGGTGAAGCTTCTAGGGCTTCCCAAACCACCCCAATCCTAAGTCGGTTGGGTGCGAAATTCGCTCCTGAAGTCAACGAGGTTGTTTCCAAAATCGCACATAAACCAAGTTGCGAGAGAATCCAAGAAAATCCAGACACCTCTTGTTTCCAATCCTACTAGAGGTAGAAGAGGACCCCTCCCTTGGATCTTAATCCAATGGCTGCCATGGTGCGCGCCAAATCCATATGGAAATATTTATCATTTTAATCAGGAAGATAAGTGCGACATTAATATTTTCCTCTACACATTCGGAAAACTTCCAAATATCATAACTCTCAAACTGCTTACACGTTTGATCCCAAATTTTGAGGGAAGCTTAGTAATAACTTAATCTTTTATTATGCCAAATTTGGACCCATTATCTAAAGAAATTGGATCCCTTTCTTTAGTTGCAAGTTATTACTCAATTATGTATATTTCTGAGTTCCTTGAACCTCGAGGAACCTTAATGGCTTGAAATCCCTCCTTGGTAATATCTCTTAGCCTTTTACTTACTTTTTATCCATTATTTCTCATTATCTTATTTATTTCTTATCGAAATATCTCTTTTCTAGGATTTCTCTTTATCTCTCTTTTTATTTTCCTTATTGGAATTTCTTTTAATAGTAAAAACCTTATGGATACGAAAATCCACCTCTTTTCACTTATTTCCCCCATTTTATCATTGTTTTTAATTTCATTCTTAATAAAGAAATATTTAATTGATCTTTTCTTTTCTTATTGTTTTATCTTTGAATTTTTGGACTCCTTGAGACCCAAGGAACCCATGAGGCACGAAATCCCTTTTTGGATTTGCCTTCTAGAGGTTTCCACATCTTCTTTTCTCAAAACTCAATTATTCATTTACTAATTGAATTTCCTTATTATTGGGCCCAATAGCCAATAAAGCCCACAGGACAATCATCAAGGCTATTGTAAACAAAATCCATTTATTCAAAACAAATTATATCATTATTTGTCCAAATATCTTTAATATGAGAAATTACATTTCTTAGCAAATGAACCCAAAATTGGGGTTGTAACAAGTTACATTTGGGATCAACATCATAGTTACATCATAAATATGTCTAGAAAGAGGATAACCTTGTAGTGTTGTATTAACAGTGCAAATGACATAATGTTTTATGGAACCCCAATGACAAATCATGATTTTACGATCTACCCATCAGGCCCATATGCTTTATTTCTTCCCATGAATTGCAATGTTTAATAAATCTCCATATTTGAAGGACTCAAAGAAATATTGGAAACATCCTTATCAGATAGAGGATAAGCAATATTTAGAACTATAGCTTGCAGAGATATAGAACTGATATCATTAATCAACTGTGATTTAAAATACTACAACACTAGTTGTTTCAACTGCACAAAATCTTGGATTAGTTAATTTGCATCATTGTTTATAGAAGTAATTCTATTTTCTTGTTTCTTGTGATTGACATAGGCATGGTTAAAATATGTTTTGGAATCTCCCTCTTTCAACCATATAATACTACTATTCCGATGAATATGCCCAATACGTCTAGACAAAAGAAGAAAATTTTGCATTTGTAGGGTAATGTAATGATTGTCTAGATCCTACGAATAATTTTTTTCTAACTCCTCTTACACAATCTGTAAATTTTTAGGAAGCTCTTTTTTTTCTTTATCTTGAAATTTCATCCCCTTGTAAGATCGAATATTTAATTGAATTAAGTGCATTTGTAAATTCTCCATGAGCATGTCAAGTATTTTAAATTAAAGTATTGAAAAAATAATTTGAATTCCAATTCACTTTAGTTTGAAATGCCTTAGTGTATGGATTTTGTTATATTTCATACAATAATGATGGACTACGATTTGATTGAATGTGGGTAAGATGTTTCACATTAAATTGGGATACTATTAGAAGAAAAGAAGAATTAACCAATACTCAATCCGGACATTCATGCAAGGAACTCAACTTATATGTAATGCAAAACCTTCATCCAAATCTTTCAAATATGATTGAAGAAGATAATCTTGAATGAGTGCATCCTTTGAGTAATGAAAAGATGAGACACTTCTCTTCTCACTTGGTGATAACATCACATAAAACAAGAGAAGGTAACTATATGATATCTTCAAGGATCGAAAGATGATTCCATAATAAATGATCAATTTATGGTACTAGATGTGTATATACCAATGTTAAATAAGTTACCGAGAAGTATCTTGGGTGGTCGTAGCTTATAGGAGCCCCTCAAGAAGGGCTTTGGGTTTGAATCCTCACGGTGGTGCCATTTGGAAATGTTACTCCCCTTCATCAACCGTCCTCTAATGCGACTTTAAGAACCCCCAAT
Organism: Alisma plantago-aquatica; assembly: GCA_963693085.1. NCBI lineage: Eukaryota > Viridiplantae > Streptophyta > Magnoliopsida > Alismatales > Alismataceae > Alisma > Alisma plantago-aquatica. The sequence goes on along the minus strand of OY856413.1, from coordinate 901,113,017 downwards.
GTGTGGGTGGAGGATCCCTTGAGGTTTATCATCTAAAGGTATCAGGACTTCACTAGGGGAGATGGGTTTCCCATGTCATTAAAAAAATATAGCAAAGTTACATCTAATCGATCATTTTCCATACAATACAAATATTGATGATGACTCTCTAACAAAGTGACAATAGCTTGGTCTTTTTCCATAAAATCCATATGCCACCAGAAAATCCCCTAGCCTCAACCCAATGGGAATCGGAGAAACAAAGATGATGTATAATAGAATGAGATTGATTACTAGATAACTGAGGTTCTGTTATACCAAAAAGTTTCAGATTATGATGTAAAATGTTTCTTAAGTCTAATTTTGTGTATATTCATTACTGATATCGTAACATTCTAACAAATAATGTCTAACATAATATAATTAACCATATTCGGATCCATCCATTGAAGTACCAGATGCATCCATTACTTGCAATAATTTTCCTTACGCCCTAGCCATATCGGGAGATGCATTCATCTTACCACTGGTTCCCCTCATCTCTCAGCCCACTTTACCTGAATAGATTTGGGTAATATAGGGCTGAAGATAGAGATCAATATCAATAGATAATGTAATCTCAATAAGCATATTAGGTAGAGAAACAAATGGTGTAAAGATGTGTAAATGGGATTTCAAATTTCACCTGAATCTGGGTTAACTATAGTATGATATCCAACTGCGAGTTGCATAGTTGTTGTAGCTGCATTATGTGTTTGTTGATCAAAAAGAGTTGGTGTTGTACTTGTCTCATCGTTAGAGATAACTTCATGTGGCTGAGATACTTCAAGATATTCATCATGGTTATCTTGAACCTCCGTGACTTGTATCCTCTTTATTTTCCACACTCTTAATGAACCAGGACCAAATACAATAATGTCAATTTCTATTTGCATATCTTGTTGACCATTCTCATCATTTTTCAATGTTTTAAAGTGATTCATAGATGTAGGGAATGAAGGATTAGTTCTGAGTGGTTATCTCCCACTCAAGGTGAGTACATGCATCAACATTAGATTAAGTATAATAAACTTAAAAGAAACTTGCAGATAATGAAAAGTCTATGAGATAGTTCTATCATCTAGTCTAATCCAATTTACGATGGTAGTTTAATCAAACAAATAAGGTAATCACTTAAACTGATCCAAGTTTACATACATATTTAAATCATTCTTATGAGTATATCAATAGATACATCTAAGTTCATATTAAAAATCCTTGAGTATGAGTAACAAGTCAACATCTAGACATTTTGAATCAATACATAACATTAACATCATCTTTGTGACTCCCCACCAGCCAGACCAAGAATACATCATGTCATCTTGAAGCTGAAGTATACATATGACATGGCTACACAAAATACTATCAAATTATAAGAAATCCATATCATCTTCAGAGTGGCTATAAATCCCAACATTCACTACTTGTCAACAAAATAGAACAGAATACAAAATAGATAATCTATATAATAGAATGATTATTTTCCACAATAGAATTATAATCAACAATGGTAAATTATCATCTAGCAACACAAGGAATGTGACAAACATTCAAATCATATTCTACGTGGCTTGTCATCTTTTATTCATTTTTCTTAAAAGTACTTGGATTATACCACACCAAGTGAAAGTGACCATGCCTAATTCTCATGTAAAAAGCTCAATGTAACTATCTTTGAGTTTATCCGACCACCCTAAGAAATAAAAAATAGACCCCACCCACCTCAGGGTTGCCAAAGGAGGCTCATGTCCTCATCTCCTGTACACGAGATTGGAACCAACAAATAAATATATCACATAAAACATCCATTCTCATATTTTCATATTTCACATATTTCATTTCATCAGAATCTATTCCTCATAGACATAGACTTTCATAGAAAGGATTTAGGCCAGAGCCACTTCAGATGACTCACTCCTAAATCCTAGTTCTAACCTTAAGGTCTTGATCCCGACTCTTGAAATCCTTCTCATAATTCATCGATTACTACACGGAGATCTATTTTGCTTCCCCAATGTCTCATAAACATGAATATTGATTTACTGACATATTATCATGATTTTAGCCATCATTTGATATTTATTATCCATAAAATAAGTATTTCACAACTTGCATGATATTCCTAATATTAGTGCATCAAAAGCCAACTAGCATGGTTTTTTTTTGTTCTATGTCTTCAAGGTCTAAGTTTACTCTTCCTGTAGTCGTTCTCCAGACCATTCACTCCTCTGCACATTCTACATCTCCTCTATATCTCTCTGTGTCCCGTAGTGGAGAGATGGAAGAAAATGGGAGTTTCAACTCCATGTTTTATCCACAAACTGACTCATAAGAGAGGTTATTTAGTTCTTCTTAGTGTGGAGAAGCCAACTCCTGGGTTGAAATTGTCCCCCACCCACGACCTCCCAATTGCACATCTTGGAGGGGTCAGTTCCTGCTTTTCGCTGTAACCGCAAGGAACAAGAAGTGATGGGTGTCATCTGATCCATAGATCTAGTGGATGTGAGAAGCCCTGTGCAGAGACAATCTATGCTTCCTCACCACAAAGGCTCAGTTGAAGCATAACACAACAAATATCAAAACTTAGGCTAAAAACCCAACACTTCAGTCCATCAAACACCAATAATGCAGAATATTTCCCAAATTTCAAACCTTAATAACTTCCTCTAGCATAATTGAATTGTTTTGAAATTTTAACCATAGCTTTATCATATGTCAAGGTACAACGCACTCGATTTTGGTGCCAAAAATTAACTATTTGACAATTCAATTAAATACTTCACAATAGTATAAATTTAAGGATCTTAATCATGATATCAATATCATTTAACATTGAAACTTCGATAAAACACTTGGGACTCTCAAAACAACTCAACATGCATGACTTCATTTATTTCATTGGACATTAAAGGATTCTAAAAGTCCATTCTATCACATCCTACAAACCTTAAGAGAAATTTCATCCTCGAAATTAAGCCAAAAATTCACTCCATCACATCATCTACATTTTAAAAGAAATTTTGTTCTCAAAATTAAGCCATCTTCTTACTTTAAGGAAAAACCAAAAGGTCTTCATCCATATGTATAACACTGTGATATGTGCAATGTATCTAAAAACAAAGCCCCATAATCATATCCAAACCATTATTAGGATGTTTTAAAACAAATAAGGTGAATAACCCCTTCATAAACTATTGAAAAAATAGCTTAGAAATTTTGGTTATGTCATCATGTTTCTCATATGTTAGGATTGATCCTTATCTTCACCCATGCATTAGCGTTCCCGGATCATATTACCATGTTCTAAAGGAGTTAACTAAAGTTACCCATTATATCAAGGTGTCATAAAAATTTTATGGAGCTAATTTTTAGAACATGTTCAACATAAACATATGCCTTTTAGGAGGGAGTTAACTATAGATAACCCACTTTATCCATCTATATCATATCAAGGTGTCATAATCGTTATGTTGTGCTAACTATGAAACTATATTTTTCATCTTTATTAAGCACTAAGATTAACACCTCCTATAACATGTTTTATTCATATGATCTTATTTCATTGCTCATAATAAATTGCAACATTTACTAGTGATTTCATCACAAGACTAACCAATAATATCACATTATCATCATTATTCATGTATATGGTTAACCATTTATGCATTAATATCTATTCAACCATCTCTAGGTTTTCATCATATCATGTTTATATATCACGTCTCGAGATTAGATTACATCCATACATATATTATATCATGGTTGTGATAAACAAATTTATGTGAGTGGCTTGTTAAACATATATCAAAACTTCATCTAGTCCAACTGAGGTTCTCCTGACCCATATCATTAGGGTAGTGCCATGCTTAGTCTTTCTGAGCTAACTCAACTCTATGAGTACCTCATAAACAAAACATTTATCTTCCCTCTTTAGTCTAGGGTTCTTAGGTCTACCTCATTGGATCTAGTTAATTGCTTTATTAGCTCTAGCCACATAAGAAAAAACCATAACATGGTATGATATTATCTTCATAGATCTCTACCCATGAAACACAATTACCCAAAACTTTCTTATATATGCTACCACTAGATTCCTATGATGAACCACCAAATCGAGCTTGAGGCTTCATAGAAACCAACACAGTTACGTCCTCCAAAGTGTTAAGACTCTCTCTCCCTCACCCAGATGGTAGGTTCTTATATTCATATTCACATATGCACATACAACCAACCTCTCTTTGTCTCTAGGGGATTGTCCTCCCAAGGACATCTAGGGTTCAAAAAAACTATAGGAGTCATGTATAAAGTGACTCAACTCAATCACTCAGGAGTATTCTAGTTTAAGACATATCATATCACATATTTCTCATAATTCTCATATCTTGGAGTTTAGGTTCTCTCACCTTCTCCCTCTGGGTCTCAATCTCTCTGGAGATAACCCTGAAATGGTCCTAACACTAGAGGTCCTCCTTTGTAAAAGAGTTTGAGCCTTTTGATGATTCACGTCCTGTCTTAACTTAACTTATCTTAACTCAGAAAAGCACATGTACTTGCATCATCAAATATTATTTCAAATCCTCAAATATGAACTTAGGTCCTTAAAGACACATATAATATCATCACAAAGCATCTTATATCATCTATATAAGACTTAGATCATACTCTAAATATATTTCATCTATTCCATCTATCACATATTCTAGTAAGGCTTTAGACATCTAATCTAGAACTACTCTCTCTTCCAGACTGATGCCATTCACTTTTACTTAGGTTGCATAACTACCTCTTACTAGTACATGTGTGGGGACACATTTTTGTGATACTTACATATATAATAAAATATTATATAGTTTTTCTCTGATAAAACAAGCATCAGAGGAAACTATTGAGGTTTGATCCAATTACAATCAAAAATCAAATCCATAAAACGAGTGTCCCATACATAGTGGAGAGTACAGTTACATGAAAATGAGTGAAAATGGTGAGAACATAGTGAAGACTGGTGTATCTACTCTAGACAACGAGCACCATATGTCTAGGGCTTCTCTTCCCTTGATGCACATTATCTCCAAATAATGCAACGTCACATACCACCACATTAATAGGAAATCATGACATCTTAGGACTTGGTATACGACAAGCACTAGTCTAAACCTAGTTCTTAGACATCTAGGTTCTAAGAGAGAGGCTAGATCAGATCTAGTCTCTAAAAGAAAACTAATCTAACCCTAAAGTTTTTCTAGTTTAATGTTTTCTTTAGTTTGAGTTGCATAATGAGAAAATGTCAGTCTTTTCTATTGTTCATTCTCTAATACCACCTGTGACGTCCCCGTATTTTCTAAAACTTAATCTAATGTGTGACGTATAAATTGAAACCCTCACCTCAGCAATAATTCCAATTTAAACACCACACACTACGCTAAGAAGAAGAAAATTAGATGAAGTCAGAAGGAAACAACAATAGCGCATGCACAAGAACAAAAAATAAAACAATACAACATATGTTCACCATTCAATATATAAATACATAATGAACTGTTACAACATTTGATATTACATACTGAACCAAAAGCTTTTACATAAGCATGTACTACCACTAGACCGTAGAATCTTAAGACATCAGGTCCACCTGTACATAAACTCACCACACAACTCTCAACTATCATGGTCCTTCAAGAGCATATAGCCACATCACCTAAATAAAAGATTACATGTGGTACATGTCAGCACAATATTCTAAAATATTGTACACAGTATACCTACATGTCTTTCTATATACATCTCATTACTAACACTTAGCAATAATGTAAAAAAATAATTGGAAACATTAAACAAATATAAGAAAAGACATATACTTGAGCAAAGATGTTTATTAACAAAAGAGAACACATGCTTTAGGCACATTCTACATTCTATCATCCATGCATTTAATGCATGAGAGTTGAATGCATTAATGCCTTTATGATCTACTACCAAAGAGTTGGATCACTTCCAAGTACTTTACCACCAAAGAGTTGAAGTACTTTACTTTCCAACACTTTACTACCAAAGAGTTGAAGTGCTTGGACATAATGGAACAAATATATTATGCTTCATGTGTTCAACGACATGAGTATCAAAAATCAAGAAAGATAGCATACAAGAATAATCATTTCATCCAATATCATATGCTAAGTATTTTACTACACATATAACACAAGCATATTGTATAATAAGCCAAGTAAGATGTACAATGTACCTTGAACTGAGATAATCTAATCATCACACTCTTGAATCAACTATGTTCTTGGTCAAACCCTAACTAGGACAAGATCACACATACTATCATCAAATTCTCATCATCTGAACCCTAGTTGATTTCATTAGATCCTCATCATCTTAACCCAAATACGTCCATTTTAGGGTTTAGCATTTTCATTAGGGTGTTTCTAATTTTTCTCACATTCTTCTCTTGGAATTATCTTATTGACATTATTTTCCACTTATGTAACATATTACGGTTCATCATTTCAACATTAGGTTCCACATCATTTATATACATATTAACCCTATGTTATATACTTCATTCCAATCAAGATTTTCAAACTTTATTTTATGAGTTAACACCATATAATATGAATTTAGTGCATGAGACTGATATATTGGTTACACACACTGATTTGTGCATATACTGAATATTCCATTATTTATTAATTATAAATATAATTATCACATTTTACTTAGGGTTATTAGCCCTAATTACACATATGGAGCAAATTACATGATTTCATGCATCAACATCATAATCATTGAACTTAAATGGATTATATACATGAATACTGATTTAATAACATACTGTCATAATTTTAGGCCATTGTTTGATATTTATTATCCATGAAATAAGTATTTCACAACTTACATGATATTCTTGATATTAGTGAATCAAAAGCCAGATATCTTGGTTCGTTGTCATTCTATGCTTTTTTTTTGAGAATTTTCATATATTATTTGTAAATTTTTGATAAGCATGCCAATTACTATGATTTATACAAGAGTTGACAATTTTATGAGATTTTGACCTTTTTTTCCAATCAGAGGCCACCACATTTCCTTGAGGGTCGCTGATTCTCAGTTGAGCAGACTGATTCTCAGCTCTTGGACCTGATCCGGCCTACTCTCCCTTTTTTTGCCTGAATCACACTCTCTATGCATGATCCCCATTCTCCATGTTGTGCGAACCCTTTGCTTTCTGGGAGGGGGGCATCACTGCATGGATCACCTTTAACAAGGATAAAGGAGAGCTCTAGGCCTTTGATAGCAGCAAATTCTCCTTCTTCAGATCAGAACTACACCTAAGGCCTGGTGAGTCGATGTTCAATGGCCACCCTAGTGGCCCTAGTAACCTCTTCACTGATTGGCGTCCCCATTGTGAAGCAAAAAGGGAGAAAAGGAGACAATGCCTCGAAACTCAAACTTTGTACTTGTAGAAGCTTATATCGATCATAAATAAATCATCCCATTTCTTGATTTCCTCCAATATCACTTCCTTCTACTCCAACTAGCTCCAGAAGCATCTTCCACAAAACTGAGTTCATCAGCCATCTCGGCATTATCGCACCACCAGGTAGGCATCCGACTACCTTCTTCTACCTTCTTCAAGGTCTAGGTTCACTATTCCTGCAGTCGTGCTCCAGAACATTCACTCATCTGTCCATACCACTTATCCTCTCTATTTGTGTCCCATAGTGGATATATGGTAGAAAATGGGAGTTTAGTCTCCCTCTTTTCTCCATAAACTGACTCATAAGAGAGGTCATTTAGTTCCTCTTGGTGTGGCAAAGCCAACTCCTGGGTTGAAATCATCCCCCACCCACGACCTCCCAATCTCACTTCCTAGAGGGGTCGGTTCCCGCTTTTAGCTGTAACCGCAATGAACAAGAAGTGATGGGTGTCGTCTGATCCAAAAATCAAATGGTTGTGAGAAGCCCTACGCAGATTCGATCTGTGATTTTGCACCAAAAAGGCTCATTTAATCTGTGACACGACACATATCAAAACTTAGGCTAAAAACCCAGCACTTTGGTCCATCAAACACCAATAATGCACATTATTTCCCAAATTTCAAACCATAATAACTTCCTCTAGGATAATCCAATTGTTTTAAAATTTTAACCATAGATTTATCATACCTCGAGGTACAATCCATTCAATTTTGGTTCCAAAACTAAACTATTTGGTCATTCAATTAAATACTTCACAAAGGTATAAATTTAAGGATCTTAATCATGATATCAATATCATTTAACATCCAAACATTGACAAAACACTTGGCACTCTCAAAACAACTCAACATGCATGCATTCACTTATGTCATTGGACAATCCAGGATTCCAAAAGTCCACTCCATATCATTGGCTTTTTAGAATATCATTAAGAACTTAGTTGATGAGGAGCATAGCATCAACAATTGATCCCCATTTAAGGGAAGTACATTGTGTAGGACTGATCACCTAAAGTAGAAATTTTTACTATCTATTAGCAATCAATTTTGATATAATCTTGTATACCACATTGCAAAGAGAAATCGGCCTCCAATCTCTAATCTCAATAACATTCCTCACTTTGGGGATAAGAGAAATGTAGGTTTGGTTAACTTCATGAAGGAGACAACCATTATCAAAAAAAGTTGTGCACAACTTTCCTCACATCACTTCCAACAATGTCCCAACACTTTTGAAAGAAAAAGTAGTTGAAATCGTCATAACCTGGTGCCTTTTTATCATTAGAATAGTGAATGACACCATCTATCTCTTTATTTATGAATTTCCCACAAAGAATTTTCAAATGATCCTCACTAATCTTTGGTAGCTTTCAGTTGCCATTTCAATCACTCTTAACATTCACATCTTTCTTAAAAATAGAAGAATAGTATTGAACAATAGGCTTTTATATAGTATCCTCATTAGAACATATTTCACAATTATTATTAAGTAAATTGACAATATTTCTAATTCTCCTTGTTTTAAGCGAGGAATAGAAAAGTTTTGAACTTTTGTCACCCAAATTAAGCCATTGGATCCTTGATTTTTGAGGAATACATGACTCCTTAGCCATATGATTTGATAGCTTCCTCAATTTTATATAGGACATCCAAAATCAATTCATCAGTAGGATTAGCATACATTCTTTCTTGGGCTATAATAGCTTTAGCTTCAAGGACTCTCCGGTTTTCACAAATATCACCAATCTTCAATTTATTAATATGGCTTTCATTGTTTTCTTGATCTTTTCACACAGCTTAAAAGTATGGTTACATTCAACTTCTTCATTACAAGTCTCCTTTATAACATCATAAAACCTAGGTACATCAATCTAGGCATTAATAAAAGAAAAATGAGTTTTTTTCTTATACTTAGCATCATCCAGGTAAATGCATAGACTTTTCTGATCACTGTGAATACACCAGAGGATATTCCCCCAAACATTTGGAAAAAGATCAATGCAAGATTTATTATGTAAAACTCTATCAATCTTTGGCATAAGAACTATACTACCATCTTGTTTGTTATCCCAAGTAAATCGAGCACCAGCCAAGTCTATCTCAACAAGATGATTATCATTAATGAAATATTAAATTGACTCATAGCATTAGCAAAAGGTTCAACTTAACCATACCTTTTAGATGAGAGTCTAACCAAATCAAAGTCTTCCATAAGAATCAAAGGAGAATTAATATCAAGGAGAGTGAATTTTTTCCACAAATCAATCATCTTATATTAAGGGATATGTCCATAGATAGCAGCAAGAGAAAAGTAAGTACCTCTACATTGGGGTTCCATCTGAATAAATTGATCACTTTCACTATGTTTAATAATATTTATAATCCATGTATCCCAAACAATAATCACTCCCCCCAAAGGGTGAGAAGCATGATTGAATATTGAATATGCACCCTGGCCAGACGTTGTTAATTACCTTGCCAATTTTATTTTTCTTATTTTTTACTCTAAAATGTAGATAATAGAAGCATTGTTCTTTTGGATTAATTCACGAACATATTTTTGTCTACCATGCTTATTCAAACCTCTCAAATTCCATGAAAGGATAGTTGTATTAGCTATTAGAAAAGGTAGAAGATGGGGCATTACTCTGGTTTGAATCACCATCAATAGATGCAAACTCCAACGTCCTAAAACTTTTAGGAGAGGCAAGGATCCCAACAAAATTTACTTCAGATACCTTTCTAGGAGCTGGCCTACTTTTCCTACCTTGCTGACTCCAACCTTAATCAGAGTTAGGGGTGTCTCTACCATAGTTTCTTTTTTAAATGCCACAAGAGTTTAAGAGGCTTCTTTGTTCATCATAACAATAGCTTGCGAGTTATCAACTTCTACATTTTGCTGAGTACTTTGATCATTAACCTGAATCACATGTCCTTCAATCATCTTCTGCTGAAAGTTCTCTAGTATTCCCATAGGACAATCATAGAAAGTTTCAACATCACCTCTATCTTTCCTGACCCATATCTGATTGACTTTCTTTTAAATTAGGATTATACAACATTCATCTTGTCCATGAGAAAAAGTCCCACATTCTTTAAAACACTAAGGGAACCATTCATACTCTATTCTAACTGTGTATTTCATGCCATCATCACTTATCAGGTTAACCTCTTTTGGGAAGGAAGATGTTGCCAGAACTAAGACTTATATTCTCACAAAATCCAACCTCTTGAACTTATGAGTAAGAAAATTTGGCATCAATGGCGTACCAATATAGCTTCCTATCATACTGAACACTTCTTCATCCCATAACTCCAGAGTGAGATCATGGATCCAAATCCATACTAGGACTTTTGTCAACTTGAGCTTCTCCAATGGTTCTCCTCTTTGCCATTTTTTCAAGATTAGCGACTTTCCCCCAACGAGCTAGGGTCCTTGCTCTAGAGTAGTACTCATATCTTCCAGATTAGAGAACTTAATGATAAATTAGTCATTTCCTCTTGATAGGAGCTCAAAGTCTCCCTTTGCCTCCCAGATCAGAGAGATATGGCGATGTAGCATGGGCTAGTGGGGCTTGAAGCCTAACACATATCCTGCCACATCATTATTTCACCTTGCAATGTTCCTCTTAGGAATGGAACATGAGTACCTGACTGCTCAATCTACAATCTATACATCATTTTCCAGCAGCATTGTTTCCTTAGTATCAGAGTTCATACACACATCCAACCAACCCCTTACTTCCTTGGCAATAAGGATTTCTTGAGTAAATATAGGACCAAAACGATGAGTGTAAGGTTGTGTAAAGGGACGATGCTTTTCACCGACGGTGATCAATTCATCGGATCTAGTCAAGGGCTCACTAGTGTCACTGGCCCTATCATTAGAGGCACTCACAGGCGTGACCATATCCCCTCTAGAGGAACATCATTCAAATATTACAACTTTGTCAAAACATTTTTTATTTGATTTGATAATTATGTCGATATTAATTAAGCCTTTAATTAATTATCACTCCCACTGTTTTCGTCAAAGTCATAACCTTAACTACCAATTCAAAGACTACAAAGTGCAATATTTAGTGAGTCAAGATCCATATTTCATCAAATCATGAGTCAGTTTTGTTGATTGACTACAACTTGGCCATTTAGGTAGACAACATTTGTCAATTGCATCTCATGTAAGTCTTAGATAGATGGTGTGCACAACCCCTTGTCACAATCCAACTCCATGTTTCTAGGTATTTAATCTCATGAAGATCACCTAGTTAAGTCTGACACAAAAGCCAACATGATAGAGTATTACCCTACTTTGGAAGATCTACATACCTATCATCACACTTCCACGAGATAGACGACATACCACACTTTGGCATAACCTACGTGAGATCTATCAAGCTTTACATGTGTGCTTCTTATGGAAAGCATCTTACACTTAATATTCATTGATAAATTTTATATAAGTATTTATACATATAAAATCACCACATATTTATGTATCATATGCATGCTATAACCACAAATGAAAAACATGAAATCACAAATATATGAGTGATGGCTATGGCCAGTCTAATGTAATATCTTAGAGCCACAAGGAATTTCTACCACTTAAGGCTCAAATCATATGTACAACTTGTACCAACCCGAGGGAAGGTCAATAAGGATGGTAGTCAATCAAGATATTCTATTAAGAATTAGGAATCTTGCAAAAAGCAATGTTTGAACCAATTCACATTGATTGGTTAAACTCTTGAACCAATCGGCTTGCCTCCTGGTTGGTCAGTTGATCTCTTGAAATGGTTGTCTGGTTCTCAGGTTCAAGCGATGGCTAGACTCCTCCAGCCAATTGGTTGGGCTACCAATCGATCGGTTCCTCCTTCTGTCTGGCCTCCTTGGTCCTCAAGTTGATCAATTTGTCGCATGAGTTGATTAGTTTTTCTACCGTAGAACATCTTCACATGACAGAACATAAATTAAAACTATCCTATTCATTTTACATTTTAAAAGGAAAAAGCTTGAGCTACATTCAAGGGGAAACAGGAAGAAGAGCATCAATTTACATCAGGAAGGGATGGGAGAGGCTCGATATGAAAACTGAGTAATAGCATGAAATAAACCAAACAACCAAGCACACAATCCACAATGATTTTGGCCATAACCATGCCCACGTCCACCATCCAAACACTTTTACGGCCACATGTACATATTGCATATATATCTTATATATATTTTTATTTTTGGAATTTTATGTGGTACCAATCAGATGTGCACATCAACCAATTTAATATTCACATTGTATGTAATAAAAATAAATCCAATCACATCGATTTAAATCCCTGATACACCATAAATTGATGTCGCCCTGATACCACTATTGGGAAATTGTGACAACATATAAGGCAGTGGAAACAAAAAATTTAATGTTTGATTCCCTAATCAACAAGATCTTGTCAACAATGATATATCTGGCAAGGAAGTTAACAAGAGATATACCTGGTCCTAGAGCAAGTCCATCGACAACTCTTGTTGTAGTGTGCTTCTTCTCCAAGAATCACTAATACAATCTTTATCAATGGCATCCTGGCGCAACACTAAGGACGATAGTTGACAACATCCTATGAGTGGCAGACAATAGCTTCCTTGCCTCTAGAGTAGTCCATGCAGACCATTGGGAACTTCACATTGTCATACCAAAGCCAATGTCAAGGATTTGTCCATTCCAATGTCAATATGCTAGGATTGATTCATTCTTCCACAATTGTCTCTCCCTTGCTATCCCTCCTTTTTTATAGGTAGGACTTGCTCAAGCTATCTATTTGTTACCACAGCCAGAGAGAAAAATATTTTTTACAACTTATTATTGTGTATGGGAAGCCCCCAGTAACCCTCTATTTATAGGAGGGCTAGGGTCAGTGTTTCTAGTCTGTCTATGAGTTTAAGAGACAGATTTATGAATTTATTGGAAACAACAAATGGTGAACTGACAAGTTCACTATCTAACTAGTTAATTCATCTCTTGAACGAGTCCGTTCACATACTTTCCTTTTTTGAATCAAATTGGCATTCAATATTCGATTAATATAAAACTTGATGTTAGCATCAATCCTTGATCCAATCAAATTCACCATTGAACCAAACAACTTAGATAATGAAATAGTCATTTCACTTTTGAATTTTTCATTTCATATCATGACATGGTTGTTTTATATCATGAAATGGTCATTTCATAAGTGAAATGCTTGTTTCACTTTGTCTAGTTGAGGTATTATTCAGCCAATGCTATTTCTGATTGGCCTGGCACTCCAAACGATTGGTTCAACACTTGAATTTGTTGGTTCAGAGTCCAGGCCGCCAATTTTGAACCTTAGTTATTTAAATTGGGTATCTAAACACTTTTAATAATCAAATTAATCACCATTCATTAATAAACTCCTATTCTAAGTGTTTCCTATTTGTGTAACCCTATAGGACCCAAATTACGTTGGTAGTGAATGTCCATAACCAATTTATGACATCACAAGTAATGAGCGATATCTAGAAACACATCATTGCTACCAAGTAATTTGGAAAATTGGAGAACAAATTCAACATACAATCTATGATCAATTTTACCATGACCATATAGTTCCTTTGTATCTAATATCCAGATTGAAATCAAGGCATGGAATCGTCATACTCTCCATATTCAATCCATGTTCCTTGAACTAGAGTGGACTGTATGAGATGCATGTGAGCTCATATATCATATATTGATTCACATGAGTACGGCCATACATTTCTTAGTCTCTCTTATCAAGTGGCATGCATATCAATCTCCTGTAGGAGGGTCAAATCCCATCTACATCACTCTCAGTCAATCCTCATGTGTCATAGAGTACCCGACCATCACCTTTAGGGCAACCCCTATTAAAGGTCACATTAGATGATGTCAAAGTACAATGAATGACATGTAATGAGTATAGTGATTCATGTATAAGAACCACAATCACTGCTATCACTACAAGAGATGATTTTGAATACCATTCCATGGCATCCATGTATCACTCTCATGGTGGTTTTGTTCGATACACTATTCTCTAACATTTACCTGTGTGCTTGACTTGATATCACATATCATAGCTAATGAGATTGTATCATTTGTCAACGCACACTTTAGCCTTATGTATTATTGTCATCTATTTTACATCCATATTAATATCTAACTAGGGACATAATAAGAATGTAAGTACCCCTATCATGCATATGATCTCATTGTTCAGGTCCTCAACATTAATACATATGTCATCAAGTAACATCATTCTCTAGACTTCTACTATGTATGTGTCATCGTCTCATGTTTGAGACAAACCTAATATCCAAAATTACCATATATCATTATCAAGTTAGCAATCATCGTATGATCGGCTCTCTGGGCCTACATAGAAACAATATCAATCTCAATCTCTAGATGTGCAAATCTAGAGTGAGTGAAATTTAGAGTATGTTCATACGCATGAAACAACTTTCCTAGTATATGAACAATGCGGTCAAACACAAATAATTATACATACACAAAGGAAGGTCTAGAATTCATTCCCAAATAAAAATTGTGTGGGGTAAACCTACTAAGGGCACATAAATGGGTATCCATCATCTTGCCATTAGGTAACAATTATAAATTGATCATGGGCCACCATTTAGGGCTCTATCATAGTCTTGATGATTTTTGAATTGTACAAAAATAGATACTCATATTAATTTCATAAACTCCACAACAACTCATAGTTTTCCATAATAGTTTCAGGTGATCAAACAATGTAAGGTACCCCACAGATCGTCCTACCAACTTGATTACAACATCATTTGTCCATGGATGATATAGAACAAACTTGGCCGTAGGAGTTAACTTAATTTCATTTGTACCCTTCTCGTTAATGATATATACATCCTCAAGCGTCATATTTGGGGGTCTTTATCAGTTATAGAAAGAGAAACAAAATATGAAGAAGTGGTTACATCTTAGAAACTCTTGTGACAGATGTTTACTGGAGATATCTATTTGCTTGCCAAATATGATTCATAATGTTCTCGACAATGAAGAGAATCAACGTGGAAGCTATCGTGAACCACTACAAAAAAATGCGAGTGTGGTTTATTTCATGAATGATGTCTAAGTCACAACTATGATGTAATGTAGTCACATTGTCAACTACAGTAAACCCCAACAAATCAACGTGGAAGGACCTTAATGATTCATCTAAAATTTACACGATGACGGTGTTGTATATTTTGACCATGGATTATTTATCATGTGTCTTAACTACTATCTCTGGCTTTTAAATATCAACGATTATTTGTGATTTTCGACCGCATGTAGTGGTATGGTGTCGTTATAGATACACATTAATGGAAGTAAATATCATATTCATTTTATTTCTAGCAAGTTAGTTTTGCCTTATGTTGTCACAGGAAACAAACACTTATTCATGTCTTGCCTTGTAATGGAAGATTAATAATTTGAGAGAAAATTAACTAGAATGAATTCATAAAAAATAGCAAAAAAGTCATAAAATTTAAACTTATACAGACCGATACAAAAAAACAAACACAAGTACAATAATTTGACGAAAGACATTTTAATAGTTTTGGGTAATGGATGTTGTAATTTCGACAGTATATATGAATCTATGAATTATATATGAAAAAATTTAGTGATCAAATCAATGACATTTAATCGAATTATCAAACGCACGGTTGCTTACTATTTTTATTGTATATTATCTTTCTTATCCAGAGTGATCAACAAATTCTACCTAACGTTAATTTCTTACAATGAAAAATTATTAGGATGAGCCATCAACAATGAGCCATTGGTGATAACTGTAATCACTTTTCCAAATGTTGCATAAATCATTTATTAGAAGTCAACTAGTACCCATTCAACCAATATAGCTAGTGATGAGGACATAGTTCGATATACAATAGATACACTTTAGAAAAATATTAGAACATTAATAGGAATTAAGAAAGCAAGAAATGAAAGGTAAAACACTTTCTATTGTTAACGAGCTTGCACCCGTATTTTAAGAACCGGATCGGACCGTCCGGTCTACCGGTCAGATCGGTGAACCGGTGGTCGACCGATCCGGATGCCTAAAAAATCAGTCATGTCCAATTTTTCGGTCCAATCGGTCAGAAATACGGTCGGATCGGTCCAACCAGCTGATCAGACCGAACCGGATCGAACCAGTGGTCCAATTAGAAAAAGAAAAAATATAAACAAAATACAAATATTGTTAATATATTTCCCTCTCACGTGTCCTACTTTCCTCCAACATTTTGAAAATATTTCATGACACATATTTCCCCTTCCCTTGCCTTCACTCTAATTTATTGGAAAAAAATGGAAGAGAAGTTGTTGAAAATACACTTGTTTCTTTCCTCTCCATCACCCTCCATTCCCCTCTGTTTCCTCCCATCTCCATCACCTTGTTCAACCAAATAGATCAATGATTTTCCGCTCCCTTTCCTTCCCCTCTATTCACTACATAACAAACAATCAGGGTTTTGGAGCCCTTCTTATTGAAACTTTATTTTTTAGAACTCATGAAAAAATAGATTCAAAGGTCATTTCCTAATTGTTTTATAATTAAGCATCAAATAATGGAATTAAAATTAGAGGAATAATTGTTTTCCATATGAATCAGTGACTACATAGTGAGATTGAATTTCCATTCATTACCATTTGATTATATTTTTTAGGGTTTCAGGGGAAATAATTTGAAAATTTTAGTTGTGGGTATTTCCGAAACTAATCCACAATATTATCCATGTTTTAGAAATATGATGACAATATCATATGCCTAGACCTAAAAATGTTTTATTAATTCCTCTCCTCATCATTTAGATAACGTATCCAATATTGAT
Organism: Alisma plantago-aquatica; assembly: GCA_963693085.1. Taxonomy (NCBI): domain Eukaryota; kingdom Viridiplantae; phylum Streptophyta; class Magnoliopsida; order Alismatales; family Alismataceae; genus Alisma; species Alisma plantago-aquatica. The sequence goes on along the minus strand of OY856413.1, from coordinate 901,095,610 downwards.
GACAATCCCATAAGTTTAGAATAGATGTTTTATTGCCAAATTTGAACACTTCAAAGTCAAATTTCTTTTCTTGAGATCTATCATTCAGAATGTAATGTATAGTTTTTAATGAATCCCATATTATAGGTTCTAGATGCCATGGAATCTTGGTAATTGCCTCAGATGTTTGACTTGAAGCCAATTCGATTGTAAATGTATAATGTCAAGACATTGTAACGCTATTGGTACTTTTTGGTAAGGATTGACTAAAAGAATGAGTCTTTTTTAATTTAACTTGTCATGTGATATCACAATTTGTATGCATATTTATTAACACATCATATGTGTTGCCCTGCGATCTTGAAAGAAGTGATTAGTTATTTTTTTATTTTGATTCAATATAAAAAGAAATCATAAATGTGACAAATTTATCCATACAAGAAAATATGTAGATCTCATGTCTTGTGTTCCAACTGATCTCCAATGTTAATTACACATGACAAATTTTGACCAAAAAGTAATAGACAGACTAGGGTGCTTGGTGTAGCCTTTCATTATTTGGATCAAGAATGGTGAAATTCAAGAAAATAATATATTTCACATTTGGTATTCTCCCACTATTGAACTATCTGAGTATTAATTTTTAAAATCTATGAGATTTGTGCTGCAAAATTACATATTTTTCTACCTAATCTATATAAGAGGTAGTGATGAATTTTAAAAGTTTTCATGATCAAATTATCCTAATATAGTTTTGAGTATGAGGTATTTAAACTCCTTTGGAATTCTCTAATTAATCATTTTATGGCATTACAATTTGGATATAATTTTGAGAATGACTTTAAATACATTAACATATTTGTTCAAGTAATGAAATAATTTTTTTCTAATAAGTGTTCCTTGGTTAAACCTTTGTGTGAACAAATCCATATTGCAATTTGTTAAAGACACCTTCATAGATTCAAATTGAGAAATATTTCATATCGTGATATTGTTTGTTCAAACAAGAAGCTTTGTCCTGAATAAAAAACATAATATACATCATGTGGCTGAGATATACCTTTTTGGGGGATGTTAAGAGGAAATATGACTGCATGTGAGCTGAATGGGTATTGGTATGTAATTTGAAATTTATTTTCAGAGATCTAATAGGGTATGTATTTGAATTTCTAAATAGTGGAGATCAAAAAATATAAAAATTTTGATATATATGCAGAATAATTTTAGAAGCTCGGTGCAAAATATAGAATAGTTGTTCAAACTTCCTAATTTTGGGCTTGGGTCGCTATTACAGATGACCTCTGTTGAATGCCGTTTTTGTAAATTTGTAAGGGAAACACTTAATTAATGGTTATGTAATGGAGCTATCGTGAACCACTACAAAAAAAATGCGAGTGTGGTGTATTTCATGAATGATGTCTAAGTCACAACTATGATGTAATGTAGTCACGTTGTCAACTACAGTAAACCCCAACAAATCAACGTGGAAGGACCTTAATTATTCATCTAAAATTTACACGATGACGGTGTTCTATATTTTGACCATGGATTATTTATCATGTGTCTTAACTACTATCTCTGGCTTTTAAATATCAACGATTAGTTGTGATGTTCGACCGCATGTAGTGGTATGGTGTCGTTATAGATACACATTAATGGAAGTAAATATCATATTCATTTTATTTCTAGCAAGTTAGTTTTGCCTTATGTTGTCACAGGAAACAAACACTTATTCATGTCTTGCCTTGTAATGGAAGATTAATAATTTGAGAGAAAATTAACTAGAATGAATTCATAAAAAATAGCAAAAAAGTCGTAAAATTTAAACTTATACAGACGGATACAAAAAAACAAACACAAGTACAATAATTTGACGAAAGACATTTTAATAGTTTTGGGTAATGGATGTTGTAATTTCGACAGTATATACGAATCTATGAATTATATATGAAAAAATTAGTGATCAAATCAATGACATTTAATCGAATTATCAAACGCACGGTTGCCCACTATTTTTATTGTATATTATATTTCTTATCCAGAGTGATCAACAAATTCTACCTAACGTTAATTTCTTACAATGAAAAATTATCAGGATGAGCCATCAACAATGAGCCATTGGTGATAACCGTAATCACTTTTCCAAATGTTACATAAATCATTTATTAGAAGACAACTAGTACCCATTCAACCAATATAGCCAGTGATGAGGACATAGTTCGATATACAATAGATACACTTTAGAAAATATTAGAACATTAATAGGAATTAAGAAAGCAAGAAATGAAAGGTAAAACACTTTCTATTGTTAACGAGCTTGCACCCGTATTTTAAGAACCGGATCGGACCGGCCGGTCTACCGGTCAGACCGGTGAACCGGTGGTCGACCGATCCGGATGCCTAAAAAATCAGTCATGTCCAATTTTTCGGTCCAATCGGTCAGAAATACGGTCGGATCGGTCCAACCAGCTGATCAGACCTGTAACATCCCTGACCTGGGTTATGAGTTAACCCTAGGTGTTTTGCCTAAATATGTAATTAAATCTTTGTGATTAACTCTGAGCATGTAATTAAGCTTCTCAGAAATGTATATTTCAGTATTTGCTCCTTTTTATTTAAAGTTGTAGCATTGTTTTGATATACAGGGACCTATGTGCAATTTACCCAGTTAAAAGGGTTAGCTTGCAATTTGCACATGATGAGATGTTCCTCTGATGTTGAGACATCATGAGAATCTCTTTGGCAAAGTTTGAGGGATTTCCCAAGCTAGAGCACCAAGGTGCAGCTGTGGAAGCAATCCCAGGGCTTGAAACCCTAATTTGGGGTAAAATGCAATTTACCCAAATGATGGGATGCAATTTGTAAAGAATGTCATCTAATGTATCTTTTTAGACTTTTGCCATCATTTATAGAAGAAATGATGAGGAATTCACCTCAATTGAGTTATCAAGTTAAGAAATAGGCTTTGTGATTGAATAATCAGGGTATATGTTCAATATCCCTTTAAGTATGAACTTTATTATTAGATTGTTCTTCCTTGCCTTCTTTTCTATAACATTAAGATAAGGTTTGTCCTTAGAATAAAGAGGAAGGGACGAGCAAGTAATAAAGGAAGGACTTAGTTGGAATTAAGGGAAACTTATGAACTAATGTTGAAAATCCTACCCCATGTATATAAGCCCTCCTTCCCTTAGTTGCAAGGGAACTTAACCTTCGTTCCCTTACTGTTTCATTTCACCAAAGACGACCAAGGACTTCCTTGGAGCTAAGGAGGACGAACAAGGGGTGCAAGGTAGGTTTAAACCCCTCTTCTTGCCTAATTCCATGGTTAGAATTCGAATTCAAGGTCATCTTCATGGCTAATTCTCGAAACCCTATCTTTCTAGCCGTCTCTTTTCATCCTTCCTTGGAGTTTTCACCTTGGCCAACCTGTGGGAACTCAAGGACGCCATTATAGCTTGGAGCTTGAAAGCTTGGAGCTCAAGAAGCAAGCTTTAGGCGGGTTTTATAACTCTAAACCTATGATTTACTATGTGCATCTTTATATGCGATTTAATGATAGCTCTTAGTATTTCCCTACTTTTCCCTGCTATTTTGCAAGCAAACCCGTGGGATATCTGTACTGTTCTTGAGCTAGAAGATGAAGGCGTGATTTCCAAGAAAAACCCACCGCTTTTCTTTTCCTTAAACGGTCCTAACAGTTTGCTCTCTCGGACTCAAGACCGCGAGGTGAGCAAACGGTCTCGAGACCGTGAGAGGGCTCGCGGTCTCAAGACCGTTTGGCCCCGTTGACCGAGCGTGGACCGTATAAGAAATCTGTTCCTAATTATATAGGCTAATTACGCTCAAAATTTGAGAGACTAAATCCAAAGGAATCGGGAGATATGACCTTTTTAAGTCACAACTTTAAATGATTAATTGCTGATTCTCAAACGGTCTGAAATTGCCTTTTTGGGCAAACGGTCTCAAGACCGTGAAAGGTCGTTGACTAAGCGTTGACCCCATGAGATTACTGTTCAAAATTATGTTAATTAACAACTCACCAAGTTTGATGGTCTAATTCCAAACTGGCTAAGAGTTGAAGGGTGAATACTAGGGCTAACCCTAGATAAAATCAGTACTGAAATTATGGTGACCTAATTAGGGTTTTTAGGGTTGATTGACCTAAACGGTCTCAAGACCGTTTGGGGGTCACCAAACGGTCTCAAGACCGTGAGGGCAATCACCCAAGACCGTTTGAAGGTCTAGGGTTGAGTGATTTGACCAATTGAGGACCCAATTGCAAATAAGTTATCAATTTAATCAAAATTCTGTTTTGTGGTTCAATCATGGTTCAACCCCTATCAAATCACCTTAGACTTTGATGAAATCTTGGTCAAACGGTCTTAAGACCATGTGGGGTCTACCCACATGACCTCAAGACCATTTGGGCCAAGTTTGGGCCCAATTGGAGCTCAATTGAAGGGTTCAACCTTGTGTTGATGCACACTGTTGAGTGTTGATGGGTGAACATTGATAGACCCTAATTGAATCGATTTCAACCATAATTGGTTAACTATTATGGGTCAATTGAATGACCAAGTGATCAAGCATAACCTTAATTGACTAAAATCTATGAGTGGTCAACATAGCTTTGACCATTTGAGGGCTTCAACATGGGTTGACATTATCGGTTGCACCTTTGAGCCTTGTTGAAGGACCAAGCGGCTGAGACCATGAGAGCCTTGCGGTCTCAAGACCGTGAGAGGGCTCACGGTCTCAAGACCGTGAGAGGGCTCACGGTCTCAAGACTGTGAGGGGGCTCACGGTCTCAAGACCGTGAAGGGCCTCACGGTCCTGAGGTCAAAGAAGGGCAAACGGTCTTCATGACCCTCGCGGTCTCAACTCAAATTGGTCCTCGCGGTCTCAACTTTAATTTGGACCAATGGGAGGCTTCGCGGTCTTGAACCCTTGAAGAGGCTCACGGTCTTGATGCCTAAGGGGGCTCGCGGTCTTGGAGCTAGAAAGAGGCTCGCGGTCTTGGAGGGTCAAAGTGGGCAAACGGTCAACACTTTCAACCAATCTCAACCCAATTGATGATTAATGATTGAAATCAATCAATGTGACTCAAGGTTGACCACATTCAATCATTTGATGATGTAAATGGTTCAATGTTACCCAAATCAAACCCTAATGATAATCTAGGATAGTAAGGGGTTATTTTGACTAAGGTTTTTGACTATGATGATGATCAATGGGGTGAATTACCAAGATACCCCTGAAGGGTCAATTGAGTTATACCTTGCTCAATTCAAACCCTAATTACATAAGAATGATGTTTTTAGTCATAATGACTCTATCTAACCTGATCTAGTCTAATGTTATCATCAACCATTAGTATGATGAAAGAGAGAGTACTCTAGAGAGAGAAAGTACCCTAGAGAGAGAAAGTAACTCTAATCACTTAATGGTGATGTTTTTGGCTATGTTAGCCTATGATGACTCAACCCAACCTGATTTAGAGTGATGTTGACATCACCCAACCTTATGATGAGAGAGAAAGTACTTCTAGAGAGAGAAAGTACCCTAGAGAGAGAAAGTAACTCTAATCACTTAATGGTGATGTTTTTGGCTATGTTAGCCTATGATGACTCAACCCAACCTGATTTAGAGTGATGTTGACATCACCCAACCTTATGATGAGAGAGAAAGTACTTCTAGAGAGAGAAAATACTTCTAGAGAGAGAAAGTACCCTTTTTAAATGGAAACTCAATTGAAGCATCCCCAATACACAGAAATGAGCATAATTAGGGTATGATCCACCTGTGTGAGATCATAGAAACCCTAATTATGATAAATGATGAACCTTTAACTAATCCAAGAGCATCAATGAAGATGTTACTCATACATGATGATGTTATGAGTTTAATTCACCTTGATGTGAATAGTAAACCCTAATTCAAGGGTGATGACAAGTAATGTGAATAGTAAACCCTAATTCAAGGGTAATGGCATGCTTTTGAGCAATAAACTCTATTTGAATAGAATTAAAGATTTAACTCTTATGACAAAAGTAGGAAGTACATTCCTTATTGTTGTATTACCTTTATCAGATGTATTAACCATGCATGTTCTGATATGAAGGTAATCATATCCAGGTATGGATGTTGATGTTATATTCATTAAAGGCATGTTGTTAGCCTTATGAATAAGTAATGTAATCTGATGCCTTGCCAGTGACATCCTATGCTGATACTCGGCTATGAGAGCCATGAATACCATCAAGGTCATACCTTAGAGATGACTTGTGATGAGGATAATGAGAAATGATGATTGATATGAGTTAGGCTTGTTACATTTAGTATTCTTCTTTTATAGCTGCTATGCTATTGTTATTATTTGAAGGACAATGTATGCTGTTAAAGAATACTGAATGTACCTAACTAATCAAGTATAATGTAGAGCCCTGATCATAGATCCATCATTGTCAGAAATTAAGTGATGGTGAAACAGGTTTTCCTTAGGGAACTCCTGGAGCACATACTTTTGAGTATGTGGGGTACATGGATGTGTAGAACCTTACATCCTAGTGTAGGAAAGTGATGTAGATGTGTAATCCATCCATCCTTCACTATAGTTCCATACCGTATCAGTGGTAGGTAAACATGAAACCTCCTGATGACGAAGACAGCACAGATATCCGTATCAGTGGTAGGTAAATATGAAACCTCCTGATGACGAAGAGAGTACAGAATGCCACTGTGACTCTAGAATAGCAAAGGACCAGTTTACCCTGGTGAGCTATAATAGTAGAGACACGAGATGTCCTACAAGTGATCCTCTTACTGACTGAGGAAGGTGAAGGTCATGAGAATCCGGCTCTCTTAATGACTTATGTATGATACTGATGCGGCTTCTCAGCGATCAGTTGGAGTTGAGTGGTAAGCCTCATCTCCACAGGGCATAATGTTGTTTGTAAAACATAATCAACCAGGTAGTATAACTTGTTAGAGATGACTCCAAGTTAGTTGGTTGATGTTACATTGCAATAATGTTGATATTCTCCATATCTCCTAAATTGTAGAGATCTTGTTATAACTGCAACTGCTATAGAATGCTTTGAAGGCTTTACTATTTAAGATATTCTTTGATGTTATAATAAAGCTTCTGGCGAAGAGTTATAACTCTCGCTGGGACAATTATGTATAATTGTCTCACCCCGTAGGCTTCAACTTTTTAGGTGGACGTCGGAGACGAAGGAACCAGCCTACAGGTGATCAGTCTCAACAGCAGCAGCACCAGGGGCAGCAGTAATCTCAGGTGGAGATTGTCCTGCCATGTGGTGTAGTTAGGGTCAGTCCTATGTGTCCTCTGTACTCTCAGGTCTTGGAGTCTTGTGTTATGTGATCTTGAGATTTTGTATCTTGATGTATATAATTACTCAAGAAGTAATTATCCTGAGATGTAAACAGTTACCTCTCTTTATGAAAGGAGTTTTTATGGATACGAGTTCTTATTTCGAAAAGTTTTAATTTCCCATGATTTTTGTCTTCCGCTGATTACCGATTTGCTTCCGCTAAGTTTTAATCGTGTTTATGACATGGTTTGGAGATCAGAGCCCACAATTAGTGGTATCAGAGCTCTAGGTTCAGTTGAGTCTACAGAGGCATAGGACTTAGGATGTCGAGTCTACCTTTAGTACTCCTTCCTTATCTAATAGAATCTTCTGCTCCTCAGGAGAAGAAGATACATAAGAATGTCAGAACATCGCGATGAGCACGTGGTAGAGAGTAGTGCTAGTGCACCTCGAGGCGGTGCAAGAGTTCCGAGAATAGAACAACCTGCACCTGAGTCGCCAAGAGAGCCACCCCAGTTCAACCCAGCTGATATGAGTGATCCAGCTGTACAGACGATGTTCGGGCAGTTCATGACTGCCATGACACATATAACCGATAGGATGCCCATTCCTGCACCTAGGGCACCTGTCCAGCCTGAAGTACAAGGTATTGGTAAGACATTCGAACGACTTCGTCGTGTCGGAGCTACCGAGTACTTCGGAACTGCCGACCCTGCAGATGCTGACTTATGGTTGACAGAGTTGGAGAAGGCTTTCAGGATTCTTATGATTCCGGAAGCTGAGAAGGTTAAACATGCTGTTTATCTTCTCAAGGGCAGTGCTGGTCACTGGTGGAACATGGAAGAGAAGAAGAGACCTGGAGTAGAGTTCTCATGGGAAGAGTTTCGTCGGGAATTTATCAATAGATATTTTCCAAAGACCTTCCTAGATGAGAAGATCTCTCAGTTTGAGAAACTAAGGCAGGGTATGATGAACATTAGTGAGTATGAAGCTAAGTTTATGGAGTTGTTGCGGTTCTGTCCGCACATGGCTGCTACGGATGAGGAAAGAATCAGAAGATTTGAAAAGGGTTTGAATTCCGATATGTCAACCCCTGTGTCTGCCTTAGAAAATAGAGAAAGATTCTCTACCTTCGTTGAGTCAGTCCGAAGGATAGAGAGATCTGTGGTTGAGAAAAGACAAACCCATAAAAGATATCCACAGTTCCAGGGTTCTTCATCTAGGGATCCCAAGAGACCTAGATTCTCTGCACCTAACCCTCCACCACCCAGATCGAGTTTTCAAACTCAAGGGACACCAAGCAGAGGTAAAGGGCGGAGTCAACTGCTTCAAGGGACACACAGTTCTGCATCAGTGTCAGTTACTGGACCACCCAGACCACAGCAACAGGAGAAGAGTTGCTACAACTGTGGTAAGGTGGGACACTTGATGAAGGATTGCCGTTCTAGGCCTGTCGGTGTGACACAACAAACCCCGAGACAGAATCAACATGGATCTCAGAATAGACAACACCAAGGAGCAGCTCGAGGACGTGGACAAGCGTCTCAAGCTGGATCATCAGCACCACCTCAACACCAGGCGACTGCGAGGTTCTATGCTATGAACCCACCTGAGGCAGTGGTCAATCCACGGGTAGTGGCAGGTCAGATGAAACTTTTATATTCTGATATGTCTATATCCTGTGATGTATCTGTTCTGATTGATCCGGGTGCTACGCACTCTTTCATCACTCGTGAAGTGATTCGTAACTGTAATGTGACTGTTAGTCATAGAGCAGATAGTTTGTTGTTAGAGACTCCGTTGAGTGGGTCTGCCGTTTTGCAGGAGGTATGTTCTCCCTGCATCCTTTTCTTTTCTGACCATCGCATTCAAGTGGATCTTATACCACTTGATATGCAGGGATTTGATATAATCCTTGGGATGGATACCTTAGAAAGGTATAGAGTTGTCTTGGATTGTGAGTCCAAGTTGGCTGTGTTTGCTGATGAAAGCAACACATGGATCTTTCAAGGTGAAAGAAAGATTCTGCCCACCTGTCTTGTATCAGCTATGGTTGCTGATAAGCTGTTGAGGCAAGGATGTTATGCATTCTTAGCCCATGTGGTAGATGTTACCAAGGAAAGTTCCAATCCTGCCGAAGTTCCCATAGTCAGGGAATTCGAAGATGTGTTTCCTGAAGAACTTCCTGGTATACCACCACCTCGGGAGATTGACTTTGAAATCAATCTGATTCCAGATACGAAACCCATAGCTCAAACTCCGTATAGAATGGCTCCTGCCGAGATGGCAGAACTCAAGAAACAGCTTCAAGAGCTACTTGAGAGAGGTTTTATCTGACCGAGTACATCACCTTGGGGTGCTCCGGTCTTGTTTGTTAAAAAGAAAGATGGGTCAATGCGGTTATGCATCGACTACAGACAACTTAATAAAGTGACAATAAAGAATAAGTATCCTCTGCCAAGGATTGATGATCTCTTTGACCAATTGCGTGGTGCAACAGTCTTTTCAAAGATAGACTTGAGGTCTGGATATCATCAACTCCGTATTAAAGATAGTGACATATCCAAGTCTGCTTTTAGGACAAGATATGGTCACTATGAGTTCACGGTTATGTCGTTTGGACTAACCAATGCACCAGCTGCATTTATGGAACTCATGAATAGAGTTTTCCGACCTTTCCTTGATCAGTGTGTTGTCGTCTTCATAGATGACATACTGATTTATAGCAAAGATGCTCAGCAGCATGAGCAGCATCTTCGCCAAGCTTTGACCTTGCTAAGAGAACATAAGTTGTATGCTAAGTTTATCAAGTGTGAGTTCTGGCTGCCGGAGGTATCTTTTCTTGGACATGTAATATCCGCCTCGGGAATTCGTGTTGACCCTACAAAGGTAGAATCTGTTCTACAAAGGGAACAACCGAAGACACGGACGGAGATTCGAAGTTTCTTGGGGTTAGCTGGCTATTATCGAAGGTTCATAAAGAACTTTAGTTCCATAGCTTTACCCTTGACCAAGTTAACCCGGAAAGATGTTCCTTTTTCTTGGAGTGATAAGTGTCAACAATCTTTCCAGTTGCTGAAGGAGAGGTTGACAAGTGCACCTGTATTAGTGCTACCTGAACAAGGAAAAGGATACGTAGTTTTCTGTGATGCTTCCAAAAATGGACTAGGATGTGTGTTGATGTAGGATAGACAAGTGATTTCTTTTGCTTCCCGACAGCTTAAGAAACACGAGGAGAATTATCCGACACACGATCTAGAGTTAGCTGCTGTGGTTCATGCCTTGAAGATCTGGAGGCATTATCTCTACGGAGAAACATTCCATATTTTCACAGACCACAAAAACCTTAAGTATATCTTCTCTCAGCATGAGCTCAACATGAGGCAACGTCGCTGGATGGAGTTAATCAAGGACTACGACTGTACAATTGATTACCATCCAGGTAAGGCCAATGTTGTTGCAGATGCCTTGAGTAGGAAATCAGCAACATCAACCATGAATAGAGCACAACTAAACTCGTTAGTATGCTCTAGAAGAGATATGCTTATCTCTTTAAGACAAGACAATGTACAGTTGAAGGTGTCATTGCTAGCCAGTTTGTTAGCTGAGATGCATATTAAACCTACCCTAAGAGAGCAGATTAAAGAAGCCCAACTAGATGATGCTGCAGTTCAACATATAAGATCTGAGTATGGAAATGAGAAGCAAGATGGGTTTCATGACTCAAAAGATCAAGTAGCTTGTTATAATGGAAGAATGATAGTGCCGGATGTGGACAACTTAAGGAAGTTAGTCCTGGCAGAAGCCCATTCTTCCATGTATGCTATGCATCCAGGGAGCACCAAGATGTATCGGAATTTGAAGGATCTGTATTGGTGGCCTGGGATGAAGAAGGACGTTGCAGAGTTTGTTCTGAGGTGTCCTGTGTGTCAGCAAGTTAAAGCTGAACACCAGAAGCCTGCAGGGACAATGCAACCTTTACCCATATCACAGTGGAAGTGGGACCATGTGACCATGGACTTTGTTGTTGGCCTACCCAGGACAAGCAAAGGACATGATTCCATTTGGGTAATTGTTGATAGGTTGACTAAGACAGCACATTTCTTACCTGTCAAAACAACCTATTCTGCTGAAAGGTTATCAGAGATGTATGTTCAAGAAATAGTGTGTTTGCACGGAGTTCCTGTCACAATAGTTTCAGACAGAGGTCCTCAGTTTACAAGTCGTTTTTGGGAACAGTTGCACAGTGCCTTAGGCACTAAGCTAAGGTTTAGTACGGCCTTTCATCCACAGACTGATGGACAGTCGGAAAGGACCATACAAACCTTAGAAGACCTGTTGCGAGCATGTGTTCTCCAGTTCACCGGAAGTTGGGATCTACACCTAAGCTTGATAGAGTTTGCCTATAACAATAGCTATCAGCATAGTATTGATATGGCACCTTATGAAGCCTTATATGGTAGACGTTGTAGATCACCCTTGTGTTGGTTTGAGACTGGTGAGCACCAGTTGTTAGGTCCTGACCTGGTGCAGCAAACCACGGAAAAGATTAAAGTTATACAACATAAGATTAAGACTGCTCAGGATAGGCAGAAATCTTATGCCGACAAACGTCGTAGACCTTTAGAGTTCCAGGTTGGAGACAAAGTGTATCTTAAGGTCTCACCTTGGAAAGGGGTCCTTCGTTTTGGAAGGAAGGGGAAGTTAGCTCCTAGATATATGGGGCCTTATCCAATCATTGAACGGATTGGAAAGGTAGCATATAAACTAGAGCTTCCCCCAGAATTACAGAGGTTACATCCTGTGTTTCACCTTTCTATGTTGAAGAAATGTCACCCAGACACCGAGTCAGTTCTACAACCTATGGAAGTAGAATTGAATGATGACATATCCTATGAAGAGGGACCAGTGTCAATCCTTGATAAATGAATTAAAAAGTTAAAGAAGAAAGATATAAGTCTTGTGAAAGTCCTCTGGAATCATCGTGGTATTGAAGAAGCCACTTGGGAGTTAGAGGATGAGATGAGAAGGAAGTATCCTGCCCTTTTCTCGTAATATGTTTTATCGATTTCGGGGACGAAATCCTTGTAAGGGGTGGATAATTTGTAACATCCCTGACCTGGGTTATGAGTTAACCCTAGGTGTTTTGCCTAAATATGTAATTAAATCTTTGTGATTAACTCTGAGCATGTAATTAAGCTTCTCAGAAACGTATATTTCAGTATTTGCTCCTTTTTATTTAAAGTTGTAGCATTGTTTTGATATACAGGGACCTATGTGCAATTTACCCAGTTAAAAGGGTTAGATTGCAATTTGCACATGATGAGATGTTCCTCTGATGTTGAGACATCATGAGAATCTCTTTGGCAAAGTTTGAGGGATTTCCCAAGCTAGAGCACCAAGGTGCAGCTGTGGAAGCAATCCCAGGGCTTGAAACCCTAATTTGGGGTAAAATGCAATTTACCCAAATGATGGGATGCAATTTGTAAAGAATGTCATCTAATGTATCTTTTTAGACTTTTGCCATCATTTATAGAAGAAATGATGAGGAATTCACCTCAATTGAGTTATCAAGTTAAGAAATAGGCTTTGTGATTGAATAATCAGGGTATATGTTCAATATCCCTTTAAGTATGAACTTTATTATTAGATTGTTCTTCCTTGCCTTCTTTTCTATAACATTAAGATAAGGTTTGTCCTTAGAATAAAGAGGAAGGGACGAGCAAGTAATAAAGGAAGGACTTAGTTGGAATTAAGGGAAACTTATGAACTAATGTTGAAAATCCTACCCCATGTATATAAGCCCTCCTTCCCTTAGTTGCAAGGGAACTTAACCTTCGTTCCCTTACTGTTTCATTTCACCAAAGACGACCAAGGACTTCCTTGGAGCTAAGGAGGACGAACAAGGGGTGCAAGGTAGGTTTAAACCCCTCTTCTTGCCTAATTCCATGGTTAGAATTCGAATTCAAGGTCATCTTCATGGCTAATTCTCGAAACCCTATCTTTCTAGCCGTCTCTTTTCATCCTTCCTTGGAGTTTTCACCTTGGCCAACCTGTGGGAACTCAAGGACGCCATTATAGCTTGGAGCGTGAAAGCTTGGAGCTCAAGAAGCAAGCTTTAGGCGGGTTTTATAACTCTAAACCTATGCTTTACTATGTGCATCTTTATATGCGATTTAATGATAGCTCTTAGTATTTCCCTACTTTTCCCTGCTATTTTGCAAGCAAACCCGTGGGATATCTGTACTGTTCTTGAGCTAGAAGATGAAGGCGTGATTTCCAAGAAAAACCCACCGCTTTTCTTTTCCTTAAACGGTCCTAACAGTTTGCTCTCTCGGACTCAAGACCGCGAGGTGAGCAAACGGTCTCGAGACCGTGAGAGGGCTCGCGGTCTCAAGACCGTTTGGCCCCGTTGACCGAGCGTGGACCGTATAAAAAATCTGTTCCTAATTATATAGGCTAATTACCCTCAAAATTTGAGAGATTAACTCCAAAGGAATCTGGAGATATGACCTTTTTAAGTCACAACTTTAAATGAATTAATTGCTGATTCTCAAACGGTCTGAAATTGCCTTTTTGGGCAAACGGTCTCAAGACCGTGAAAGGTCGTTGACTAAGCGTTGACCCCATGAGATTACTGTTCAAAATTATGTTAATTAACAACTCACCAAGTTTGATGGTCTAATTCCAAACGGGCTAAGAGTTGAAGGGTGAATACTAGGGCTAACCCTAGATAAAATCAGTACTGAAATTATGGTGACCTAATTAGGGTTTTTAGGGTTGATTGACCTAAACGGTCTCAAGACCGTTTGGGGGTCACCAAACGGTCTCAAGACCGTGAGGGCAATCACCCAAGACCGTTTGAAGGTCTAGGGTTGAGTGATTTGACCAATTGAGGACCCAATTGCAAATAAGTTATCAATTTAATCAAAATTCTGTTTTGTGGTTCAATCATGGTTCAACCCCTATCAAATCACCTTAGACTTTGATGAAATCTTGGTCAAACGGTCTTAAGACCATGTGGGGTCTACCCACATGACCTCAAGACCATTTGGGCCAAGTTTGGGCCCAATTGGAGCTCAATTGAAGGGTTCAACCTTGTGTTGATGCACACTGTTGAGTGTTGATGGGTGAACATTGATAGACCCTAATTGAATCGATTTCAACCATAATTGGTTAACTATTATGGGTCAATTGAATGACCAAGTGATCAAGCATAACCTTAATTGACTAAAATCCATGAGTGGTCAACATAGCTTTGACCATTTGAGGGCTTCAACATGGGTTGACATTATCGGTTGCACCTTTGAGCCTTGTTGAAGGACCAAGCGGCTGAGACCATGAGAGCCTCGCGGTCTCAAGACCGTGAGAGGGCTCGTGGTCTCAAGACCGTGAGAGGGCTCACGGTCTCAAGACCGTGAGGGGGATCACGGTCTCAAGACCGAGAGGAGGCTCACGGTCTCAAGATCGTGAAGGGCCTCGCGGTCCTGAGGTCAAAGAAGGGCAAACGGTCTTCATGACCCTCGCGGTCTCAACTCAAATTGGTCCTCGCGGTCTCAACTTTAATTTGGACCAATGGGAGGCTTCGCGGTCTTGAACCCTTGAAGAGGCTCACGGTCTTGAAGCCTAAGGGGGCTCGCGGTCTTGGAGCTAGAAAGAGGCTCGCGGTCTTGGAGGGTCAAAGTGGGCAAACGGTCAACACTTTCAACCAATCTCAACCCAATTGATGATTAATGATTGAAATCAATCAATGTGACTCAAGGTTGACCACATTCAATCATTTGATGATGTAAATGGTTCAATGTTACCCAAATCAAACCCTAATGATAATCTAGGATAGTAAGGGGTTATTTTGACTAAGGTTTTTGACTATGATGATGATCAATGGGGTGAATTACCAAGATACCCCTGAAGGGTCAATTGAGTTATACCTTGCTCAATTCAAACCCTAATTACATAAGAATGATGTTTTTAGTCATAATGACTCTATCTAACCTGATCTAGTCTAATGTTATCATCAACCATTAGTATGATGAAAGAGAGAGTACTCTAGAGAGAGAAAGTACCCTAGAGAGAGAAAGTAACTCTAATCACTTAATGGTGATGTTTTTGGCTATGTTAGCCTATGATGACTCAACCCAACCTGATTTAGAGTGATGTTGACATCACCCAACCTTATGATGAGAGAGAAAGTACTTCTAGAGAGAGAAAGTACCCTAGAGAGAGAAAGTAACTCTAATCACTTAATGGTGATGTTTTTGGCTATGTTAGCCTATGATGACTCAACCCAACCTGATTTAGAGTGATGTTGACATCACCCAACCTTATGATGAGAGAGAAAGTACTTCTAGAGAGAGAAAGTACCCTTTTTAAATGGAAACTCAATTGAAGCATCCCCAATACACAGAAATGAGCATAATTAGGGTATGATCCACCTGTGTGAGATCATAGAAACCCTAATTATGATAAATGATGAACCTTTAACTAATCCAAGAGCATCAATGAAGATGTTACTCATACATGATGATGTTATGAGTTTAATTCACCTTGATGTGAATAGTAAACCCTAATTCAAGGGTGATGACAAGTAATGTGAATAGTAAACCCTAATTCAAGGGTAATGGCATGCTTTTGAGCAATAAACTCTATTTGAATAGAATTAAAGATTTAACTCTTATGACAAAAGTAGGAAGTACATTCCTTATTGTTGTATTACCTTTATCAAATGTATTAACCATGCATGTTCTGATATGAAGGTAATCATATCCAGGTATGGATGTTGATGTTATATTCATTAAAGGCATGTTGTTAGCCTTATGAATAAGTAATGTAATATGATGCCTTGCCAGTGACATCCTATGCTGATACTGGGCTATGAGAGCCATGAATACCATCAAGGTCATACCTTAGAGATGACTTGTGATGAGGATAATGAGAAATGATGATTGATATGAGTTAGGCTTGTTACATTTAGTATTCTTCTTTTATAGCTGCTATGCTATTGTTATTGTTTGAAGGACAATGTATGCTGTTAAAGAATACTGAATGTACCTAACTAATCAAGTATAATGTAGAGCCCTGATCATAGATCCATCATTGTCAGAAATTAAGTGATGGTGAAACAGGTTTTCCTTAGGGAACTCCTGGAGCACATACTTTTGAGTATGTGGGGTACATGGATGTGTAGAACCTTACATCCTAGTGTAGGAAAGTGATGTAGATGTGTAATCCATCCATCCTTCACTATAGTTCCATACCGTATCAGTGGTAGGTAAACATGAAACCTCCTAATGACGAAGACAGCACAGATATCTGTATCAGTGGTAGGTAAATATGAAACCTCCTGATGACGAAGAGAGTACAGAACGCCACTGTGACTCTAGAATAGCGAAGGACCAGTTTACCCTGGTGAGCTATAATAGTAGAGACACGAGATGTCCTACAAGTGATCCTCTTACTGACTGAGGAAGGTGAAGGTCATGAGAATCCGACTCTCTTAATGACTTATGTATGATACTGATGTGGCTTCTCAGCGATCAGTTGGAGTTGAGTGGTAAGCCTCATCTCCATAGGGCATAATGTTGTTTGTAAAACATAATCAACCAGGTAGTATAACTTGTTAGAGATGACTCCAAGTTAGTTGGTTGATGTTACATTGCAATAATGTTGATATTCTCCATATCTCCTAAATTGTAGAGATCTTGTTATAACTGCAACTGCTATAGAATGCTTTGAAGGCTTTACTGTTTAAGATATTCTTTGATGTTATAATAAAGCTTCTGGCGAAGAGTTATAACTCTCGCTGGGACAATTATGTATAATTGTCTCACCCCGTAGGCTTCAACTTTTTAGGTGGACGTCGGAGACGAAGGAACCAGCCTACAGGTGATCAGTCTCAACAGCAGCAGCACCAGGGGCAGCAGTAATCTCAGGTGGAGATTGTCCTGCCATGTGGTGTAGTTAGGGTCAGTCCTATGTGTCCTCTGTACTCTCAGGTCTTGGAGTCTTGTGTTATGTGATCTTGAGATTTTGTATCTTGATGTATATAATTACTCAAGAAGTAATTATCCTGAGATGTAAACAGTTACCTCTCTTTATGAAAGGAGTTTTTATGGATACGAGTTCTTATTTCGAAAAGTTTTAATTTCCCGTGATTTTTGTCTTCCGCTGATTACCGATTTTCTTCCGCTAAGTTTTAATCGTGTTTATGACATGGTTTGGAGATCAGAGCCCACAAGACCGAACCGAACCGAACCAGTGGTCCAATTAGAAAAAGAAAAAATAAAAACAAAATACAAAAAAAACTCTTGAGCTGCGTAAAAATTATACAAATTCCAATTAGTAAAAAAAATACTTACACACCTAACAACCAATGTTGTTTCTCATAGCACAAGTGATAAATGATCGCTAAGATAAATCCTTGCCCATTGTTCTTATATGTTTTAAAGCGTGGATGTAGCTGAAGGATATATAGTTTAGGTGCATGTATGATAACATAGATATACAAATGTCGTCATTTGCCAAAATTTTCACCAAAAATTACACTTTCTCGCCAGCCCAACATTTAGGGGCGTGATTTGACTTTTTCTATTGGAGTAAATTTACTTTTCACATGGACAAATTCAATTTATTTTTAAATTTTGAAAAGTTAATTATTTTTGTTATTTTGAATCATGTTGGTAAATGTGATTAATTTATAGTGATATTAAGTAACCAATAAATGAACTTATAAATTTCATTATTATGAAGGCATGTGTCACATGATGAACTGGGCAAGTATATAAGCATATCTATATGTACGTGAATATGTCTGACCGGTCCGACCGCTAATTGCCTTACGCTATAGTGACCGGTTCGGTTTTTCTAGTTCATATTTTACTGATGTCATGTTGATTTATTTTCGGCCCAACCGGTTTGACCACTACGGTTCAACCCAGCTCAACCCGATCCGAGTCGACACCAGTTCGACTACCCGTCCAGTTCCAAAAATTTTTGATACTAACCAATTGTCTTCATTTTTCAACTAGAAGGACGGAAATTATAAATGCAAACGACATCAATGTATCATCTATTAGATGACATTTTTTAATTCTAAATGTTCCGGATGACAATTATGTATGTAATTATACTATCAAATCAAAGGGCATCATTAACAAGAAGGATGTGCTATTACTTAATATTTCATATCACATATTTTGCCTCCAAATCTGCTATAACAAATTTGTTATCTCGGTGTTGTCCCAACAAATCCTTACCACTCATTAACCCAAAAACTCACTCCTAAATATATAACGAGGTGTATATACGGTAGAGATTAACAAGGACATGTTGGGATAGCAAGATCGGGACAATAAATTTGAACCCATCATATTACCATACACTACGGAAGAGATTAACTAGGCTTTTATAATGGTGTATATATATATATATATATATATTCATAGTAAAATTTATATATACATTCTCATATAAAATAAATTATGAAAGTAAACCATCATATTACCATACACTTGCGCTCACTTTCTTTGCATCTTTGCATTTATCCGTCAATCTATGTGGAAAATATATATTTCTAGTCATCTGTGCATTCATCTTTCCATGATTCACACGTGTTAACCACTATTTGACAAACCCACTTTATCCTCTCCGTAGGCCATGTTTGGTAAATTGAGAGAAAATAGATGGTGAAGGGGAAAGGGAACGAGTAGAGAACCGGAAAAGGCAGAGGAAATTATTGAAAATTAATGAATTTTTCTCTTTGCATGGAAAAAGGGAAAGGAGAATGAAAGTACTCAAAAAATATTATTTGTTACATGCATATGGAAAAAAATGAGAGGGAATGCTTTTAATAAAAAATGTTGCATATATGTATCACTTTGTTTTTTAGATAGTAGATAAATTAAATGAATATTCTTTTCGACATAAATAACAAAACAACTCATCTCACTATATTTGTTTTAGAAGAGTTAGATATATTGCCAAAAGATAAATTGTGGAAAACTCATACACTTACAAAAAACACAGTTAAACAGCCCTCAACACAAGACAGTATACTAGGATATACTCCACAAAATTTCCCAATACATTTTAGTTTTATCACTAATATTAGTAACTTGATCTTCCCAAGTGATTTAGAATGTGACCACATATGTTCCCACACTACTACAGAAATAGCATTCAGTGTCACTTTTCTGGGCGTCGGTTATTAAGGAAAACTGACGCCTAACATATAAGGCGTCGGTTCTTTAAGCAAACCGACGTCTATATTCGAAGACCAGCCAGACACGGGTACCGCTTTGTATTAAGCGTCGATTGTTTATAAAAAACCGATGCTTAAAGTCGCCCACGAAATCCATATTTCGATCAAAAAAAATAGTGTCATTGTCAGCGTTGGTTATATACGTAGAAAACCGACGCCTATGTGCGATGAAAATTTGCGCGGAAAGTGTCACTTTCAGCGTCGGTTATACAAGGATAACCGACGCTGAAGGTGGTTTCCGCCAAACATTTTCATGAAAATATCGTCCAACTGGACGTCGGTTGTTGCAAACAACCGACGCTAAAGATGTTTAGGCGTCGGTTGTGTAAAACAACCGACGCTATTTTGGAACTTTATAACCCGCGATGTCCGACTCTTCCCCTTTCTTCTGTTTCATTGCGAGCCCTTTTTTCTTCTGTCGCCGTCGATTTCCCTTTTTCTCTGCTCCTTCCTCTCCACGACAGCGCCGCCGTGCCGCCACTGCTACTCCGACGCCCCCTTCTCCGCCGCACCCCCTTCTCCTGTGGTGCTGCTCCTTCTCCTCCGCCTGCCTGCCCACCGCCGCCTGCCACCGCCGCCTGCCTGCCTACCGCCGCCTGGCCGCCTGCCTGCCTGCCGCCGCCTGACGCTCCCTGCTCGTCGGAGTCGCTGCCGCTGGTTCTGGAGCTCGCCGGCCACCGCCCACGTACTCAACCAGCTCGACCTCGCCCTACTCTGCTTGCCCAGGTACCTACCGACCTACCCAGGCGCGAAATTGGTTCTTTATGTGCCGACCTAATCTGCTTGCCTAATCTGCTTGCGTGAAATTGGCTCCCTACTCTGCTTGCTTAATGTGCCTAATCTGCTTTAAGTGGTCCTAATATCATAACATGATAGTTTTATAATCATGGCTAAACATAATATGAACTAGATCTTTTTATGTCATTAAATCAATGAACTTAGGAATTGGGGGTTCAAGAATAACCCTAATGATAACAGGATAATAAGGAAACCTAAACTCTAGATTAGGACTTGAGTAGCGTTTAATGTTATTATATGATTTGTGGCACTTTAGGATGTATATACATGCAACAAAAGTTAATTGCTTGGTTTTCTTATTTGCTTGGATAATATACTCAGTGAATTAATGTATGATTTGCATGGATCACCATCAAGGTACGTGGTTGTACTTATGATTACATGTATTTACTTCCTATGTTTGTCAAGGTTTCTTGAAGATTGAATAAGTGATAGATGCTGGATGTTTATTTATTTCATGCAAATTATAAAGTCCTTATGATTATCACATTAAGTAAATCATGATATTCTGAACCCTAGGTTACACAGATTGAAAGGTAACACACTTTGTCCTAAGTTGCTAATTTTTATTCTAATATGAACTCTAGTCTCATCTATCCATGTTGCCTATAGTTTATAACATTGCATTGTGAATTATTGCATGTTTGAAACTATTAAATTCTTGATTTATTATTTAATAATGCTCTATAGATTAGGTACTTATCATGTCTATTAAAATCCTACCAGTATAATTATGTGATCCCAACATATTAGGATTAACCATGTTGTTGGCCTAGAAACCCGTCCAAGATTGACTCATTAGGAGTAAATCTTGGATAGTCCCCGGTTTGGGACTGTTCTTGAACACCTAATCTCACTTAGGATGTAAGTGTATAATGTGTATTGGGTTTTCGAGAAAATTTTGGTAGCATTTCCCCGTTTGTTCTCTAAGTACATATGTACTTAGAGAACAGCGGGGAAATGCTGCCGAAATTTTCTTGAAAACCCAATACACATTATACACTTACTAGTGAGATTAGGTGTTCAAGGATGGAATAGGTGGTACACATTTATTATATATAAGAATGACATCACATGTGTTTGTTGGCCTAGAATGTGAACAATCATTGTTCTTTATATTACTTGTACATTGGTATAAATTAGAATGAACAATCACTAAATTATATATTGTTTGTATGGAGTCCGACTTCATTGTAGATATCTATTATTGTGTTTGTTGGCCTAGAAACCCGTCCAAGATTTACTCATTAGGAGTAAATCTTGGATAGTCCCCGGTTTGGGACTGTTCTTGAACACCTAATCTCACTTAGGATGTAAGTGTATAATGTGTATTGGGTTTTCGAGAAAATTTTGGTAGCATTTCCCCGTTTGTTCTCTAAGTACATATGTACTTAGAGAACAGCGGGGAAATGCTGCCGAAATTTTCTTGAAAACCCAATACACATTATACACTTACTAGTGAGATTAGGTGTTCAAGGATGGGATAGGTGGTATACATTTATTATATATAAGAATGACATCACATGTATTTGTTGGCCTAGAATGTGAACAATCATTGTTCTTTATATTACTTGTACATTGGTATAAATTAGAATGAACAATCACTAAATTATATATTGTTTGTATGGAGTCCGGCTTCATTGTAGATATCTATTATTGTGTTTGTTGGCCTAGAAACCCGTCCAAGATTTACTCATTAGGAGTAAATCTTGGATAGTCCCCGGTTTGGGACTGTTCTTGAACACCTAATCTCACTTAGGATGTAAGTGTATAAAGTGTATTGGGTTTTCGAGAAACCTTTGGTAGCATTTCCCCGTTTGTTCTCTAAGTACATATGTACTTAGAGAACAGCGGGGAAATGCTGCCGAAATTTTCTTGAAAACCCAATACACATTATACACTTACTAGTGAGATTAGGTGTTCAAGGATGGGATAGGTGGTACACATTTATTATATATAAGAATGACATCACATGTGTTTGTTGGCATTTCCCCGTTTGTTCTCTAAGTACATATGTACTTAGAGAACAGCGGGGAAATGCTGCCTAATCTTTTCCTAATATATACTTGTTTCCTAATATATACTTGTTTTCTCTGATCATAGAATGGATAGATCATGGATGTCCATTCGTAATCATTGCACCCCAGAGTTTATATCTGGTCTTGATCAGCTTATTAGATTTGCCGAGGAACATAGGAAAAAACCTACAGATAGGTTCTACTGTCCATGTAGGCATTGCGGTAACAACTTGAAAGTCAACACTGGTGAGGAAATCAAAAGTCATGTCATGTGCAATAGGATTGTACAAGGCTATACAGAATGGCACTGGCATGGAGAGATTTCAAAATCGAAACCAGTAGATGTCGATAGTAGTGCTTGGGTGGAAGAAGAAATTGCCTCCGATGACGTAAATGTGAACGAACCAGTTCCAGCAGACATCTTTGATGCGATGCTGGATAGTTGTAGGGTAGAGCACACCGATCCACCTCCTATCTTTAGAAACATTGTGCATGATGTTGAGATACCGTTATACACAGGCTGTGCTAAGTTTACGAAGCTTAGCGCTGTGTTGAGATTGTATAAGTTGAAAGCTAACAATAGATGGAGCGACAAAAGCTTCACTTCATTGTTGACTTTGTTGAATGAAATGCTTCCTGAAGGAAACGAGCTTCCAATCTCAACATACCAGGTAAAGAAAATGTTGTGCCCAATGGGAATGGAGGCCAAGAAGATACATGCATGCCCAAATGATTGTGTATTATTTCAAAAGGACTATGTAGATTTGAAAGATTGTCCAAAATGTGGTGCGTCACGGTATAAATTGACGACTTCGGGGGAGTCCAAAACTGGTTCTCCTGCCAAGGTGTTGTGGTATCTACCTATAATATCACGGTTTCAACGCTTGTTTGCAAATCTGAAAGATGCGAAGAATTTGAGGTGGCATGCAGATGTTAAGAAAAATAATGATGGGATCCTATGACATGTGTCTGATTCCCCACAGTGGAAGAAGATTGATCTATTGTACCCTAAATTTGGTGAAGAAGATAGGAATCTAAGACTTGGGATTTGTACAGATGGGATGAATCCGTATGGGACATTGAGCAGCCAACATAGCACTTGGCCATTCATGCTTGTTATATACAATCTTCCTCCCTGGATGTGTATGAAAAATAAGTACGTTATGTTGACATTGTTGATATCGGGCCCTAAACAACCCGGAAATGATATCGATATTTATCTTGAACCTTTGATTGATGACTTAAAGAAACTTTGGGCTGAAGGTATGATGACCTATGATGCTTCAGCAAGAGAGACATTTCGTTTGCACGCTATGTTGTTTTGCACTATTAATGACTTTCCAGCATATGGGAATTTGTCTGGATATAGTGTCAAAGGAGCTAAAGCGTGTCCTATATGTGAAGAAAACACTGATTCAATAAGACTAAAACATGGCGGCAAGACTGTATATCTTGGTCATCGAAGGTTTCTTTCAAAATTCCATCCGTATCGTAGGAAGCACAAAGCATTCAATGGATGGAATGATGAACGGAGTGCACCTAAACCTATACCAGGGGATGTTGTTTATGAAAGAGTAAAAGACATTGTCAATGAATTTGGTAAGAAATCATAATGTAGTATGGCCACACGGAGTGACAATTCTTCATTCAAGAAGAAGTCAATATTTTGGGATCTTCCTTATTGGAGTTCTTTGACAGTCAGGCATTGTATCGATGTAATGCACGTTGAGAAAAATGTCTGTGATAGCATCATTGGTACTCTATTAAATATACCAGGTAAGACTAAATATGGGATAAAATCCAGACTGGACCTACGTGAAATGGGAATAAGGTCAGAATTAACAGAATTATGTGAAATGGGTAATAAAAGAACATACTTACCTCCCGCTTGTTACACGTTGTCTAGAAAGGAGAAGAAAACTTTTTGTGAATGCTTGGTAAATGTTAAGGTGCCACATGGTTACTCATCCAACATCCGTAGATTGGTATCAATGAAAGATCTGAAGTTGATAGGTCTTAAATCTCATGATTGTCACACTCTAATGCAACAAATATTGCCCGTGGCAATTCGATCTATATTGCCGAAGCATGTAAGGTTTGCAATTACCAGACTTTGTTTCTTTTTCAACAGTCTATGCAGCAAAGTTATTGACCCTGATACTCTCGATAATTTGCAAAGAGAAGTGGTTGTTACCCTATGTCATCTTGAGATGTATTTCCCTCCTTCGTTCTTTGATATCATGGTACATCTTTTTGTCCACTTGACTAGGGAAGTGAAAATGTTGGGAACAGTTTTCTTGCATTGGATGTATCCCTTTGAACGATACATGAGCGTTTTTAAAGGTGATGTTCGAAACCGTTATCGGCCTGAAGGGAGTATTATTGAAGGTTATGTGGCGAGAGAGGTTATGGATTTTTGCAATGACTTTCTCAGTGGTAATGACACTCCTGATAATGACAAGAATATTGAGGAGGGCAAAGGAATTTTGGGATCACGGGTGAAAGTAATCAGCCGTGAGCAGTTGGAACAAGCTCACTTGTATATTTTACACAATATGGACGAAGTGAGTGTTTATATCGAGGAACATACCAATTTCATAAAGAGACAACATCCTCGAGAAAGTTCAATGTGGCTTGCTAGAGAGCATAATAAGACTTTTACTAAGTGGTTTGAAGATAAAGTCTTACATCAACTATCTCAAACACCAAATGATATTACAGAAAATATCAAATGCCTCGCCTTTAAACCAAAACCGAATGTTATGTCTTATGAAGGGTTTGACATTAATGGATTCACATATTACACAAAGCGCCAAGATGATAAGAGTGTCATCCAAAATAGTGGGGTCACTCTTCAAGCGTCGACTATGTACTTTGCAAGTGCAAAGGATAAGAGTCCACGTGAAGCTAAAATGTCATATTACGGTGTCATTGAGGACATTTGGGAGTTTGACTACATAGATTTCAAAATTCTGCTCTTTAAATGTAATTGGGTTGATAACACCAAAGGAGTTATAGTGGATGAATTGGGTTTCACTTTGGTGAACTTTGAAAAGATTGGCGAGAAGGGTGAACCATTCATATTGGCATCACAGGCGAAACAAATATTCTATATCGATGATCCTGTGAATGATAAATGGTCGGTTGTTCTTCATGGTAAAAGACAGTTCATTGAAGATCATATAGATGAAGAAGAGTACTATGATAAGTATGATGACTCCAGTCCATTCTCAGTTGGGTTGCCCACTCCACAAAATATTGAAGCTAATGATGACTTATATGTGCGCAGAGATCACATTGAAGGATTGTTAATTGATAAAAGATCACAATTTTAGAGACATGTATGTTTATACAAATGCTAAATGTTTGCCTTTTTCTAGTTAATACAAATGCTAAATGTTTGCCTTTTTCTAGTTAATACAAATGCTAAATGTTTTCCTTTTAAATGACATTTTCAGATGGCTGACCATGATGAACATGATGTCCATGATGAGCATGAAGTCCATGATGAGCATGCTGTCCATGACGAGCATGGCGAGGATACTAATGTAAGTTCTAAAAACATATCATGTATTTCTATAAAATTCATTATCTTCTAGTTATGTCATATATCCTATATTTCTATATTGGGCTAATTTAGTGTGTTTATTTTTGTCAAATTTTAGGTTGATGATGCACCTGTACCCACTGAAGCACTGGAGCAACTTGATGCGCAGCACCAAACACTTAACAAGAAAAGGGGCATCACTCTGTTGAAGAAGTTATTAGCGCTAAGTGGTAGTGGATCCAAATTGGTGGTGGAGTTTGATAATGGAGGAAATCCAATTGGAGTGAACCGCAATAATTTTGTAAACTATCTTGGGTGTACCACTCGGAGACATTGTGGTGTTAAGTATGATAATTGGCATAAAGTTCCTCAAGGGAAAAAAGACTTGATATGGAAGGATTTATGCGTGAGTTATTATTATTTGCAATTCTATTTTGTAGATTACAAATTCTATTATTTGCAATTCTATTTTTAATTACTAGTTAATAACATTTCTATTTTACAGAATCTGTTTGCATTGGATGAGAAGTTGCATCGTAAAAATGTGATGCAACGTGCTGGAAAGATGCTTAGGAATTATAGGACAAATCTGAATAGAGAATACATAAAAGAGGGTGATAAGAAGAAGAAGTCAGCCCTTGAACAATGGAACTTCTTGGACAAAGAATATTGGGACAATTTTGTTGCTTCAAGAAAATCTGAAGAATTCAAGGTATTAGGCGTCACTCCCAATTTAATTAATATACATTGTATTCACCTATTCAAGATTAACATTTAGTGCTACTAACCAAATCATTAATGTGCATACTAACTAGGCCCTCAATGACGCACAAAAAGCAAGGCGTGCACAAAATGTGCATGACCACACTATGGGTCCAAAAGGCTATGCAAGCGTTCGCCAAAGACTACAGGCGGAGTCTGCGGCTACTCAGCAGTCTGCTCAGGAGTCTGCTCCTACTCAGGAGTCTGCCACACCCATGCCTCGCCATGATATCTGGATAGCTGGCAGGCAAAACAAGAAGGGTGAAATAAAGAAGCCTGTAACTGTTGAGGCGGCTGCAAAAATGGTAAAATACAACTCTTAGAGAAATCGTTTGAATATTGATTATTTGTGGTGTTAACTTACCAATTTCTGTTTATGGTGATTAGCGGGAGCTGCACGAGCAGAGGAAATAAGGCACGTTCATCCCTCAGGGCACAAGGGATGAATTGACAGTTGCTCTGGGTAACCCAGAGCATCCTGGACGTGTTAGAGGTGCCGGCACTGGTGTTGGCATCAAAGCATTCTTTGGGCCATCCCAGCGCAAACCCAGAGCGGGACTTTCTCAAGAAGAGGTAACTTATTCTTTTTTTAGAATGTTACTACAAAAGGAAATTCATTAATAAGAAGCTAATGTTTCTTTTATCCATATATAGGAGAATAAGAGAGTTGAGGATTTAGTTGCTAAGAAGGTCAATGATGTAGTTGCTGAGAAGGTCAAGGAAGAATTGTTGCGGTGGCAGGCATCTCAGGCTTCCAATACGCCTATGGCGACCCACTCTTCTCCTGATGCATAGACTGCGAGTAATCCTGGAGACCCATCGCCTAGCACGTCTAATGTAAGTATTTTTTATGACATTGTAGCTAGTCTTTTCAAGATGATATGTTTTCAAGATGATTTGTATATATGTATAATATTATTTATGTAAATTTGTAGGCATTGAAGCCATGCCGCTTAAGAATGCAAGACTACATTGTTGCAGAGGCGCAGGCTTACCCGTCCCTTCCTGGGGCAATGTTTCACGGGACTCCAATGCCACAGGGCTACGTTCGTGTGAGCCTGATACGTGTGTTACCCGATTGGAGGGAAGTTGCGTTTCCATATGCCCACCCATATATTGATACACTTGGTGAGGCAGAAGGCGGGGTCATATTGTGGCCCAAAGCATATGTCGTCTACACGACTGAAATTGTAAGATAAATTTACATTGATTTAGACTGTTAATGTGTATATATGATGTCAACTGATATGAAATTATATGTACAGGTTAAGAAGAAGACACCAAGAGCACCTAGGCCTCCACCTCCACTTCCCGCATTACCCGATCGGGTTCCAACTGACCTAACATACCCGTTAGGTCCTGCTTGTAGGGGAATGGCATGTTGGCTATGGGCACATAATATACATTGCCCTATAATTATTTCTTTAGATGCAGATTATGCAGGTCAATCATACGATAGCTCTTTATTTATACAAGATATTATTGAGTTGTTTATGTATGATTGGCTGAATACATCAATGATAGAGACATGGATAAGGTGATATCTTGTTTATACATCCATATACCTTGTGTAAGATCTGGTGATCTGGTTTCTTATATATTAATGCATACGCCTATATGTTTTGCAGCTACTTAGTCGAAGATCATTGCAAACAATTTGCATTTGGTCATGTGGGATTTTTGATTCCATCATTGATTAGTTTGGTAGCTAAAGACCCTGATAATGTTCAACAATACTGTATAGATGCTTTTACAATTTTTGGTCAGCAAAAGAAGACGATAATAATAGCTCCATTCAATGTCAAGTAAGTGTACTTTATTTATAATTTGGACTTAAGAAAATTCCATTTTTATTTTGCATTTTGAGTTATTAATTGTTAACTTATTACCTCTAGCAGTAGACATTGGGAGTTACTAGTTATTGTCCCCGGGACATTCACTGTTTATTATCTAAATCCTGCGGGGAGTATATTGAACCCTAAAATTGGACACGTAATGAGAATGCCATTATTCTGGTGAGAAATATTTCATTTTTATATTCGTTAACATCTTTTATTACATTACTATTTACTTATGCAATTTACTGTGTTATATTAACATGTAGGGGTTTAGATGCATTCAAAAAGGCTGGAGGAAAGGTCCCAAGGAAAAAGAACCAGCGAATAAATTGGGAGAACGTACAAGTAAGTTCCCGACTCCCCGACTCCAATGTATATATCATTGATGTGAATTGTGCTTAGTTGTATTATTTTGTATGTTTCAATTTATAGTGTGCTACACAAGACAATGGCTTGGCATGCGCATACTATGTGATGCGATTTATGCAGATGATTATCAAACATGCCGCATTGGACATCGATAGCATACATGAGGTATTATATATAGTCTCATTAGTTAGTATGAAATATATCAATCTTATTTTTATATTATTACTTATATATATACATCATTCTCTTTGCAGGTGTTTAAAACTGACCACACTATAGGTAAACGCTTAAAAAATATACATGCTCCATATACGATGGAAGCATTAAATGAAGTAAGAGAAGAATGGGCAAAAGCCATACATGCAGTGGCAACTGTAAGATATAATTGGGATGTTGATAGCGATAATGAATGATACTTTGTAAATGAATATTTCTGAATGTTAATACATGTATTTGAATGTTTCTATATGTGTGAATGTGAGAATTGAATTGATGTTTGAATGTATGTACTTGTGTGAAATTTTCCTTGTGACTTTTGCAGGTTTGCGGCCTGTTTGTAGGCTGATATCAATGGATGTCGTAAACCTGCAGTTCAGAAAACTGAACTGCAGGTTCTCATCCTGCTGACCAGCCACAGCAGGCCTGCAAACTGATATGAAAAAAAAATATATAAATAGGCATCGGTTATTTATAGAAAACCGTCAGCAAAGACCTACAGCGTCGGTTATTTATAGATAACCGACGCCTGATATGGCCAAAGCAGTCATGGAAATGGCGTCGGATATTCGTATCGAACCGACGCCTATTTAAACAACCAGGCATCGGTCTTTTGGTATATAACCGACGCCAAAAGGGTTCGCGCCACAGAAAACGGCCTCATCTAGGACACTTTATGCGTCGGTTATCTACTAAAAGATCGACGCTACATGGAATATAGGCGTCGGTCTTTTAGTAAATCACTGACGCAGAACGTGCCCTAGATGACGCCGTTTTCTGTGGCGCGAACCCTTTTGGCGTCGGTTATCTACTAAAAGACCGACGCCTATAGGTTAAATAAGCGTCGGTTACAAAATCGACGCCGAAGTGTTCGACCTTTAGCGTCGCCCACATAGGCGTCGGTCGGAAACCGACGCCAAATGGGGTTAAAAGACCGACGCCAAAGGCCGTTTCTATAGTAGTGCCATCTCAACTAGGTTCTTGTTCGTTCTATCTATAGTGTATGTTAAAGCTAAAAGATATACCTATTCTTGACCATTATCTTAGAATTTATTGAGTTTTGGCCTAGTTCTAAACAATGTCTTGACCTACAATACTAGAATATAGTGTCTCAAATTCATTGGCCCATGTATCTAAATACTACCATGTTTGTGTCAATAGATAGGGAAACCATGGGGGACAATCAACACTCCATTGTTTGGCCATGGACCAGCTCTACAAAATCCTCACAGTAAGAGACATCACTGGATTGTAGAAAATCTTCACTCCTTGTCAAGTTATCCTAAGAAAAAATGCCTACTAGTTTCATAACCAACACATTTAAATAGTTTATCCATTGAACGATTAACATCTTTCCTTGTTGGAAAACCCTCAGTAGGCATGATCCTACCTTCCCTATTTCCAATACCTTATTCCCCTTCCAATTTCCCTATCCATTGTTGGTCAGCATTGATCAGGGTTCTTCCATGTTGACTTAATCTCGTTAGCTGTCTTAGCTCCTCTTTTGGAAGTACTCAACGGTCCCCAAACATATACAAAAATATGTTGGGTAGTTGAGTATGATAACCAAAAGGCCATAGAAAGGTCCATCACAGGTAGCTATAATGATTATAGTAATTCCTTCCAGAAAAAATAGAGTTAAAATCTTAAATAGAGAATATCACACAAGAGATTACATAAAAACTTAATATAAATGTATAGGGCAAAGCATGAGTAGTTATGGAAGAGTATCGAGCCTTGATAGTTTCTCATTTCTAATTTTTTCTATATTATAAATCCCTCTTTTCACACAAGCTATGTGCCCAATTCAAATTCAAACCAAAATCCTCCATACAATAGTAAAAGTATATGGTAGTCTTAAAGCATGAATTAGATAATTAAATAATCTACAAATATCTTACAATTCCATAAGCATTTTCACATTGTCGCATATATTTCCTCTCAACAGATCAAGACAATAGCATCTAGAACAAGTAGGGTAAAAGACACAAAGTATCCAATGTCTTATGCATAAAGAAAGGATTATATTAAATAAAATTTATTTTAACAACATTCTAGAGTAAAATAAAAAAGGCAGCACACAATCAGCAAAGTTTAAAGTGTACACACTTACTCTCACCCGCATATATGTTGTTTATTATATATATTTTCCAAATATAGTAAGAAAGTGAACACTACTTACTCTCAGATGGACATACAACACTCTTATTTTTTATGGACATTGATTTTATCAACAAATTTCCCATTAGTGTGATCATCTAGAGAACAAAAATTCTTTTTCATTAACAATAACATCATCATTTATACACATATCTGGAATGATCCTAGAACAAGAGGCCTCTTCTTCTACAATGATTTCATTTTCATCATCATATCATTCATGGGGCCTTCTTGTGTGAGATAAGAGCACGAACCATCCCTATTTAGTTGTGTTTCTCACTGAGAAAACTTGTTTTGCCTATAATTTCATTATAAATAAATTGTGTCTGCATCCTTGTCTATCAAGGTTCACCAAGGTTAGGCCAACTTTATCATGTAAATCCTTGTCACTTTCAACCCAATTGCAATGAAAAATAAGAACCTAACACAAGTTGTAATCCAACTCATATATGTCCTGGATTACTCCATAATAGGGCACATCACTCCAAATTGGAATTGTGTCTTTAGCACTAGGAATTTGCAAATCTTAGATACCAAAGATACCCCACTATTTTGCATAGTGCTTTTTTCATCTCGACATTTCAAATAGAGTGTACCCATTGATACAACAACTAGCAAAAGAAAATATTGTTGTTTGAGGCCCCTCAAACAACCATTTCAAGGTATTTGAAACATATCCTAGTAAATGAGCAATCTATTCACTGACACAATTCTATAACTAGGAAGAAAAATAGGGAATATAATATATTATTATATCCTTCTCATTCTTCAATTGGTAACACGTTTTTAAATAATCCAATTGTTGTTTCACAAAGGGTTCAACATCGACGGTATTTCAAAGGGCATACACATGTATTGTGTGTAATGGAACAAAAACAAGTCCTACAAGCTTGTGTCTTGTATTGCCATGTCCATCAATTTTTCTAGAATTCCATGATTTAGGAGGACCTATGGCTTCAACATTGAATAAGAATTGGGCAGAGAATTCAATAGGCTCATCTACTATGTATCTATCCACCATTAAACCCTCGAGTTGATATTTGTTCTTCACATACTCTTTTAATATCTTCAAGAACCTTTAGAATGGGTACATCCAACATAAATACACTAAACCACACACTATGACCTCTCTAACCAAGTTCACAGTCAAATGAACCATTACATCAAAGAACAAAGGATGGAAGTACATCTCAAGTTCACACATGGTGACAATAATATGGTTTGGTAATGAGTCTAGGGCTTCAGGTTAAATCACTTTTGAGCATAATGCATTGAAGAACACACAAAGCTTAATCATTGCATTTGTAACCTGTTCTGGAAAAATGGAATGAATAGCCAATGGAAAGAACTGTTGCATTAAGATGTTGGAATCACGTGATTTCAAGCCCATCAATTTCAAATCTATCATATCCAGAAATTTAATCATGTTTCAAGAGTAAGCCTCCAGAACCTTGACTCCTTTTAAGAACACAATAAAGATGGATCTCTCATCCTATGAAAGAGTATAACATGCTAGGGGCAAGTATGTCTAATTTATCCTTTTTTGTGGTCCCGGACTATCCTGAATGCCCATGTCAACCATGTCCATACTATCTTTGAGACCATCTTTTGTCTTCTATGGCATATTGAGTAATGTTCCATCCAAACTATCACATTTTTTGTTCTCTATATGCATCACATCTAAACAATACCTCACATATTAACTGTAATGACCCCCCGGTAACCCCCAATTAAGGGAGACCAAGAGGTCAGAGCCATTATCCCAATTAACAGGATCAAAGGTTCAACAATTAATCAGTAATAATTATGAAATTCTACCAAACTAAACTGAAATTTGGTATAAAATAAAACTTTGCATACCTTTTTCAAACTTGGGATATCTAACTTCTATCCATGACTGGAATCTACTCTAACTAATCCTCCTTGCACTTTAATTCTTATTTTCACAATGTGCCACTTTACTATTTTTCCTTTTCACACTTGTACCTAAAACACCGACAAACAAAACATCAGTCAGCATATCAAAATATGTCGGTATGTGGGGACAACCAAAATTTCACAAATATGGCTAACAATCTAAATATCACAATTAAGGTAATTAACAAGCCAATTTATGTTTTCAATGTGTCAATCTCCACTGCTTTTTCCCTAACCCTGGAATACCCTCTCTAGGGTTTGACTTAAGGCCACCTTCTTAATCCTGAGCTTGGTGCTTGGGGTCAGCTCTCATGGTGCCCATTAGTCATGCAACATAGACCACCTTCTCATTCCCGAGTTTTATGTCTGGGGTCACCTCTCATGGTGCCCATTGGTCTTCCCTCCTGGGCTTGACCTTTTTGCATCATCCATCAGGGAGGCATGTAGGTGCGAGAATACACATTTATATTACAAGTGTGATAATCATAGTGACTTTATAATTTGCAAGAATGAACATCCAATTGATAGGTTGCATTCAATGTGACGAATCATCTGGGAAACTCTTCGGGAAACTAATGTGATTAACCATAATTAACCACATACCTGCCAGGCTGATTTGAGATGGAATTAATTCAATCAATGCAAGAAATCCAATAGGAAAGCAAGGACACAAAGAGATCCTGAAATATGCATACAATTTCCTATTATTGATCATGCCATCAAGATCTTAGCTCCCTTCCTAGGGTTTCTAGTCCAAATTTAGGGTTTCCATTACAATTAGGGTTTCACTTCATTTTTACTCTTTTAAACCATAATTTTATACAATTACTCACAAACCCTAATTTTCTCATCTATTGTTCACAAAAGATATTAAGGTTATCTTTTAACCACATATAACCTTACTTTCATATTAAAGGCACAATTATCCATCAATTAAGTCCATTATGCCCCTTTTTCATTAAAACTACAATTTTTCTCTTTTTAATCCATGACAAGATCATTAGTCCCAATTATCATCATTGGTTCCTTTCAAATTAACAATTCATAGTTCATTATTATCTAATTCACATATGAACTTTATTTATCATTAATTCCACCTTTATCCATTAGAAAACCCTAATTTCCATATTAAGGGTATTTATCCACTTTTATACTCAAAATATTTTAGAACCAACATTTAACAACATATTGTCACATTTTTTAAATTAAATTTGAACTTCTCCTCTTTTACCTTAAAGTAGGGTTTCTAAATGCTTAAACATTCTCATATGAGGTAAAAACCCTAAATCATGCAAGAAACATCTAGATCCGGTTCAAGTTTGTCATTAATTATTCAACAGGTCACAATTACTCAATTTCATCAACTAAGCAACATAAAATTAACCTATATGCTAAATTAGGGTTTCTTAATCTAATACATAAGCACTTTTCATTAGATTAACACAGTTTTGCAAATAGGAACAGATTCAAGTTCTCAAACCAATTTTATCGTGTTCCTCATATTTTTCTAAGAAACTTCCATGTTTTAACTTAATTCATCGGAGCTTCCTATAAAAAGCTATGATTTTTGGCAAGAAAAGTAACTTTTGACCAATGGAGACTCGACATGTCAGCAAAATCTAGTTTCTTAATTCTCTAAGTGGGACGGTGATTAGAGGAGGTGAAAGACTTCCTTGCCCCTCCTTTCTTGCACATGTGCCTGGGGCAGCTAGGTGTTTTTTCCCGAGGTCATCTTCCTCCGCCGCTCATCTGTGTTCTGTGAACCAGTCTTCTGGGGCGGTCAACACTCTAGTTGACTCCACACTCTAGGCCTTCCCTTTGTTTAAAAAAGCCACCACGGTTGGTGCCAGGCTTCGTCAAAGGTGGTTGGGGCCTCAATAGCGCTGAGGTCATTCAGACCTGGCCACTAGCTTCCCGCCCCTTCAGCAGGTTCACGACGATGATAGGTGCAAAGGGATGCACCTCGAGATGCAATTGCAAGAGCAAGTCCCCTCGCAGATGTTGGCCGAAAACAATGGGAGGGCTTTTGCCATTTTGTTGGGGTCCAATGCCCCCTATATATATAGGAAGGTCAACGAGGAGATCCCAATCAGATTTGGGCATTTTGCTTGGCATCCACGAAACTTACCAAGTCCTAGGTCTCCTAGGTTTGGATTCTTCTCCTGAATCCACTAGACTAATTGCCATAATGATTCGTCCATTATCTTGCAAGGTATTAGTTTTGGAATGTCCACCCTCTCAGCCTCATGTTTCCTTGTCCGAATGAGGAAGCTGAAAACACAACCTCTATAGGATCTGAATCAAATGGCTGTGGTGTCTTGCGTCTATATCAATTATAGATCTAATAGGAAATAAAATCGTGATTTTCCTCTACACTTTATGATTTTTTGTAAAATCTATATCTCCCAAACCGAGTGTCCAAATAATCCCAAATTTTGATGGAAACTTAGTAACAAATTAATCTACCTCTCTGTAAAATGTGTGCCCATTATCTAAAAGAAACGTGCCTTTTATTTATGTGTAAGATATTACTCAAATATGTGTATTTATCATCTATTTTCTCTTTCTTATTTTCTTATTTCCCATTATTTATATTCCTTATAATCCAATAAAGCAAGTGGGGCTCTAATCATGACCAAACCCTCCCTTCTCTCTTCATTTCTTGCATTATCTCACATTTCTTCTAAATAAGGCAATATTTAATTAATCTTTTCTCATTCTTGTTGCATTATCTCTGCAATTTGGACTCCTTGGAACCCAAAAGGCACGAAATCCAACTTTGGATAACATTCCTCGACCTTCTAGAGGTTTCTACATCTTTCTTTTCTCCATTTTCTTATTTACTCAAATAATGGAGTTTCTTTTGTCTTTTCCTTGTTATTGGGCCCAATAGCCAATGAAGCCCACAAAATAACCAACAAAGCTATTGTACACAAAATACTTTTATTCAAAAAAAAATTATATCATTATTTGTTCAAATATCTTTAATAGGAGAAATTACATTTCTCACAAAAGAATCCAAAAATTGGGGTTGTAACATCCTTCCCCTCTTATAGGAATTTTGCCCTCAAAATTCCACCAGGCACACAAACAAATAGGATAAGCCTTTCCTATTTCCATCATGGCTCCCATGTGGCATCACCCTTTCCATGGTGCTTCCCAAGAATCTTAATCATCTCATATTCTTACATCTGAGTTCTTTCTTACCTTGGTATATCGTACCCTCATAGGTGACTCAGGACTTTTCAGCCTCTCAAAAAGCTGAATAGGTTCAGGCTCAGCACATGGCTTGGGTACCTCACATAGTGCTCTAGATCATACTCATGGAACACATTATACATCATGTTATTCTGAGGGGTAAGGCTAAACACAACCTTCTCCACCAATCCATCTCAAATGGACCCATATATCAGGGACTCAGCTCTCTTGACTATAACTTAGAGGGGTCTGATTTTCACATCACTTACTCTCCGACAGTGAACTGCATGTCAGTCTGCTTTGCATCAGCTCATGACTCATGTCACCGCTGGGCTCTCTCACAGCCATTGCACGATCAAAGTGACTTCATCTGCATACACTGTGGTTCTTTCTTGACCTTCGTGAGGTCCTTTCACCAACATCATCTTAATGAAGTGGTGACCGACACAACCTCCCTTAGAGAGCTTCTTCACATCCCGATACTAGCTATGGTGGTTATCATCACATCTTACAGAGGACAAGAACTGTCTCTAGGTATCCCCATGAATGAACATATATGCTCATATCAGACCCTCTAGTCTAGATTATACTAACCATTAGTTAGGGATGATAAACTATACTAACATCGAGTTCTTCACGTACCTACTTCCACCACATGGAAGTATACCTTTAGGTTATACTCAAGAACTTTGGAACTCACTGTTGGATCAATGGGCTCTAGAAGGGGGGGTTGAATAGAGCTTCACAAACTTCACAAAAGTGATTAGACCACCAAATTATATTAAGTGCAGAACTTAATTCAAAACAGCAATTTGATGTCCTAAACTAGCATACAAAGCAAGGATAAGAGACAAGGAAAGCATGCACTTGGACAGGTGGTTTAGAGTGGTTCCATGTCCTAAACTTAGGAGCAATGTCAGTCCACTACCTAGAGTTGGTTAGGCTCTAGGATTTGTAACTTGGTTCTCTTATATATATCACACAATAAGATTACAAGCTACAACAACCAACCATCCAAGGACTTATATATCAAGCCAAGATCTTCTACCTCACCAAGGACTTACCCACCAAGCAAGTAGTCTTCCACCTTCTTCAAAGGAATTACCCACTCTTGCTCTAGTCTTCGGCCTTGCAGGATTTACCTATCTTGCTTGAGCTTTGCCTTGCACCTCTCCTTCACTTGGAGAGCTTTAGCACCTTCCTCCTTCACTTGGAGGCCTGGAGCAGCTAGCCTTCTTCTCCTTCACTTGGGGAAGAACAGCAACCTTCTTCTCTTTCACTCGGAGAAGAAACTTCAATCAATCTTCATAGAGAATGGAGATGGGAGAAGTGGAAAGGAGAGCTTTACAAGATTACAAATGATAGCTCGCATACATGGGATCCTAACTCACTCATACTCACGAATTTGCTTTGAAGGTAGAGAGAGAAAGGGGCTCAAAGGATTAGAAACCACTCAACTAAGGCTAGGACCAAGCATATGTGAATGAGCAACCTTGGAATGAAGTCCAAGAGGTCCTATTTATAGTTGAGGGTGTCCCTTTGAGGTTGGGAGAGTTAAGTGGCACAAACTAGCCGTTTTACAACTTGCAACGGATCTATTTTGAGTCCCACCTACTCCTCCAACGGTTGGAATTGCTTTTTCTGCATTCCAGTACAGTCTGATCGGCCGAGTTTCATTAAAGGCAATTCGGCCGACACACTAGGCGACAAGTCTGAGAGATAGACTGTCGGCCGAGTTTCCATGGGGAAACTCGACCGATCGGTCGACCTTCAGTCTTGACTGATCAGTGGATCGGCCGAGTTTCCTACCATTGAAACTCGACCGAACAGGGGTCGGCTGAGTTGGAAACTCGGCCGACAGCCCAGAAAATTCCAGAATATATGGATCGGCCGAGTTTGGAATTCGGCCGACAAAATCCCTGTTAAGGGTATTTTGGAATTTTCATAAACTGTACAAACGATGGATTTTTGAGTCTCAATCATTTTATCCATCTTAGATACAATGCAAAACATGATTATGAGTGATTACATAAAATGTTCTAAGCCTCTAAGGGCTATATTACAAAGCGGTTAAAAGTCACATGTTTTGCATGTGCCGGAAGAGTAGCTATGGAGATAAAAGTGATTCTTTTCTTGTATCTAATATCTGCAATGATCTCAAATAGATTTGTTAGATACATATGAATGGAATGGTTAAGTCATTATCAAAATATGGGCAATGTGTGACACCTAGGTCAACATTCTCCCCCTTTTTGACAATGACAAACCATTCCTCAACATATTGAAAAGAATGTGAAAATTATACCTTTTCTTTAGGGAATTGCAAGGGGATGCACATATGATCAATTTATAATGCTCCCCCTCAATTCATGCTTACTCGTTCCTGCATAGTTAGTTAACACACAAGCAAACATAGCATATATAGATACTATATGATTCTAAACAAGTCTAGATGCATTTCAGTTTATAGACAAGAAAAGAACCATAAAAGCAATAAAAACAATATGATT
Organism: Alisma plantago-aquatica; assembly: GCA_963693085.1. Classification (NCBI taxonomy): domain Eukaryota; kingdom Viridiplantae; phylum Streptophyta; class Magnoliopsida; order Alismatales; family Alismataceae; genus Alisma; species Alisma plantago-aquatica. The sequence goes on along the minus strand of OY856413.1, from coordinate 901,056,702 downwards.
GAGGTCTTTCTCCCCCTTTGTCATCTCAAAAAGGCAGGGGGGTAGAAGAGCATAAAAGCAAGGTCTTCTCCAAACACTCAATCAACCAAAACATAGAGAGACAGATAAATATCAAGATAAAGCATGAAAGCAAAAACCTGTCATTCATCAAAATATGGAACACACTATAAGATAAGCCATACAAAGTGTTTCCAAAAGCAAACATAAGACAAAAACTACACGGACAAACGGAGTAGCAATAGTACAACTCAGATGATTTGCCTAATGTAAATAATACAATCATAGTCCAAAAAGATATATCATGGTCATCCGAGACTAAACTAGACACATCAACTCTAAGCTACACTAATCTATGTCAACATCATCAACGGCAGCCTCCAAGTCCTCGTCGGGCTGGTAGTCCTCATCTCCATCATCGGAAGGAGGAGCAGCAGCTGGTGTAGCCTCGTCTTCAGCATCGGCATCGTCATCCGCATCCTCGTCTTCAACATCCGTCGCAGTAGCCTCATCAGCGTCAGTCTCAGCATCCTCCTGGTCAGCCATATCCTCGTCTGGAGGACCAGAAGCACGCCCGGGCCACCTCGCACTCTGCTCAGCCCAAGACATGCCTAGAGCATGTAACTCATAGGCAACCTCAATGGGGGGAGCAGAAGAAGTGTACTGGGCCAGAAGCTCATACAAACGGCCACCTGGGAGCGCCAGAACCGGAGGAGAGTATCCACCTGTAGAGTGATCAGCGGAAGAAGAAGGGGGTGGAGGAGGATAAAACTGACTATACGCAAAAGAAGCGTAGTCACCACCGGGGTAGGGCTCGTAGGTGGGGTAGGGCTGAGGGCAAGACAAAGACATGGATGACATGATGTGGCACAGATCCTGATGGTGATGTTGCTGGACCTGCATGTTGTAGGCTTGCTGATGCATGAGGTACCCCATGAGGGCCTCATTGGAGACATGGAAGTCAGCAAAAGCCGGCTGCGGAGGAGGTCGGAAAGATGGCTCAGGAGGAGGTGGTGCAGCTGTGGAGGGTGGAGGAGGAGGTGCAGCAGATGATGATGGAGGTGGAGGTGGAGCAGAAGAAGATGATGCACCAGAGGTAGGGACACTCTTTTGAAGAGTGGTCTCACTGATATAAACTCCCTTACGATCAGGGCGGTAGAGAAAATAGGAAAAGAGAGATTTCCCAGTGGCATGCTGGAAAAGACCACAAATTAGGGTAGGATATGGAAGATGCGTGCCCTTGGTGTTCTTTCCCGAGTCAAAACAAGTCATATGGTGAAGGATGTAACGAGCCCATTTGACTCCTTGGTTTTTCAAAAGCAGATACATCATCATGGCTGTATTTTCAGCGATGTCCGTTTGATTTTTCTTGGGATGGACATTACAACTGAGAACGAAAGCCAAAACACGGCGAGGAGAGGACAGGGCAGAAGATGGCAGAGTGCCCTTCTTTCTATAAGGAAAATCGGGTTGCTTGAGAAACTTATGAATATCAGTCAAGTCAACCTCAATGGTCCTATAGACGTCCTCGGGATACAAGAGATCAAGATAAGCAGGGTAATCGGTAATCCACGAAGCCGTGCCAACATTTCCATTGAGATAGAGATTGAACGAGCGTTCAGTAATATGGAAAGGTTGGCCGGCAATCATAGACGTCAAAACGATTGAGGTGTCCGAAGGGGGAACCAAAGAGTCGTAATTCCACCGCAAGTTAGCGTAGAATTGACGTACAGCTTTGGAGCTGTATTTTAGGTTATAAAAACGGGCATCCTCAATACAAAGAGCTTCAAGATGATGTGTGCGAAAGAGTTGACAAGCTTCGAAAATGTCGGCGTGAAAGCTATGGGGCTGATAAAGAGCTCGAAAAGGAAAGGGAGAGCGAGGAAGGAGCTCTTTGTAGCGAGCAATAGCAGCATTGTCAACAAAAGAAAGATTATCAAACACCATATACCTAGGCGCAAGAGGAACCGCAGGAGCAGGGGCGGGAACGGCACGTTTCCGGTGTTGGGACCTCATTGGAGAGGAGAACGAGGAGAGGGAGCGGATCCACGCGGAGAGAGAGAGCAGGCGCACCAGGAAAAGGAGCAAGAACAAACGTACGGGTCGATTTGGGGGCGAAAACGGCCGGAGAGAGAGAGAGGAGCACCAGGGGAGGAAGGGTCAGGGCTGGGCGTCTAGGGTTCGGTCGACTTTGCTCTAGTTGAGAGGGAGCAAGTCGGCCGATTCCTATATATATTAAACCAGCCTGCCGCCGATCGGTCGAGTTCCAGGAAAGGAAACTCGGCCGACAGAGCGCACAGGTGCCCTGTCCCCGACCGATCGGCCGAGTTGGAAACTCGGCCGACAGAAACCCTGATGAGGAAAAACTAAAATCTAGCCCTAGCCTCAAATGACCGAAAGCAATTTTTCTGGTTGGACTACATTGTATATTAAGCATATTTAGGCACATTCCTATCATCATAGGGTACTATTTGTCGATTAAAACCCGATTTGTGAGAAAAGCCCGAAGAAGAGATAGAAACAAGAGAAATTTTATCATAAACAAGCATTTTGAGCAATCAAAGCATTTATAAGCAAGAGCAACACACACAAGATGTAACCAACTAATTAGAGAGCAAGTCAACATCATCAAGAGAGATTATGAGCAATTTTGATCTAATAAAATTAAATTGTTCTCTAGCAAGAGGTTTAGTGAAAATGTCGGCCAACTGATTTTCCGTATCCACATGTGTGATATAAATATCCTTTTTGACAATGTGATCACGGAGAAAATGATGGCGAACTTCTATGTGTTTAGCTCTACTATGCAATATTGGATTATAAGAAAGATTTATTGCACTAGTGTTATCACAGAAAATAGGAGAAGCATCAAAATGAATGTTAAAGTTTTGGAGCATTTGCTTCATCCATAGGACCTGGGCACAACAACTTCCGCCTGCAATGTATTCAGCTTCGGTAGTTGATAATGCCACTGTGCTCTGTTTCTTGGAGAACCAAGACACCAAGCATGGTCCCAAGAGGAAGCAAGTGCCACTTGTGCACTTTCTATCAATCAAGCAACCTGCGTAGTCAGCATCACTATATGCTACAAGAGTAAAGTCCCTTGACTTAGGGTACCATAGTCCAAAATTTGGAGTTTTGGCTAAGTACCTCAAAATCCTCTTGACAGCAATAAGATGTGATTTCCTAGGGCTTGATTGAAAGCGAGCACACAAGCCAACACTAAACATTATATCAGGTCTAGAGGCAGTTAAGTAAAGTAAACTTCCGATCATACCTCTATAGAGCTTCTCATCTACCTTCTCACCTTCTTCATCCTTGTCAAGTTTGGCAGTGTTTGACATGGGTGTATCCATTGGCTTCATGTTCTCCATCCCAAAGCGTTTAAGAAGTTCAAGTGTGTATTTGCCTTGGTTGATGAAGTTACCATCCTTGGTTTGTTTGATTTGGAAGCCGAGGAAGAAGGTCAGCTCACCCATCATACTCATCTCGAATTCACTCTGCATAAGAGAACCAAACTCTTTGCAAAGATCAAGGTCAGTTCCGCCAAATATAATATCATCAACATATATTTGAATTATGAGAAAATGGGTGGAAGTGTGTTTTAGAAACAAAGTACAATCAACTTTGCCCATGATATACCCGTTATCCAACAAAAAGTTCTTTAATTTCTCATACCAAGCTCGAGGTGCTTGTTTGAGTCCGTAGAGAGCTTTTTGCAAGAAATAGACATGATTGGGTAACTTATCATTTTCAAAGCCTGGAGGTTGAGCAACATATACTTCCTCCTCGATTGTACCATTTAAAAACGCACTTTTAACATCCATTTGATAAAGCAAGAAATTTTTATAACTAGCAAAGGCAAGTAGCATACGAATAGATTCTAATCTAGCAACAGGAGCATAGGTTTCATCAAAATCAATACCTTCTTGTTGATTGTAACCTTGTGCTACTAACCTTGCTTTGTTCCTTACCACTTTTCCTTGCTCATCAAGCTTGTTCCGGTAGACCCATTTGGTACCAATGATCTTTCTATCATTTGGTCTTGGCACTAAGGTCCACACACGGTTCTTCTCGAACTGCTCAAGCTCTTCTTGCATGGTAAGGATCCACTCATCATCGCCAAGGGCCTCTTTGATGTTCTTTGGCTCCAGTTGAGAGATGAAGGCACTGTCTGCTTGTTCTTTGTTGTGTGCAGATCGTGTCCTCACTCTTTCAAACGGGTTGCCAATGATCAACTCCTTGGGGTGATTCTTTGCAAAGCGGGGAGTGGGATCCTTTCTTTCTTCTTCTTTTTCTTCTTCTTCAACCTGCTTGCCTTTGTCTTTGATGTTGAGCTCTTTTAAGATAGGAATGATTTCATCTGCAACATCATCATCACCCAAATGCTTGCCAATACCAGGGTTAGTTTCAATAAATTTAACATTTATAGATTCTTCTATTTTAGATAGTTCAATGTTAAACACTCTAAAAGCCCTGCTAGTAGTGCTATAGCCGAGGAAGAAAGCCTTGTAGGATTTCGGATCAAACTTGTCGAGAGAGTCCTTGGTGTTCAAAACAAAACACGGACATCCAAACACATGAAAGAAATCAATTGACGGCTTCCTACCACGCCATAGTTCATAGGGGGTTTTCTTAAAAGTCGGATGAGTGAAAACTCGGTTTTGCACAAAACATGAGGTGCTAACGGCTTCAGCCCAAAACTTCTTAGGAGTGTCATACTCAAGAAGCATGGTCCTAGCCATCTCTTGTAGCGATCTATTCTTCCTCTCAACAACTCCATTTTGTTGGGGTGTGCGAGGAGAAGAGAAATTGTGCGAATAACCCGATTTTTCACAAAAACGTTCAAAAAGATCATTTTCAAACTCTCCCCCATGATCACTACGGATGGAAACAAAATGACAAGAAGCTTCGTTTTCAACTCGTTTACAAAAGCTCGAGAAAACATCGAGTGTATCACTTTTAGAAACGAGAAAGAAAGTCCAAGTAAATCTAGAAAAATCATCGACAATAACAAGACAATACTTGGAGCCGCGAAGCGTTTGTGTTCTCATAGGTCCGAAGAGATCAATATGAAGAAGCTCTAGAACTCTCTTGGTACTCATGACTCCTTTGGATTTGAAGGAGGATTTGGTTTGTTTCCCTTGAGTACAAGGTTGACATTCCTCATCCTTTTCAAAATCCAATTTGGGAAGTCCTCGAACCAAGTCCTTATTGTTCAGTTTCTTCATTTGATGCAAGTTCACATGACCCAAACGTCGATGCCAAAGCGAAAGATCGTTTTTATCCACGACTAAGCATCTATTTAGTATGGGATTTAAAGCATCAAGAACAATCACATATAGATTACCATTTCTAGTTCCCTTATATATGACATTATAGGATAGGGAATCTAGAAGCAAGCATTCTAAGGAAGTAAAGAGCACAAGATAACCATTATCACATAATTGGCTAACACTAATTAAGTTGTGATGTAGGCCATCAACAAGCAAAACATTTTTAATGCACAAATCATTACCTACATCACCCTCACCTATAACCTTACCCTTTTTGTTGTCCCCAAAGGTTACCGATCCTCCTTTCTTCTTCACAAATTTGTTGAAATGGCTGATTTCTCCAGTCATGTGCTTAGAGCAGCCACTATCAACAATCCATTTCTTTGTGACCTGCAAGAAAAGAGGATGTCGGAACCCAACTCAAACTTTGGGGTCCGGGGTTAGCTTGGGGACCCATTTCATATTTGGGTTGGTCCCCTTAGGCTTGTAAGGACAATAGGTAGAATAATGATCATCACATTTGCAATGCATACATACCATGGGGTTTTTAGAGCCGGAAGACTCTCCATTGAAAATTGGAGTTTCCACACTCTTTTTCTTACCCTTCTTCTTCTTCTTACCTTTTGGATTAGTCGCATTGTATCCTAGACCACTAGTACCAACTTGTTTGGTAGAGTGCTCTAGAACATCATTTAGAGACTTCTTACCCGAAAGAAACCTTTGCAAAGTAGATCTTAATTTAGCATTATCATCACTAAGATTTGTAATGGTAGTAGATAAACTAGCAAGATCTTCTCTAGCATGCAAAAGGTCGGCCTCAAGACAGAGGGCTTTAGTAAGAAGAGAGTCTTTTTCAAGAGTTAAGTTTGCAACTTCATTTCTAGGCAAGATAGGTCTAGAAGATAAATCATTTGTTTGTGCAAGAAGTTTAGCATTTTCAGATTTAAGGACAACAATTTCCCTTTGATAAGCATACACTTCATCTCTCCTAGCATCATCAATAAGCTTAAGTTCAACATTTTCAGTTTTTAGAACATCTAGCACATCTAGGCAATTTTGGTTCTCTATCTTAAGATTTTCAATAGTTTTAAGATAAGTATCATTCTCAACCTCTACTCCATTATATTGAAGTTCAAGGTCTAGAAATTGCCCTTGTAAAGAATCTATGCTATCAAGATGTAATTTCTCATTTTGATCTAGAATGTCAATCTTGGCATAGAGATCATCAACTATCTTTCCTAATCTTTTTCTTTTAGCTTTACATTTAGCAAAAGATGATTGACAATCATTAAGCATTTCAATGAGGGTTTCCTTAGATAAATCAAGTAAACTTTCATCACTTACCTTGCTTACCTCACTTACCTCAATTACTTCTTCACTAGTAGAAGCCATGAGTGCAAGGTGACATTCACCATCCTCGGAGCTTGAGGAACTTGAAGTAGAGGACTCCTCCCATGCCGCATGAGCTGCATCGTTGGGTCTTCTCTCCTTCTTGTTCTTCTTCTTGTACTTGGCTTCTCTTTTGTATTTGTCATCCTTCTTGTGGCTGCTCTTATGATAGCCCTTCTTGGCTTTTGGGCAGTCATTCTTGTAGTGGCCCTTTTGACCACACTCGTAGCATCTAGGAGTGGAGGATGATGGCTTGCCCTTGAAGTGTCTTCCTTTTGAATAGTTGGCTTCATGATCATTTGCACCTTCATCTTCGCTTGAGGAAGGGTAGGGAGACTTCATGACAAGTTGTTGTTGCTGCATCATTTCTTCAACTTGAGCTTTGAAGGCTGTGTCCTTCATCTTCTTGGACTCCTTCTCTTCTCTTTTCTCCTCTTCCTCTTGCTTGTCGAGCCTTGGTTCATGTGCTTGGAGATTACCAACCAGCTCCTCGGTTGACAACTCGCTCAGCTTGTAGACTTCTTCAATTGAAGTGACCTTTGGCTCCCATCTCTTTGGAAGAGATCTCAAGATCTTTGCATTGATGGTACCTCTATCCATGACACTTCCAAGGGCTGCAAGACTGTTCAAGATGACATTCAACCTTGTGTACATGTCCGCAACTCTTTCATTCTTCCCCATCTTGAAGTTCTCAAGTAGGCCGCCGAGCATATAGACCTTGGCCTCCTTGACTTGCTCCGTCCCTTCATAGGTTACACACAACTTATGCCAAATCTCATGCGCCGTGTCCCAAGAAGAGATGCGGTTGAACTCCGATGGTGAAAGGGCGGCGTAGATGATGCTCACAGCTTTAGCATTGAGTTGAGCACGCTTCATCTCATCTTCCGTCCACATGGTGATGTTCCCCTTCGGCTCTTCATACTTGAGATGGACTATCTTCCACATCTCGTAGCTCACGCCTTGGATGTAGAATTGCATCCTTCTCTTCCAATATAGGAAGTTTTTGCCGTCGAAGACCGGGGGTCTCATGGAGAAGCTTCCTTCAAGATTGAGTGACCCAAGAGTTGAATCGCCCATCTTCTCCTACTTGTTGAAGTAGCTTGGAGAAGACCTGCTCTGATACCACTTGTTGGATCAATGGGCTCTAGAAGGGGGGGTTGAATAGAGCTTCACAAACTTCACAAAAGTGATTAGACCACCAAATTATATTAAGTGCAGAACTTAATTCAAAACAGCAATTTGATGTCCTAAACTAGCATACAAAGCAAGGATAAGAGACAAGGAAAGCATGCACTTGGACAGGTGGTTTAGAGTGGTTCCATGTCCTAAACTTAGGAGCAATGTCAGTCCACTACCTAGAGTTGGTTAGGCTCTAGGATTTGTAACTTGGTTCTCTTATATATATCACACAATAAGATTACAAGCTACAACAACCAACCATCCAAGGACTTATATATCAAGCCAAGATCTTCTACCTCACCAAGGACTTACCCACCAAGCAAGTAGTCTTCCACCTTCTTCAAAGGAATTACCCACTCTTGCTCTAGTCTTCGGCCTTGCAGGATTTACCTATCTTGCTTGAGCTTTGCCTTGCACCTCTCCTTCACTTGGAGAGCTTTAGCACCTTCCTCCTTCACTTGGAGGCCTGGAGCAGCTAGCCTTCTTCTCCTTCACTTGGGGAAGAACAGCAACCTTCTTCTCTTTCACTCGGAGAAGAAACTTCAATCAATCTTCATAGAGAATGGAGATGGGAGAAGTGGAAAGGAGAGCTTTACAAGATTACAAATGATAGCTCTCATACATGGGATCCTAACTCACTCATACTCACGAATTTGCTTTGAAGGTAGAGAGAGAAAGGGGCTCAAAGGATTAGAAACCACTCAACTAAGGCTAGGACCAAGCATATGTGAATGAGCAACCTTGGAATGAAGTCCAAGAGGTCCTATTTATAGTTGAGGGTGTCCCTTTGAGGTTGGGAGAGTTAAGTGGCACAAACTAGCCGTTTTACAACTTGCAACGGATCTATTTTGAGTCCCACCTACTCCTCCAACGGTTGGAATTGCTTTTTCTGCATTCCAGTACAGTCCGATCGGCCGAGTTTCATTAAAGGCAATTCGGCCGACACACTAGGCGACAAGTCTGAGAGATAGACTGTCGGCCGAGTTTCCATGGGGAAACTCGACCGATCGGTCGACCTTCAGTCTTGACTGATCAGTGGATCGACCGAGTTTCCTACCATTGAAACTCGACCGAAAAGGGGTCGGCTGAGTTGGAAACTCGGCCGACAGCCCAGAAAATTCCAGAATATATGGATCGGCCGAGATTGGAATTCGGCCGACAAAATCCATGTTAAGGGTATTTTGGAATTTTCATAAACTGTACAAACGATGGATTTTTGAGTCCCAATCATTTTATCCATCTTAGATACAATGCAAAACATGATTATGAGTGATTACATAAAATGTTCTAAGCCTCTAAGGGCTATATTACAAAGCGGTTAAAAGTCACATGTTTTGCATGTGCCGGAAGAGTAGCTATGGAGATAAAAGTGATTCTTTTCTTGTATCTAATATCTGCAATGATCTCAAATAGATTTGTTAGATACATATGAATGGAATGGTTAAGTCATTATCAAAATATGGGCAATGTGCGACACCTAGGTCAACACTCACATCATGGTGTAGTTGAACCATCTTTCTCATATGTAGTTCAACCGGATCCGTCCCTTGACAATATTCCTTCTTTCTCATGTCATCTAGGTAAGGTGATCTACCATAACCCCTATTGCAACTTGACCTTCCTTGGTCTAGGGGAGACTTAAAACATCCATAGTGATGAACTCCCATTCCCTCTCGGGGACTCTTAATCCTCTATATCAACTTTATTGGGTTACTGGTGTCATCCTTCACCTCCTGGCTTGCATGGCAACATACCACATGCAACTTCATCTGAGGTATCCAAAGTACTACTGTCACTTACTATTTTCGTAGTACCACGGTGTATGATGAACTTAAAATCATGATCTCCTATATGTCATGATTCCTCAAGACTTATTCATCAGAAACCCTAAACCACTCTAGTTAGGGTTTCATCACCTTCTTTTCCAAAGAAGTGCATATGAGGTTCTTCAACCATCCTTTTATCATGATAAGCCCTAGGATGGGTAACTAAGCAACCACTAGATCGATCAACGATCTCGTTACATCTGAGTGTTAGCCAAACATACCTCTTTTTCCAACATAAGGCTAACCTAACAGCCTCATCTAGCCTCTATTTATATCAGATAACTGCCTCTCAACAAGAGCATCAATTACCACATCACATATGTAGGTGATAGGTAATGTTGAAGACATAGACCTCCATGTATTCTACTTATCATCTCACCTCAAACTCTAAGTCTATCTTCATCAAGAAACTCTGAGTTCATCCTCTTAGTTTTTAAACTCAACTTTGTATTACTCATAGCTCATGATAAAACATCCTCACAAGATGATTACCTTAATACTCTTAATGTTTAAAAACCATCCACATACCGTTAACTCCACAAGGGTACGTTATCGTATCTGTCCTCATACCTCATAGCAACATTCCCACTCACATAATTTTTATCCTTGGTGTATGGCATGCGTACTGTCCTATCTCCTACTCCCATAACAAGAGGAAATAAGCATTTGGTGGCCGTCCAAAAACAAAGTTCTTCCTGTTCCAAGAGTAGAGATGGTACATCCCACATTGCTAGTACACCTTCAAATCTAAGTTGAAACGTGCAACATATGTCTCTACATCACAATCATCTCGATATCAAAGTTACTTCCATGGAAATCGGTCTCGAACCTACTTGGGTCAATACACAATCCTTGGTCATCTCCTCTAGGTCTATAGGGTGCTGGCACTTTTGGGGTCATCCCTCTTCACTTATGCATCCAGGGAGTGCCCTACTCATCTGCCCTTTGGGTCCCATGAGTTCATGAAGGTGATCAATCTCCTAACCCATGGCCCTCAGAAAATGATAGTTGCTACCTCCTAACCCTATGGTCTTGTGCAACTAGGGAATTAGGCAACTCCAAATTCCATCGGTCTTATCCCTTCCTAACCCAAGGATAGACTTAGGATTCTATTATAGTACATGTCCAACTTAGAACCTTACTGAATCCTTCATCATCTTTCTCTCTGCATTCATGGGCTGACTTTCATCCTTTTATAAGGGTCATGGCTGTGGGTTTTAGGGGAGACAGAGAAGGCAGTAGAAACAAAAGAAAATTCTTCTCCCAAGCACAAAATAAAGGAATCACGTCAACGTCTATATAATAGGAAGGATGGTTTGTGGAGGCATACCTTGTCCCGAGGCTTGCTTGGTGTCATTACCTCATGGCTTGCGCAGTCTTCACCTCTAGTCTTGGACGATGTCTGAGCAGCTCCTGGTCTAACCGGGACTGTCGAGATTGATAGTTGTCCTCCGAGTGGCAGAAGAGTCCCGCCTCCGTAGTAGTCCACACAGACCACCTAGAACTCTGATCTCCTTGTCCCACAAGGAATCGGAAGGAGTCACACCCTCCTATTGGCATACTAGTCACCAACACACTCTCCTGCAACCAGTTGCTTTTCTACAGTTGTCTTTCCCTTGTTGTGCCTCCCTTATCGGGTAGCACTTTCTCGGGCTCTCTCTCGATTACCAAAACCAGAGAGAACGACAACTTTGTAAAGCAATTGGTGTTCTGAGTTGTTGTTCCTGAGAAGCCCCCAATACCTCTATATATAGGAGGGTCATGGGATAGGGTTATCTACCTCGGGAAATGCAGGATTAAAGTAGGAGTAGAAGGGTTCAAGATTTTCCACAAAAGCAACCAACTGTGCCACATGAACCGATCGTTTCACACCCTGAAATAATCATTTCGAGACCTGAACTGATCGTTTGGGACCTGAGCTTATCGTCTGGGGCTCTGAGCCGATCGGCTGGAGCTCTGAGTCGATCGGTTTGTGGTCCTAATCCAACTCAAATTGACTTCCCAAATTGTTTCTGATTAATCAAATATTAATCCTTGTCCAAATCGAATTTGTACTAGTGAAACAAATTGTATTTGCAAAATAGTCTTCTGATTTTCCAAACGATCTCGGTTAGACCAATTGAGCCGATCGGTTCAACTCTTGAACTGGTCGGTTCAATCTATCTTGAGCTGATCAGTTCATCAAACGAGTCGATCGGTTCACTAACCTGAGCCGATCGGTTCACTAACCTGAGCCGATCAGTTCACTAACCTGAGCCAATCGGTTCATCACATGAGCTGATCGGTTGGGGAAGCAGACTGTGAAAAATCAGTCAATCGCAGTTTCAATCAATCCAATAATCTAATCAATCGGTCCAACACCTTGAACACTATGATTCTGAGCTATCAATTGATTGAGTGTTTAATTGAACTACTAAACTCCTTTAGTAATCAATCTAAATATCATTTGTGGATAAACTCCTCTTCCAGGTTAAACCCTATGTATTTGACCCTACATGTCCATTTCACGTTGGCAGTGAAATTCCATAATACTTATGACTTCACAAGAAAAGAGTGGTTCCTAGTCCACATCAGTGCTACCCAAGTGAAATAACAAGTTGGAGAATAACTTTCAATCCAACAATCTGTGAAAGGTGTTACATCGAATGTACAATTCCTTTGTCACTGATATCCTGAATGAACTCAAGGCATGGAACAGTCATCATGTCAATGTTCATTCACTTTCTTGATTTCAGAGTAGATTGGAGGAGATATGTATGACATCAATATCACATACTGATTCACACATGCATGCATGCCTTTCTCAATCCTACTCATCAAGTGGCCATGGATATCATACTCCCTCAGGAAGGACAAATCCCATATCTATCACTCACCCCTCAAAAGCCCCATGTGTCAAAGACACCCAATCATCACCTTTATAACAACCCATGTTTCAGGATTGCGTTTGATGATGTCAAAGTGTACCCAACAACATGTGTTGAGTTTAGTGATTTTAGGTAAAAGAATCACACTCACCACCATCACTGTGAGAACTAACTGTGACTACCATGTTATGGTTCCATGTGTCAAACTCACAGTGGGTCTGTCTGGTACACTTGTTCTCTATCAAGTACCTATGTGTTTGGTTTGATATCTCCATATCATAACTAATGACATTATGTCATCAACCAACACCACAATCTAGTCTTGTGTGTCATTTTTGTCTATCTACCTTCCACAATGACATCCGTTTAGGGAATAACAAGAATGTGCAAACTCTTAGCATCCATATGATCTCATCATTCAGGTCCTCAACCTGAAAGCATACGTCATTGAGTATTGTCATTCTCTAGACATTTAATTTGTGCTATCATTATCTCATATGACTAAACCAAAAAGAATTGGAAGCTTGCCTTTGATGTTTATCAAATCAATCTTAATGTATCCCACCAATCATCCCATGATTGGCTCTTAGGGCATACATACCAACAAACTCCCACTTGCACTGCGAGACAATCACCCTTGAATCATATTCATAGTGATCTTCAAAACAAGTCCCCCATCTTAGTTTGCTCTAGTTCTAACATAGTGAGTTATGGCAACACCTTGCCAAAGTCTATATTAACTGCATGTCTCTCATGTATTCATTGTACGTCACATGTATGAGATGGAGTTTCTGTAATATGTGATCTAGTATACATTTGCTAACCTTTAGCCACATTGCATGACCAAGCACTACTACATTTTTGGCCAGTAACGTCGCTGCCCATAGCGTCATTTTTATTAGAATAACCAACCTAATAGACTATTGCATCGATTTTATCATAAAAACCGACCTTACAGGTTTCCCGCGGAAAAAAATCGTGTGATTTTGGCTTCGCGCCTCGATCTATAGCATCAGTTTTTCCAAATAACCGATGCTATAGGGTCAAACAAAAACACAGGCACCGCTTTGGAACTCTAGGGTCAGTTTCTATGGATATCTGACCTTATAGATACTGACCTCTAGGGTCGGTTTTTTCAAATACTCAACCTTATAGATGGTCTACAAAAATTTGGGCACCACTTAGGCTTTCGTGTCGGTTTTCTCAAATAACCGACCCTATAGACCCAACTTGTAGCATCAGTTTTCTTAGTTAACCGACGCTAAAGGTCGGGCTGGTATTAGACCAAAACGCGTGATAGACCCGATCGACTTGTGTTTCATTTCATTTTTCTTGAAAGTACAATGCTAGAAACCCCCTCCTTCTCTGTCGTTGTGTCCAAGAAGCTCATCTTTGTGTCCTTCCAATGTCGACGTCGTGTCCAACGAGCCGAGTCGTGTTGTGGCCTCCGTGTCCAAGGAGCCAAGCCGTGTTGTGCTGCCACCGAGCCGTACGTTTTGTGCCGCCGCCACCAACTAAAGGTCGCAAGGTACATTTTATTAACTAAAAACCGGTTGCAAGCTTCTTCGTTGTACGTGTTGTGCCACCGTCGAAGAGCCCTTATCGATTGGAAAGGAGAGGCGGGGCAGGTGGGGGCTGATGTGGTTGGGGCTGGGGTCCGGTGGTGGGTGGTGATGGGTGTTGCGGTTGGGGCTGGGGTCGGAAGTGGGTAGTGATGGGTGTTGGTGGTAGTAGCATGATCGTGCCATAACCACGACCATTTTTCTTCTTATTGTCATGCCGCGATTGAGGAGAGGTTCGGAGTGAGTATATTTGTTAGGTAGCACGGTCGTGCTGGGTAGCACGGCCGTGGTGGTTGTGGCTGAGTGAATGTAATTGTTAGGTAGCACGGTCGTGCTGGGTAGCAACAACAAAGGAGTTTTAGTGGATGGGTTGGGTTTCAAATTAGTGAATTTTGAAAATATTGGTGAGAAAGATGAGCCATTCATCATGGCAGACCAAGCAAAACAAGTATTCTATATTGATGACCCGGAAAATAAAAATTGGTCTGTCGTTCTTCATGGAAAAAGATAGTTTACTGTAGATCCTATAAATGAAGAAGAATACTACAAAAAGTATGATGATTCCAGTCCATTCTTAGTTGGTGTGCCAAGTGTAAATGTTGAAGATAATACCGATGAATATTATAAACTTCAAGACCATGTTGAAGGAATTTTCCTTGACTAACAACTCAACCAATACTAGAGGCATGTATTCTTTGAATTATTTATTTTATTATCATTCATGCAAGTATACCTTATCACTTGTGTTTTTATTATCACTTATTTTTTTATCATGTATACTTGTAGGTTCTAAAATGGCGAGTGAAGATGAACATTCTCAGCATGAGCATGAGAACCATGAGGATGGTAGTGGTGATGCTAAGAAAAGTAGAGGTCCCACACTGATGCGTAGGCTATAGGAGCTCAGGGCTAAAGGGGGCAAATTGCCAGTCCAACTTTATATAATAGGAGCACATGTTGGGGAACATGCTAGTGCTTTCAAGCATTACGTAGGGGCGACTGCACGCAGTAAGGTGCCAAAAGATATAGAAAATTGGCATGATGTTCCTAATGCCAAAAAAGACCTCATCTGGAAAGATATATCTGTGAGTGTAAGTGATATTATTTTAATATGTAATTTTATCTATTAATTCTAATTTAGTTTGCTTGGAATTCATTACTTTTCAAAAAACACATTATTAATTGCTTCTGTTGTATGTATAGGTTGTTTTTCATCTAAATGAAAAAGATCATAAGAAAAGAGTGCTACAACGTTGTGGTGTATGATGAAGGGGTTTTAAGACATATCTCGCAAGTAAATTTATAGATAATCCTAAACAAAAGAAGAAAGCAACAGATGTATATATTTTTATAGATCCTGAGGTGTGGGAAAGATTTGTTGCAGCTAGCAGATCGGAAGAGTTTCAGGTAATAAAGATTGTGATGTATTGTATGAATCTTTAATTTTATACAATTAAGGAGGTGAATCTTTTTATACATGTTTGCCAAGTATGAATTGCAATATCTCATTTTAAATGATCAGGCTATCTACCAGGCTCAAAAGGAAAGACGAGCCAAAAATGTGCATGACCATCACTTGGGGCATGGTGGTTATGCCTTCTGCCGCCATCTAAAAGAGAAGCAATCCTCTTCTGGAGAAGGATCTAGTACAACTCAAGTTGAGTGTCCACCCCAAAACATGACATGGATTGATGCTAGAAAGAATCGAGCAGGTGAAATTGTCAACCTCGTAACTAAGGAGGTGGCACAAAAGATGGTAGGTTTATCCCAACTAAGTAAAGAGTAACTCCCACAAACATAGATTATTTATATCTAATTGATATTGTTATTTAATATTTTTATTAACTATGAATAGATCGATCTCCATGAGAAAAGGAAGGAACGAAAGTTCATCCCAACTGGACACATGGATGAACTATCAGTTGCTCTTGGTACGAAGGAGCACCCTGGCTGTGTTAGGGGATTAGGAGCTGGCATATGATTCAATTCTTATTTTGGCCCTTCACAATCTAAAAGAGGTCGTCCAGGAGGTCTTACACAAGAGGAGGTTGAAGCATTAGTAGCACAGAAAGTAAAAGAAATAATGTCTTCATTTCAGCCTACTCAACCTTCTCAACCTATTCATACTGTGCATCTCTCAATTGATGAGGTACAAGCCCATGATACAGTTGTAGAAGGTCATGGGAGCACTCCCAATGACCCACCATAACAATCTGCAATAAGCTTTTGTTCTATATGTTGCGTTATTAGTATGATATATATATGATAATATATATAGTTGTAATAGGTATATGTTCTACTGCTTCTTATATAACCTATATTATTTCAATCTAGATTGGTATGAACTGCAAACTTGCAGTCGAGGTTCTAGAATATAATGTTGTGGTGATGGGCAAGGTGTACAACCTTGGTGGTACATTGCATTGCCAACAAATTACTGATGACATTTACCATGTGTCCATCCATCTTGTGTATGACGGAATGGGGGACAAACCACTACCCATACCTAATCCTGAATATAGTACACTTGAAGAAGTAGAGGGTGCTATAGTGGGTTGGCCTAGACCCTTGGTTATCAATGACAATGTATACTTGAATTCTACCATATTTTTCATATTTGACTGGATATATGAACTCGTGTAATAGAAGTATGTAATTTAATTAACAGGTTTGCAAACCAAAAAGTAAAACTTCTACTAGTCGTCCTCCTATGCCCAAGCCATCTATTATTCTAGAATCCACATTCGATGAGTTGGTAAGTAAATGTAAATGTTTGTATCAATACTTTGCCAACCAAACCTCTGGACTACAAATGTTGATCAATTTAATAGAAGATGCAACTGGGAAGGACTTTTACAATTATATTTTTCTTGATGATATTATAGAGTTGTTCTGTTATGATTGGCTGAATACTTCGATATTAGAAGTATGGATAAGGTAAGGATCTATCAATATAGAAAATTCCAATACACATTTTTAGCTTATTTCTACATATGAAAATAATTACAAATGTTTAACAGCCATTTATATATCGAGGCCACAACCTTTGATATAAAGAATGTTGGATTCTTAGTTCCTTCGGTCACTACTCATGTGGAGACACATATTGAGGAAGTGAGTGAGTACTTCTCTGATGCATTCAAATATTTTGCTACTGTGGGAAAGGAAATTATCCTAATTCCTTTTAATGTCCAGTAAGTATTATTATTCAATATAATTTTAATAATGAACAAATGTATTTATTTTATTGTTTGTTTTATTTTTACTCAGATCTAGACATTGGGAATTAGTAGTGATTGTCCCAAAATTGATGACACTTTATTATCTTGACCCAATGGGAAAAACAACAAGGGATCACAAACTGAAATTGCCATCTATGGCGTAAGCATAAATATAGTCAATGCTTCAACATGATATTTCTGTTTAGAATTTCTATTTTACCAACTATCGTTTAATTGATAGGGGTATAAAAGCTTTTTGTGAAGGTGGAGGACAAATACCCACAAAATTAAAGACATTGACTTTGAAAAATATCAAGGTAGCTACTTTGACAATTTCTTAGTCTTATATGTATTAATTTCCAACTCTTATATGTCAACTCTTATAGTCTTCTGTTTATAGTAGTTACTAACATTAAGTAGAATTCGTTATTTGTGGTGTCCTATAAAAAATAATGACTGGACTTGTGGTTACTATGTAATGAAATATATGCAAGCTATTGTCAAACAAGCATCAAATGACATTCAGATTATATATCAGGTAATAAAGAATAACATCATAAATTTACAAGTGATTTGTAGTCATTTTATAAAATATTAGTATGTGCATTTTCTGTTACAGATCTTTACAACTCAGCCTTACACACGTGAGGACTTAAATGAATTCCGAGAAGAGTAGTCAGATGTTTTTCTAAATGAAGTCAATATAGCATTGGAATAAATATGTCAGTTACGTTCCATTTATGTATGTGGTTTCAGTACTATTTCATATTTACTTTTATATCTGACATTTAATATCATCTCAGACTTGCAATCTATCATTTTGTAAATTATGATGTGACTATGTGTATTCAACTCAATATATGAATCATTTTTGTTATGAATGTGTGGTTTGGATTGGTGATGGTTGAGCATCAATAATCCCCTGTCCCATATCTTATTCTTGTTCTTCTATTTTGTTCTGTTCAGTTTCTATAGAAATTAAAAAAACAATTCGACCCTATAGCATCGGTTTTCATAAAAAACCAACCTTATAGGTGTCTTGGCCGTTCCGCGTAGAACGGTCGTGCTGCATAAAATGGCTATGTTGGGATGAGGTAGAACGGTCATGCCACGTAGAACAGACGTGTTGAGATATGGTAGAATGGACGTGTCATGTAGCACGGCTGTGCTAATATAGACCAACACAGTCGTGCTAAGCGGCACATCTGTTCTACCTCATCCCAACACGGTCATTTTATGCAGCATGGCCGTTCTATGCGGAACGACCAAGACACCTATAAGGTCGGTTTTTTAAGAAAACCGATGCTATAGGGTTGGTTTCTTAGAGTCGGTTATTTAGTAAAAAATCATCCTTGGAAATAATCTTTAGAGTCGGTTCTTTATTAAAAAACCGACGTTATAGGGTTCAGGTACAATTTCATTTCTCATTTGGGTTTAGTTTTTGAGAGCCTATAGGGTCGGTTTTTACTATACAAGGTCGGTTTTTTTTTGTTAAAAAAACCGACACTATAGAGCAATTTCTGTAGCGACGGCCACTTAGGCGTCGGCTGAAAAGTGACGTTGTAGGCTTAAAAAAACTGACGCTATAGACCATTTTTGTACTAGTGAAGCACTCCTAACTTGTCATCAATGATCAAAATAACTGTAAGTTCATCTTTATGAACTCCTAGATCCATATAGCATCCAATGCTATTCTTTAACACATGGATACTCGGCATTTCCTTTTAAACAACTATATTGGAACATTTCCATTGTCAACAAACATTCACTTTTATACATCCCATATATATTGTGATTATTTCTCTGTCCTTTTCGGAAGTTCGCATCAGTGTAACTCTTTACAGTGAACCCTTCCTCATTTCCATAGAACTAGTACTTCTAAAGTACTTATGGTATTCCAGTAACCCTTACTGGAACTAGACAGACATCCGCTCATCATGTCCCACATACGACTTATCAGGATGAGCATATCATATTGTCATGTCCTACATACAAGATGATAAATGTGTTTTGTTCTTGCCATGTCCATACATACAAGATTATGGGATGATTGCATACATGATAGATCCATATCTATTCTTAGTGTTCTCATTCTTCATAAGAATTGGACACTTGGCCTTGGGATAACATGGACAAGTTTTCTCCCACTGAATCTGTGTATACTGAACCCTTCAGTATAGATTGCCAATGTATGCTATATCTTTTCAGGTCAAGAGGTTTTTTTAGAACTATCTCTATAGATATCTATTCCTATCACATAGGAAACATCTCTATCTTCCCTAAAGATAATTTCCACTTTGTATTTCCATTCTAGAACATTTCCATTTCACATCAACATGCGGAACGTGAATACACTCGCACTAAATAACATATCTCTCTTTATCTTTGACATATCAGTCAAACCCTTTGACTATATCATCAAAGTGAAAATATATTTATGAGTTTCTTATACTCAATCAATCACATTGATTAGTCCATTGTAACTTAAAGACTTCATTTGCATTAATGGATTCATAAACCTTATAGGTTGTGTCACGTACACATCCTTGTTTTATTCCTCATAGGAATGTAGTTTTAGTATTTGTATGCCAAATCTTTTAGTCATTAAGTTGCAATCATCAAGCATCATCCTTCTCAAAATTTCATCCATGTGTCTTAACACTTAAGACTCATTCGCACTTATGGATTTCATCCCAATGGTTGTTATCATCAAGGTCATACCTCATGGTTTACATGGAAGTCATTTAGGATGTAATGGTCAAAAACCATAACTCAAAATCCGGTTCCTCATATTCATCTAGATAGTTGACCCAACACATGACCAACTCATCACATAGATGATCGAGGTGTCTCTCTCAAGGATATAAGAACTCACAACTTCTTGTGATTCTTAATGTCCTTTATTAGTGTGGGGTATTCTTTATTTAAGAAGAAAATAGTTATTTGATAATCATCCTCTAACTCCTTAGAGTATGACTCCTTCTTTATTTAGACATCACCATGCCTTAATCATGAGTTCACTATGATACACTATCATAATCACTCATAAGGCTCTCAAACATTTGGTCCAAGTATTTCATTCATTGATATCATCAAGAATTAATACTTTACCAAATTCGTACTTCATCTATGATATTCTTGAACACTTCAAGATATTCATATTTGTATTTCTCTAAACACCATTTGAAGTACTAGCATTAACTCCAATAGGTATGTAAATGCATCATATGTATTATACCTAATGGGATAATCAATCTCCCACTATGACTAGTGAAGATTGATCATGTCCAAGAGATTCATGTCTCTTACTGGTTCTCTAACCAATAAGAGTCTAGCTTATCCATCATATGGAAACTAGAAATGAATTTCTCATGATTTATGCTAATTTGATTGTTTGAGTTATCAATAACTTTTAAGTATCATTTTATCTTATGCATACCAAGTACCACAAGATAAACCAGGCATTTCCATAAAGATTGAAACATCAACATTACTGATTGCCATAATTGTCATACAACGTGTAAAAATAATGTATTTCTATCTATTGGCAAATATGAAATAGCAGTTCATAACTCTATTACATGCCATAAGACTGAAAATAAAGTAAAGTACTCCGATCTATGGAGGCAACACTTGCCCCATTTATTGAGTGCTTTACATTTTATATCTTGGTATCATATACCTCAAAAATGTTACAAGTTTATTTCATGACACCTTCAGGTGGAGATGTTTGTCGCCTCCTTCTTTAGTTCTTCCAGATAGAGTGGACAATTCCTTTTCCAATGTCCTGGTTTTTGACAATGGTGGCAATTTCCTATCTTGGTCACGCCTCCCTTGGCCTTGAGAGTTGAAGATGACTTGGGCTGCTGGCTAGCATCAGAACCTTTCTTAGCTTTGCCCTTGCCCTTGCGCTTGGATTTGCCTTTCTTGTCACTGATCATCATCACAGGCTTAGGCTTGTCCTTCTTCATCTGTGTCTCGGCTGTCCTCAACATGCCCAACAACTCTATCAATGGCTTGTCAAAGTTGTTCATGTTGTGGTTCATCACAAACTGACTGTAGGATTCTGGAAATGATTGCAATATCACGTCAGTAGCCAACTCTTGGCTCAGGGGAAATCCCAGTCTTGTTAGGTTCTCCACATACCCAATAATCTTGAGCGTGTGAGGACAAACTGGATCTCCTTATGTCATGATGCACTTTAACAGCACCCTGGAGACATCATATCTCTCTTACTGTGCTTGATCTTCATACATATTCTTGAGATGCTGAATCACCTCAATGACACCCATGTTCTCATTTTGTCTCTGCAACTCGTGGTTCATGGAGCTCAACATCAAGCACTTTGCATCAATGGCATCATCAAAATGCTTCTTATAAGCATCCATTTCCGCCTTTGGTGTGGTAGGAGCAGGTTCCTCTAGAACTGGAGTATCCAGTACATAGAGCTTTCACTCTTGAGTGAGAACAATTCTCAATGTCCTAAACCTGTCATAGAAGTTAGTCCCATTCAACTTGTCCTTTTTAAGGAACGATCGCAACGAAAAGTGATTTTTGTTTGTTGTCATTTGTACTACAAAATGAAATATATGCAATTAGTCCAAAACTCAATTTTGACTTATTTGATCGATTTGAAAGGTTGACGATATAATTAGGACTTTAATTAATTATCGCTCCCACTATTGTTGTTCAAATTGATAGCCCTCACCATCAATTCAGAAGATTGCATTATACAATCTTCTAGTGGGTCAAGATCCTGAAATCCTTTGAGTCATGGACCAGCTAGGGTTGTCACCCACAACTTAGATCTTCCAGGTAGGAAACTTTTGCCAATTGCATCATATGCAACTCTTGAAAGATGTCATATGGAACTCCTTACCATGATCACCTCCATGCCTCAAGGTGCTAGATCCTATCTAGGTCACCTTGTTAAGTCCGACCCAAAGCTAACACGATGAATATGCACCCTGCTACGGCAGACCCACATATCCATCCTTCACGCTTCCACGAGATAGACGGTGCACCACGCTAGGGCGTGCCCACACTTGACCGATCAAGCTCTTCACACGTGTCTCATTTGGAAGGCCTCTAAAACTTTAATATTTAATGAGGGATTTGGTTTTTATAGGTACATATATGTATCCAATCACCACAATACATAGTACATATCATATACATGCTATATCCCACAGAAAACTTGTGAAATGATAAAACTGATGATTATGGCCGTCCTAATGTGATTCCTTGAACCAAGAGGAATCACGGTCATCTAGGTCTACATAACATGAAACTTGTACATGATGAAGTCTATGATATATCCATCCGAGTTGATCAACTCATCACATGAATGACCTGCTCGCCATGGTCGGTCATCTAGGTGCCACTAGCCGATCAGTTGGCTCCTCCAACCGATCGGTTCACCTGGTCGTCATGCATCTCTTCATGGTCGCCACCCGATCGTCTTGCTCCTCAAACCGGCCGTCTGGATCGCCAATTGATCGGTTCATGCCTTGAACTGATCATCCCAGTTGCGTCAGGTTGTCTGCCTTTCTTTAACATAACAGGAAATAAAAGATCTATCCTATTTTAAAATTGAATTGGGAAACCCCGAGTTACATTCGGGGGGAGCAAAGGTAGGAAAGAAATCTTGAGTTAACTCGAGTTACGTCAAGAATAGGAAATAGGGTATCAGTGCGTACACTAAGATGCAAGCAACCACATACAACCAAATACACAAACATAGGGTTTATTGGCCATAACCACGATATACATCCACCACAAACCCCGTTTAAGGGTGATGCGTATCGAGTGCATTTATATTACATATCATATATGTAAATTGGGAATTTTTGGATTTATGATTGGACATGCATAAAGACAATTTTATTCGCATCGTATGCAATAAATAAAGGCAAGAAACAAAAACCGATCATATCGATAATCCTAAAGTATAAAGCAGTTGATGTGGCTCTGATACCACTGTTGGGTTTTTAGGGGAGACAGAGAAGGCAGTTGAAACAAAAAACATTCTTCTCCCAAACCCAGAATAAAGGAATCACGTCAACGTCTATACAATAGGAAGGATGGTTTGTGGAGGCATACCATGTCCCGAGGCTTGCTCGGTGACGTTACCTCGCGGCTTTCGCAGTCTTCACCTTCAGTCTTGGACGGTGTCTGAGCAGCTCCTGGTCTCACCGGGACTGTCGAGATTCACAATTGTCCTCCGAGCGGCAGAAGTCTCTCACCTCCGTAGTAGTTCACACAGACTACCTAGAACTCCGATCTCCTTGTCCCATAAGGAATCGGAAGGAGTCGCAACCTCCTGTCAACGTACTAGTCACCAACACACTCTCCTACAACCAGTTGCTTTTCTGTAGTTGTCTTTCCCTTGTTGTGCCTCCCTTATTGGGAAGCACTTGCTCGGGCTCTCTGTCGGTTACCAAAACCAGAGAGAATGACAACTTTGCAGAGCAACTAGTGTTCTGAGTTTTTGTTCCTGAGAAGCCCCCAATACCCCTATATATATAAGAGGGTCATGGGACAGGGTTCTCTACCCCGGGAAATGTAGGATTAAAGTGGGAGTAGAAAGGTTCGAGATTTTGCACAAAAACAACCAACTGCGCCACCTGAACCGATCGTTTCACACCCTGAAACGATCATTTTGGGTCCTGAACCGATCGTTTGGAACCTGAGCCGATCGTCAGGGGCTCTGAGATGATCGGTTGGAGCTCTGTGTTGATCAGTTCGTGGTCCTGATCCAACTTAAATTGAGTTCCAAATTTGTTTCCAATTAATAGAATATTAATCCTTATCCAAATCGAATTTGTACAAATGAAACAAATTGTATTTGCAAAATAGTCTTCTGATTTTCCAAGAAATCTCGGTTAGACCAGTTGAGCCGATCCATTCAACTCTTAAACCGGTCAGTTTAGCCTGTCTTGAGCCGATTGGTTCATCACATGTGCTAATCGGTTCACTAACCTGATCCAATCGGTTCATCACATGAGTGGATTGGTTGGGGCAGCAGACTATGCTAAAATCAGTCAATCGCAGTTTCAATCAATTTGATACTCTAATCAATCAGTTCAACACCTTGAACACTATGATACTGAGCTATCACTTGATTGAGTGTTTAATTGAACTCCTAAATTCCTTTAGTAATCAATCTAAACAACATTTGTGGATAAACTCCTCTTCCAGGTTAAACCCTATGTGTGTGACCCTGCAGGTCCATTTCATGTTGGCAGTGAAAGTCCATAACACTTATGACTTCACAAGCAAAGAGTGGTGCCTAGTCACACATCAGTACTACGCAAGTGAAATAGAAAGTTGGAGAACAACTTTCAGTCCTACAATTCGTGAATGGTGTTACAGTGAATGTACAATTTCTTTGTCACTGATATCTCGAATGAACTCAAGGCATGGAACAGTCATCCTGTCAACGTTCATTCACTTTCTTGATCTCAGAGTAGATTGGATGAGATATGTATGACATCAATAACACATAATGATTCACACATGTGTGCACGCCTTTCTCAATCCTACTCATCAAGTGGCCATGGATATCATACTCCCTCAGGAGGGACAAATCCCATATCTATCACTCACCCCTCAAAATACCCATGTATCAAAGCCACCCAATCATCACCTTTATAACAACCCATGTTTCAGGACTGTGTTTGATGATGTTAAAGTGTACCCAATGACATGTGTTGAGTGTAGTGATTTCAGGTTAAAGAATCACACTCACCACCATCACTATGAGAACTGACTGTGACTACCATGTCATGGTTTCATGTGTCAAACTCACGGTGGGTCTGCCCAGTACACTTGTTCTCTAACAAGTACCTATGTGTTTGGTTTGATATCTCCATATCATGACTAATGAGATTTGGTCATCAACCAACACCACAATCTAGTCTTGTGTGTCATTGTTGTCTATCTACCTTCCACAATGACATCCGACTAGGGCCATATCATGCCTAGTACACTTGTTCTCTAACAAGTACATATGTGTTTGGTTTGATATCTCCATATCATGACTAATGAGATTTGGTCATCAACCAACACCACAATCTAGTCTTGTGTGTCATTGTTGTCTATCTACCTTCCACAATGACATCCGACTAGGGCCATAACAAGAATGTACAAACTCTTAACATCCGTATGATCTCATCATTCATGTCCTCAACCTAAAAGCATACATCATTAAGTATTGTCATTCTCTAGACATTCAATCTGTTCTATCATTTTCTCATATGACTGAACCAGAAAGAATTGGAAGCTTTCCTTTGATGTTTATCAAATCAATCTTAATGTATCCCACCAATCATCCCATGATTGGCTCTTAGGGCATTCATACCAACAATGGCAACCTACCTACCTTGGTCAGGCCCCATGCCGATTACCTCCATGGTAACACATCCACACGCACTTAGAGATGGTTATCTGTGGGTCTACAAGTTCATTCTCATACCATGTACTTTTCACTTAGCTTTTCAAGATCCTATTAGACCTATTTAGGTTACCTTAAACTGGAAAAACTGGTATACACCCTATAAAAGGGTCCCTCTCCTAGGATGGGAGGAAAACTACAAAGGTCACGAACGTCCTCATGTCTAGGGTTTACATCCACATGAGCATGCTTAACCCTAGCAAGATACTAAGGCACAAGTAGACCACCTAGTAAACCATACTAGGTCATACTTGTTCTCATCCTCAACATTGGATCAAGATCATACCTTCCCATGTCATCAACTTAGTTGTGAGGGGTTCATCCAACCTTTCTTAAACTTAAGGGGTTTCCCTTTCCTCTAAACATGAGGAGTTCCATGTTCAAGTCTCTAGAAACTAAAAACTGATCAGGAGCATCAGGTACAACACTTCCCCTCTTAGGCCTACGAACCCTAGGTTCACTGTTGGGTGTCCAACTACATGCTCAACTTCTTAACCATGAACCAAACATGTACAAGGTATGAACTGCACTTCCTGTCATAATTCTACTTGAACAACACTTTAGAGTGGATTCCTCCTCAAGGACAACCAACAAGGTATAAGGCCTCACAACCTATTACTAAACCTCTTCAGGGTCTAAGAAACCCTTCTTCCTAACCCTAGAAGGTGAACATCTATACCATACACTCATAGGTACCACGAGTCTCATCTTCTCTCTAGGGTTTGGTTCCTCTAATGGCAACCAAGATATCATCAGACTCTAGGGATCAAGCATGAGGAAACCACTATCATCTACTTAGGTCACATCATCGTCAACTCCCCACTGTTCCTCATATCTCAGATTTTAAGTTTCCAACCTTCTTGCTTGGGTCCTTCTCTCTCTCTCTAGAGCTACTCCCACAATGAGTGTCACTATTAGGGGTCCTCTCTCCATGAAGATGGTCAAGCTCACACGCATACCCCTACATGTGTGAATTTGATGTTTAACTTATGTTTGCTCAAGATTATGCATAGTTCTTTATGTTATCTCATAAGCTATCACTGACGTACTTTGGGTACATGTTATGCCCTACTTGCATAAGCCCATAGGGTTTCTATAGGTCCTTCTCTAATCTCATAGACGAAGGTGCTATCCTTCTCTCTAACATTCACGAGTGCCAAAGGCACTAGGTCATCTAACCTCACATGGATCATAATGTCATGGGCATCCAAAAGCATGTCCACACACCTGGTCTATCATGACATCTAACTCATCATGTCATCTCCTTCTCTAACCACCACTTAGGGTTAGGGTTAGCATCATCCTCAAAGGATGTGCCAGATCTCTACTTATGATGGAGGTCTTTACCACCAAGACTCATCCTCCTGAAAAGAAGGTCTAGCCTCAGGTCCCTCCTAAGGGCATGACAACATATGTCATACGACCTAAGCATGTATCTATTCTTTAGTTTATGCGTAAACTATTATGCTTATGTCCATACATGTTATTTACATGCTTTTCATTAATTTGGTGGAGGATTCATTAAACCTTATCAACCTTACCCATACCTCAAGAGGGTGAGGAAAAGAGAGAAAACCCTAATATTTATAATCCTTAACAACATTTGTGTTGATAAGGGATGAACAAGATGAGAGAGTCCTAAAGGTATCTTATTTCGAGTCAAATCCTAAGACATTGGCCAAGCAGTCACACTGATCCAGGAGTCCTCATATTCCTACTAGCGGTGTAGAGGAAAATCTTGCCAGCCCTCAGACATGATCCTTTTCTAGACACCTCTGTCCTTCAGAAAATCCTCTAATAACTCCCTTGGGTTCTACAAAATTTGTAAAATTTAATAATTATTACAGATTAAATGAGGAACTTATGCTTTGATACCAAATGTAATGACCCCGCCTGCCGGTAACACCCAATTAAGGTAGACCAAGAGGTCAAAACCATTATCCCAATTAATAGGATCAAAGATTCTACAATTAATCAGTAATAATTATGAAATTCTACCAAACTAAACTAAAATCTAGTATAAAATAAAACTTTGCATACCTTTTTCAAACTTTGTATATCTAACTTCTATCCATGACTGTAATCTATTCTAACTAATCCTCCTTGCACTTTAATTCTAATTTTCACAATGTGCCACTTTACTATTTGTCCTTTTCACACTTGTACCTAAAATGCCGACAAACAAAACGTCGATCAACATATCAAAATACGCCGGTATGTGGGGACAACCAAAATTTCACAAATATGGCTAACAATCTATATATCACAATCGAGGTAATTAACAAGCCAATTTATGTTTTCAATGTGTCAATCCCCACTGCTATTGTCCTAACCCTGGAATACCCTCTCTAGGGTTTGACTTAAGGCCACCTTCTCAATCATGAGCATGGTGCCTGGGATCACCTCCCATGGTGCCCATTAGTCATGCAACATAGACCACCTTCTCATTCCCGAGTTTGGTGTCTGGGATCACCTCTCATGGTACCCATTGGTCTTCCCTCCTGGGCTTGACCTTTTTGCATCATCCATCAATGTGGCATGTAGGTGCGAGAATACACATTTATTTTACAAGTGACATAATCATAGTGACTTTATAATTTGCAAGAATGAACATCCAACTGATAGGTTGCATTCAATGCGATGAATCATCTAGTAAACTCTTCAGGAAACTAATGCGATTAACCATAATTAACCATGTACATGTCAGGCTGATTTGAGCCAGAATTAATCGAATCAATGCAAGATATCCAACAGGAAAGCAAGCACACAAAGAGATCCTAAAATATGCATACAATTTCCTATTATTGATCATGCCATAAAGATCTTAGCTCGCTTCCTAGAGTTTCTAGTCCACTTTTAGGGTTTCCATTGCAATTAGGGTTTCACTTCATTTTTACTCTTTTAAACCCTAATTTTATATAATTACTCACAAACCCTAATTTTCTCATCTATTCTTCATAAAAGATATTAAGGTTATCTTTTAACCACATATAACCTTACTTTCAGATTAAAGACACAATTATCCATCAATTAAGTCCATTATACCCCTTTTTCATTAAAACTACCATTTTTATCTTTTTAATCCATGACAGGATCATTAGGCCAATTATCATCTTTGGTTCCTTTAAAATTAACAATTCATAGTTAATTATGATCTAATTCACATATGAACTCTATTTATAATTAATTCCACCTTTATCCATTAGAAAACCCTAATTTCCATATTAAGGGTATTTATCCACTTTTATACTCAAAATATTTTAGAACCTTCATTTAACAACATATTTTCACATTTTTCAAATTAAATATGATCTTCTCCTCTTTTACCCTAAAGTAGGGTTTCTAAATGCTTAAACATTCTCATATGAGGTAAAAACCCTAAATCATTCAAGAAACATCTAGATTCGGTTCAATTTCGTCATTAATTATTCAATAGGTTGCAATTACTCAATTTCATCAACTAAGCAACATGAATTTAACCAATATGCTCAATTAGGGTTTCTTAATCTAATACATAAGCACTTTTGATTAGATTAACACACTTTTGCAAATAGGAACAAATTCAGGTTCTCAAACAAATTTTACCGTCTTCCTCATATTTTTCTAAGAAACTTTCATGTTTTAACTTAATTCATCGGAGCTTCCTATCAAAAGTTATGATTTTTGGCAAGAAAAGTACCTTTTGACCAATGGAGGCTCTACATGTCAGCAAAACCTAGTTTCTTAATTCTCTAAGTCGGTCGGAGATTAAAGGAGGTGAAAGACCTCCCTGCCCCTCCTTTCTTGCACATGCACCCGGAGGAGCTGGGTCTATTTGCCCGAGGTCATCTTCCTCCTTCACTCATCCGTGTTCTGCGAACCAGTCTTTTGGGGCTTCCCCTTCGTTTGAAAAAGCCGCCAGGTTCCGTCGAAGGTGGCTGGGGCCTCAATTTCCCCGAGGTCATTTGGACCTGGGCACTAGATTCCTGCCCCTTCAATAGGTTCACGATGATTATAGGTTCAAAGGGACGCACCTCCAGATGGAATTGCAAGAGAAAGTCCCCTCGCAGATGTTGGTCGAAAACAATGGGAGTATTTTGCCATTTTGTTGGGGTCCAATGCCCCCAATATATAGGAAGGTCGATGAGGAGATCCCAATCAGATTTGGGCATTTTTCTTAGAGTCCATGAAACTTACCAAGACCTAGGTCTCCTAGGATCGGGTTCTTCTCCTGAATCCACTGGACTAATTGCCATAATGATTCATCCATTATCTTATAAGATATTAGTTTTGGAAAATCCACCCTCTCAGCCTCATGTTTCCTTGTCTGTATGAGGAAGGTGACAACACAACCTCTATTGGATCTGAATCCAATGGCTATGGTGTCTCGCGTCTATATCAATTATAGATCTAATAGAAAATAAAATCGTGACAAAAATACCTTCCTCTACACATTATGAATTTTTGTAAAATCCATATCTCCCAAACCGAGTGTCCAAATAATCCCAAATTTTGAGGGAAACTTAGTAACAATTTATTATACCTCTCTTACAAATTTGTGATCATTATCTAAAAGAAAACCTGCCTTTTATTTAGGAGCAAGATATTACTCAAATATGTATATTTCTCACCTATTTTCTCTTTCTTATTTTCTTATTTCCCATTATTTCTATTCCTTGTAATCCAAGAAAGAAAGTGGGAATCGAATCATGACCAAACCCTCCCTTCTCTCTTCATTTCTTGCATTATCTCACATTTCTTCTAAATAAGGCAATATTTAATTAATCTTTTCTCTTTCTTGTTGCATTATCATTGCAATTTGGACTCCTTGGAACCCAAGGAACCCAAAAGGCATGAAATCCAACTTTTGATAACATTCCTCGGCCTTCTAGAGGTTTCTACATCTTTCTTTTCTCCATTTTCTTATTTACTCAAATAATGGAGTTTCTTTTGTCTTTTCCTTGTTATTGGGCCCAATAGCCAATGAAGCCCACAAAACAACCAACAAAGATATTGTACATGAAATCCTTTTATTCAAAACAAATTATATCATTATTTGTTCAAATATCTTTAATAGGAGAAAAATTACATTTCTCACCAAAAGAACCCAAAATTTGGGGTTGTAACATTAACACCTCTGACAAGGAAGTTCAAAGAATATATACCTCTTCTTGTAGGGACTTTTGAGGAATGGAGAATTTTTCTTTTCTCCAAATTTTACATTCAATGTTTTCCCCTTAGTAAACATTTTCTAATTGGATAATGGTTGCAGAGCAATCCCTATTACTACTTCATCATCCAAAGCTTTGTTAACCCTACAATAATGTGGAACCTTAGGGAAGAACATGCGATGGTTGAGATAAGAAGTTTTCTTCCCATGTTTCAATTTGCAGAATGATGTCTCCTTATCCAATACAGGGCATCCAAGATGTCCTTCGATATTGTACCCATATAGATTTCCATATGCTCAATTATCATTTATCATACCAGATACCATTGTCTTCATATTTAAATTCTCTTAGTTGTATGAGTCATACATGTCAACACATTTATCCCACAAAATATTAAAATCTTCAATGAGTGGATCCAAATAAACATCAATATCATTTCTAGACTGCTTCACTCCTGAAATCAAGAAAGCGATAAGCATATACCTATGTTTCATGCATACATTCTGGGTCAAGATTATATATAGTCAAGTCGCGGTCCAAATATTATGACTGCTTGAATTGTGGCAACTCATTTCATCTTAAAAAAGTGTTAGTTTTAGGTTATTATAATTACTACTTAATTCAAGAAACATATTATCCATTGTCATTCATTGTGGATAATCTATGGGGTGTCTAAGAAAACCATCACTTTTTCTCTCCTCAACATGCCAAACCAACTTATTCGCATCATCACAATTATTAAACAAGAACCAAATATAGGTATTATTGGAAAATACCAAAAAAACCTTACTAGGGCTACCGTCCCTCTTATATTATAGTTCTTTACAGACTGGATAACTATCGAACAACGCATGACCATATTGATAAAAAATGCAATCATTAGAGTATACATGTTCCATGGATAAAAGAACTTTTTTGTCCTCTATGTGCAACAAGGAAGTACATTACCCTTTGGAAGAATATATTTCAAGAATTATATAAGCTTGTAAATCTTTTATCAACCCATCCATTGCTCCCCTTCAGGTGATACAACTTTAAAACAATAGACAATTTTATAAACTTAACATAGTCATTGTACAATGAGGTTTCTCAGTCACTTATCAACCTTTCAAACTTGATAGGATAATCCAATTCTTTTCATCTACATTGTAAGCCATGTTAGCAATGTTTCTTCTTCATGTATCTCATATTGCTTACTATGATCTACAGTATGAAAAGCTTCATTCACACCATGACGTATCCATCGAGTGTAAGTCATATCTATATTGTCTCGAAATAAGTGATGATACCAGACTTCTTTGTCAATCCACTTACCATAATCAAACTTTGTGCAAGGAAAAAGTAGTCTAGTATCATTTCCCTCATGCTCAATTGCACACCATACAAATTCATACACACATTTTTCAAATTCATTATACAAATGATTTGATGACATCCACTTCTGATCCATTAATACAAGTCAATTATTCATTTTGCATGGAAAAGAATATAGACAATAAAAGGGGTTGATAAAATAGAAGAGGGAGAATTCTTATTATAATTAATAAAGTTTGAGCCTTGCATATCCACATCTATAGCATATTCTAGTAAAAACAAGCCACACATATATTCCCATTATCATTTGATATCTCTCCTAATATCTTCTTATTCTTAGGCATACAACATGCACCTTTTATATGAATATAACAATATCTATTATGACCACTTCATATATCTCCTACTATCATCTTTCACAAATTTTTTTGGCTCTTCTTACTCCCAAATTCCCTTCGAGTCTTGCTATAGGATTGAAATCATATACTAGAAAAGTGATGAATAAATAAAGAGACTATGGCCATAAATAGTACAGGGAGCTAAGAGAATAATCCATGTTGAAGCCTTTCCATTAGTTGTGGAAGATAGGAAACCAAATGAAAGGCCCATATTTTCCCCTTCAACTCTCACCAAGTGGCAATGACAAGATTTGGAAACCATAAGTGCAACATCATGGAATTGAAGGCTAGTAAAATATATAAAAAATAAGACCTATGGTCTTTATCCCTACCAAATTTCGCAACAATACATTAGTGTGTAATACCCACACAACTTTCTCTTACCAAACTAACGTTACCACATGCATGAAAGATTACAAAAAATATTTTCTGCACGGTGTTTCCAAAACCTACTATACTAAAGGTGTTTCAAATACATGACTCATGTTCCATCCAAAGATGCAGATAAAACTATCTCAGTTGTCTCATTTTTCTATTGTTTTTAACATATGGACGTGAACCAAAGTAAGCTCAATTAAGCATTCTTTTGGGTCATGACCTTTTTAATCCTCTTTGATGTCTGTGTTATGTGTTGCAATTTTTTCAATGTACTCAAATGAAACCTTTTCTGGATTAATGAGAACATCAATTGCAAAAGGGTCATTTTGACACAACCTAGTAGTATACCACCCAAACTTGTTGTTAACATATATGAGAATAATTCTGGCATGTTGTTCACTCTACTTTTTTTGTTCAATGTTAAACACCTTAATGAAGAGTATTGCTCTTTGTTAGCATTAAAAATCACCTAAGACATACTAAACATTAACATGACCAACATGGAATCTATAAATAGAACCCCTCTGTGATATTAGACATATGATATATTTGAATCTATAGATAAATGTACTAGGGAGATCAATTATTATAGTGAAACAAATCCATAAAACTAGTGAAGATAATAAGTAACATGAATACTAGAATTTCCCAGTGTTCCCCATCTGTGATAGGGTTAATAGGAATGGGACAAATGAACCACTTGACTAAATAAATTAATAAGTGTAATTCATGAAGGAGGATTGACTTTGATATATATAATTCTACTAATAACGGGGATGCAATGACTAACCCTCATTACACAAAAGAGCATTACAAACTGCTTCAATCTTGTCATCATAACTTAAACTACACTTTGTTTTAGAATTCTATATTAAGCCATTATTTACCAAGTTCACTTGGTAGTTTTGAGGATAAGTTGTGCATGATAAACACGATTCTCACATGAGATAATTGAGGATTTGAAAGAAAATATAAAATAACATGAGATAACTCACATATTGGACGCCAAATTTTATTAATATAACTGAGGGGATTGTAAGAGTAGGTGTTGACACCCCCATTTTTTGCTCACTTGAAAAAAATCATAATAAATGTCAATTACTTGGTTAATGATGGAATATGTTTCACATGCTACCAAATTTTCACATTTTCCCACCTTTTTTACATTTTTTCTCCTATTTTATATATTTGTTTGTTTTCCCATTTTCACCCAGTTCAGCCTCTTCTGCAAAGAAAGCTTCTTTCAGACAAAAGGTGTAATTTGAGATTCAATTCAACCTTGAATAGGCTATCATTTCAAACATTTTCTAGTTAAATTATAAGGAATTAAATATTCCCTTTTCAATTGCCAATATCAGATAAATCTTAGAGATAACCCCAATATGTCTTATGTGCAAATTTTATCCATTTTTTCACCAAACATTCTATAAATTATTGGGAAAATGAGAAAAACGTTTTTCACCCAGAGGACATCTAGGCAGATGAAATCCATATGCCAGTGCCATGTGGGAGGATCTCCTCGATCTATGTGCAAAGTATGGTGCATCAATGCAATCCTCTGTCTTTTCTAGAAGATTTTGTCCAGAATCTTAACACTAACCCTGGACTATATATAGACCCCATATCCAATGAACTCTAGGCCTCTTTCATATCTCTTGAATCCAGATATATGACAAAATATCTCTTTATTTTCGTTTTGCCTTTGATCAAAGGATCATTCCTCTAACACCACCTATCCTTCTAGGTTGGTAGAATTGCAAACCGCTCTAACTACTACACCTAAATTGTTGAATCTGTTATGTATTTAATTTCTGATCTATAACTACTGCATCTGACCTGATCTACGATGACATCTAAGTTTTTATTTACTATACCTACTATGATGCTCTTATAGTCATTGATTTTTACTACTTTTGATAGATGAGATCTACTTTTTACAAACATACTTTTGCTACTCATCCTTGAACATCCAACATGACGAACCTAATCGCCAATATTGGATCACCATCGTGGAAGGTCCTAAGGTGATTAGGATGGCGGCATACTAAAAATTAGGACTTTCAGGGAAATGAAGGTAAAGACATAGACTGATCTATCCCTAAATGCATGTCCACAAAAAAATTGTTTTTTTATCTTATTTCATTTCTTTAGTTAAATAAATCTTGAATCACTCAATTTCATCACATTACCATGCTTGATACTGATTTACTGGGATCTTCCCCACTCATAAGTAGATAATCAGATTTGATCTGTTATTTCACTTTTATTTCATGTTTCTTTATCCAGCAAGGATAATCACTCAGAATACTATGTGATTTCATCGATATACCCTTTTCCTCATTTTTCACAACAAAAAATGTGATGTAAAACTAGAACAAGTTTTCTTTTTGTCCGATATTTCACTATAAAAAAAGGATGGGCTTTATTCCCCAAATATTTTTTATTTTCCCCCTTTTTTGGCAGGATACGACAGACTATCGACTTTGTTGGGTGAGGGCCAAGAAGATTTGTATAACATACCCAAACCTGGCATCTTGACTCTAGAAATCCTATTTCCATTATCTGGAGACCAAAACGTTTTGTTTTTTAGATTTGACCAAACAAGGATAAAGTTACACCCAAATCTACATTGTTAACACATACACCATGAATAACTCAAAAATAACCATAACATATATGAGCCCAAAAATAAATATAACATATTAAGTGTCATATTAGCATAATAACATCTATAAATTCTAAAATGTGATTAAGTTCATTAGATATGTCACACATCTTTCCTTTGCTAACCAATATGCACATAATGGTTAAAATATGATTCAGAAGAAGTATAATATGGTGTTTCCATGTCAACAAATATGAATAATGTACCATTATCTAAATATATAACCAATTGATAGTCTTAATGAGTTAGATAATTAAAATTTGGAATTTAATGTATTACAACCAAAGTTAACTCTTTTGGTAGTAGTATGAAGATAATAGGAATCTAACTAATACATGATAATGGTGATGATGTAATGTTATAGTACCATAGTAGTAATAGATAAAAAAGATAATTATATTAGAACTCCTAAAGGGAAATTCTAAAACCCAAATGTAATGGTAAAAATGTGATCGTTGGTCCCAATTAGCTTGAACATCATGTTTTGCATTATTTGAACAAAACTATCCTACTTTCACTCAGAAAAGAAAATACAAGTTTTACAACAAAATGTTAAATAACATGATTAGTGTCTTCAAAGGGGGAAACAAATACCAAAATAGTATTCTACATACCAACATTAGTCTATGTGTGAATTTTCATACAAATGGAACAATCTTATCTATCCTAGTTTTACTTAGGAGGGAGAATGTAACTTAAAGTCAAAAATATAAATTAATTATTAAAAATCTAATATGCTAAACAAATAGTACAAAACCAACTTG
Source organism: Alisma plantago-aquatica (assembly GCA_963693085.1). Lineage (NCBI taxonomy): Eukaryota > Viridiplantae > Streptophyta > Magnoliopsida > Alismatales > Alismataceae > Alisma > Alisma plantago-aquatica. The sequence goes on along the minus strand of OY856413.1, from coordinate 901,020,261 downwards.
TATGGATTATAAATATATAATATAGGTGATATTTTAATAATAAAATTATGGTATATCATAAAGGGAAACAATCTTGTACATGCATATTAAATCTGTGGAAAATTTATCATGGTGGAAAATATAAAAATATATTTATATTCCAAATACAATTTGACCAAGGTAATTGCAACAATGTTGAATATGTGAGATATTTTATTAAATTAGAACAATATTAAAAGAGCTAACTCTCTCTCTACTTAATGTTTGAAAGAATTAAAACAATCACGTTAACATATCACGATGGAAAGAAACGTTTTGACTCAATTATATGTTTATTTGAAACAAAAAGAAGTTCAATATTTTATATAACTTGTTCCTTAACACAAATAAGAAATAATAATAATATTGACTACTAATTTCCATAGTAAACCTCCCTATTACCTATCAAAATTGTTAATAACAAGAATAAAGGAAAATGGTTTGATAGATAATGTTTTCACCCTTTCAATTTGAAATTCATGTGTCTATAATAACTAGATTTGGATATAAAATTTATTAGCACATATCTCATCAACAAATTATTAATATAAAATATCATGGCAATATGTATCAGAAGGTGATTCTTTATTGTCATTTTATTGACTAATAACTCAATTCTACAAGCTTTTAGTCGGTGAAACCTCTGATTGACAAGCCATCAGTTGATGCCTTAATAGGTGAACCACGAGTTTTCATAGATGGTGGTTTACACAATTATCTATTGGAAAAAGCTCTTGCAACCACCTTTTATAGGTGGACCATCATTTGGCTTTTATTAATCCAACCTCCAGTTGGTGATGCCTAGAGAAATCAATGGAATAGTAAGTCTAGAAAAACCATCAATATCTTCTACCCAAGAAATCCATGGAAAGGTGACTTCTCTATGAAAACCATCAGAAGACTCTTCTAAACTGAAATATCACTAGAATGTTGCCAAGTAGAACCATTTTTCTATGAAACTACTGACAAGCCATCAATTTGTTAAAATTGATGGTTATCCTGAGAATATTCAAGGTTTCATTGATCACTCTCTCTAAATTCTAGTTGACAATGGAAGCTTAAACTATCAGTCGGCAATTGATGATTGATCTATATGCAACATAAAATATCATAACTCATTCATATTAACTATCATATGAATCATTCCTTCTACATTGGATTCATAATGAATTATATACATATATATATATAAATATATATATATATATAAATATATATAAATATATATATATAACATAATGAGATATATCACATATGCTTTATCAAAGTAATTTAAAGAATATTTAAAGAAATAATTATAATTATATTTTTCTACCTGACACATAAAACATCACGATTCATTCATACTAACTCTCATTTGTGTCATTTCTTCTACATTAGATTCGTAATTGAATTATATATATATATATATATATATATATATATATATTTATCTACATAAAAAACATAATATGATTCATCATTATGATTTATTTGTAATTATTTCATTGAATATTCTTTAAAGCTCTTTGTTCTAGCATAAGTGAGTTATCTCATTTTACATTTATTTAAAATTCATATCTAAACTAAATTAAAAATAAACAATTAGATGATTCAACACATAAATAAAGGTATTATTAATTCCAAGGTTATCTATAATCTCTTATTACATGAAAAGCATGGTACGGGTTGTAACAATTTCTCTTTCAAAAATTGTGTCTCAAATTCCTAGAAGGGGAAATGATATTTACTCCAATGTAGCTTCATCAACACCACAATTCTTCCAAAGGACCCTTAGTAGAGGTATCTAGAATTTGTATAGGGCCTTCTTCATAAGAAACATCTTCCTTTAATTATGTTTGTTTTGGATCTTTGAACTTCTTTGTATTTGGGTGGCACTTCTCTTCAACATTGATACATGAAAAACATCATGTAAGTTGGCTATCTCAGGAGAAAAATAAAGTTTGAATGCTACTAGTTCAATTTTATGACTGATTGGATCGGGAACCATGTAAGTAGGAGTTAGTTTGCCTCACTTTTCAAACGTCAATGCAGATTTACATGGTGATAACTTAAACTATACTTCATTTCCAACCTTAAACTAAAGTTGTCGACATCATTTATAAGTATAGATTTTCTATCTTTCATGTGCAACTTTCAAATATTGTCTAATCCTATATATCTTTTATGGTGTTTCTTCCACCAAATATAGACCAAAAACCATAGATATCTTTTATGTTGTTTCATTCATGCCTAAAATACTTCTATAGGTAATCCATAAGACTATGGTTATTTCCCCAACTGTCTCTAGCCTGTAAAATGCATGCCCTCAGCATGTCCTCTAGGATTTCAATATCTATTTTATAAGTTCATATATTTTTTGGTGAATGATGTGCTAAATCATATACATGCTCCAAAGGCACGATGTAGCTGAATCCAAAATTCAGATCTGAACCTAAGATTTCTATTTCATATAATAGAAATTTTTATTTGATGTAATCTAAGTACCTCATGTATGTAAACCTTGGATAACTTGGGTGCATACCAAGTTGTCTAGGCTTGAAGAAAATGAGAAGACTTAATTATGCTATCCATAATTACCCATATAGATTCAAAACCAAATGGTGTCCTGGGTAATCCTACTAAAAATTTCATGGTAAAATGTTCCCACTTCCAACTAGGAATAAGGACTGGTTTTAGGATACCTAAAAGCTTTTTGTGTTTAACCTTGACTTGTTGACACACCCCACACTTTGATACATAGCTACATCTTTTTTCTTTCCTAGACACCAATACAATTCCTTGAGATTTTATACATCTTAGAACTTCATGGATGCATGGCACACATAGAAGAGTGAAATACCTCAAGAATCTGCATCTTTAACTCAATGTCATATGGTGCATACAATCTATCCTACTGATATATATACCCAACATCTGAGTATCTAAATTTTGTCCTCTTTCCTTCTGGCATATCATGAATGATCACTTTCAATTCTTTGTCATCATTTTGATTCTCTTTCATTTTCTCATAGAATGTAGGTTTAACCTACATATTTGCAATTAGCCCACCTTGTTCTAACACACCCAAATCTAAATTTATCTCTCACTTTGACCTATAAATCTCTTTTTCCACATGCCATAAAAGAACTTTTTTTAAGTGATGTAGACTTCCTACTCAGAGCATCTTCCACAATGTTTACCATCCTAGTGTGGTAACCAATGGTAACATCATAGTCCATTATATGCGCTAACCATCTTCCTTACATAGTTTAATATCTTTTTGTGTGAAAATGTACTTGCAAATCTTGTGGTCAATAAAAACTTGACATGATTCATCATAGAGATACTGATGCCATGTCTAAAAGCCATATACTATTATTTCTAGCTCAAGATTATGAGTTGGATAGTTCTCTTAACTCTTCTTAAGTTGTCTAGAATCATAGGCCAACACCCTTCCTTCCTTCATCAGAACTAATAACATTCAATTTAGTGGATATTTTATGACTTAATTAACCTCTTATCTCTCACCTTTTATGTGTAGGCATTTCCACTTTTACTACTTTTACATTCAAAACATATTTGACATGTCTCCATGATAATCTTGAGCCCATTGTGCAGATAACTTGTGTATCTAATGCAAGAACATCATGACCATTGGTCCCCACAATTGATGGACACCTTCACTCAAGCATCAGGATGACAATCAGTCTCCAGTTCTGTGGTTTTAAGACATAGGAATGTGTATTGGCTAATCATAAGGCCTGTCACCATGGTCACCCTGGCCACCATACAAAGACTTTCCACCGATGGTCATTATGACTCGACCCCAATGGCCATTATGGGCCTATAATGATGGTTCTCCAGAGCCATCTACTGAGGGTCCCATTGCAAGCCAATGTCATGCGATGGCCAGCGACCGATGATTGCCGTGTGAGAATAGTCATTCAGAACTGTTACTCACGTGCCCTGAGGCAAGGACTTCAGATACTTGTAATGCAAGGAAAAGAGCGCCTCAAGGACTCAACATGGAGTCCTGTAAATAGAGGACCCTTGTGGATGAAAACAAGGTCATATGGTTGTGCTCCCACAGAGTATGGCAAAGTGTCGCCTGAGAAGAGAGCCGCCAATGGCCCATGCCAGCAACCATCGGTCTGTGGATAGCTAGGACAAAAGTCCTGATGGTATACCACCACCTCCACTCCCGTCTACTCGCATGACGTGCCTCAACAAATAAGGAGGACAATCATCCAACTTAGATTGTCGCTACCCCAACCCTGACTAGGAGCTACTAACCATCACTCACAACCACTCAATGGATGTATTCAGTGTATCATCTCCTTCTCTTATTATGTTCATCTCTCTCCTTTGCTCCTCCTTTGCAAAAACACTCCATGTTCCCATTCCTCTATAAATCTATAATTTTACTCACTATCTTGAGTGGCTAAACTCATTTCTTGGGTTGGGAGTAGCTACTAAGGATCCCCCAACATGTATATATTTGTGTCCTTTTGAGCACATATGCTCTTACCAATGGTTATCTCGATTCGCTTTGTCTTAATGCTTCACGTGTATGATTATCTACCATCTTGTGATATGTGATTGTTAGTGTCTCAAAAGAGTATCACTAACCTTATTGAAGGGTTTCGTAGTTGCATGAAGGCATGAGAATCTTAGAATGCTAAAGCTAATAATCATATGGTTGTTATTGCGATTGTTTGTTTGCCATCTTGAGAAAGAGACATCCTTATTGTAAAGAGGTGAACACCCCTTTACTAAAATTTAAAGGAAATACAAGCATCCACAATTTTAACAAAAATTTAGAGACTTGAGGATGATTGCATAATATTCTAAGTAAATAAGCATGATTCCAGATACATAATAAAATGTCAATAGCAGCGGAAAGAAAGAAATAATAAGCCTTCTAATGGCTTCATTGTTTATTACATGAATGATTTCTAAAGAAAAGATAAGATAAGAGGATCTAGCTATAGCAACCTAGCCATCCTTCTTGACAAGCTAACGATCAACTGTAGAGGAACCTTTCTTCAAGCCCTTCCTTCACCTTGCTCAGCACCAACACCTGGGTGGTTGGGAAGACACCCAGCAAGAGGGAAAAACAAAGGAAGTATGTGTTACAAGAATATTCTAACAATGGAAATGAAAGTTGTAATAAGTAAATTAGGCTAGATATTTGGTGTAAAAAGAGATATCAAAGAGTATGAGGCTTTTTATAATGAAACTTGCCAATAACAAAATAAATAAAGGTTTTAGCATGTCAATTAATATGTCTACCTAACTAAGTAGGGTTGAGGCACCTACCGGACCTCTAACCTTAGGTGAGGGAAGAATAAAAACATTTCCAATCACCTACAATTTATAATGGGGAGAATTATAAACATTCCCCTAGGGCGATTTTATACATGCCCTCTATGGGTGGTTGTACATAAGTACCACTACTTAAACATTATATAGATCATTTAATTACATGATAACAAAATAGTTATGGTAAGGATAAGAAAAAGAATATATAACATGGTAGTGGGGTATGAATACCCAAACAAGAGAATACTACATCTACTGTTGAGGCAATAAGCAAATTAGGTTTCAGGGTTCAAGGATTTAGATCAAGTTAAACCTCATAAGAAAGTATGGGTAATGGATTAATGATTTCCCAACTGGAAGGTAGATGCACAAACAAAACACATAACTTAGCCTCAGGTGTTCTAAAATTTCTCTTTTCAACTCTTCACATGAATTATGAACCCACTTTCCCTAATACATCATTAGATTTATAAATTAGAATTACATGCATTCATTTAAAAGATTGAAAACCCTAGTTCACTAACTTTTCGCGCAAATCATCGATTTAGACTCCAAAAACCTCATCATCATCTTAGTTAGGTTTTCCTGATCAAAATAACATATAATATTGTATATTTTGGAAATATAGATTCTTAGGGTTAATTTTAGTGATTTTTAAGCCAATTAATCTATTATAAAAATTTCGTTTTTTCAAACATCAAAATCACGACTCAAAACTATTTTTAACGAATAGGTCTCGTTTTCCTGAATTCAAAACACTACCCACTTTTAATTTTTGACCAACAGATTAATTTATAGAAAATATTTTATCTCAACCAATCACAGCCTGCCACGTAGGCAAGGCCAGTTGGGCCGAGCGGTAGCGGGCGCTTGGCAGCGGTGACCCGCGCCTCGCGGACGCTCGCCACCGGTCGTGTGGCTGGGCCAAAGTAGGGAAGAAAAAGACGGAGTTGCCCTGAGCGAAGGAAAAGAAAAGAAAAGATAGGCGGGGGCAAAATGGTAAAATGGCAGGGAGTCATCTTCCTCCCTTGCCCGATCTCCACGAGCAGCGAGCAGCTTTCTCGGCCCACTTTGGGCAAAACCGCGATACACGACCAAATCGCACGTTCAAGCATCCAAAAGAAAGAGGAATTAGAACCGAAGTTGGTGATACCTCTTGATTGGACGGAGGAGGAGCAACCGGAGAGGAAGAGGCACCGCAATCCAGGCATCGTCGGCGGCTAGTAGGTGGTCAGTTCATCCACGAATCGTCGAATTGAAGACACGATCAAGTTGCTAAGACGATGGCGGTTGCGAGGGTTGGGATATATATAGACAAGGAACCGTAAACTAGGATATAGGTAGGAGCAAGGAGAGATGGCCGGCGGCCGGTTTAGGCGTTTCCCAAAAATGCGACTAATCCCAAACTTTTTGGGATAAACCAGAGCGGAAACTCGCAAGGAATCCAACGAAACTTATTTGAGCAAAAATCATCGAGTAAAACTCGAGATACATCGATTTGAAAAATCGAAAATAAGAGACATGTTGCCTTAATCGGCTAGAGGTGGAAGATGATCGCGTGCCGTCGGATCGGTGGACGTGGGTCCACTAAAGAATCTGGGCCGTCCGATCATGCGCTTGGGAGAAGGAAAATCGAATTTCTAAAAAAAATCGATCAAACTCATTTAAATCTTTAATGTTTTCTCTCTCTTCATTTGGGGGCTCAAACGTTGCCCAAAAATTATCAAATTTTATATCTTGACTTATTTCGACGCGTAGAATCCAATTATGGAGTTAGTTTTTCCTTTTGAGAAAGTTTGATAGGTGAATTAATTAATATATCATTTTCTCTTTCCTCCTTCAAAAGAGGTGATAATATTATCTAAAATTAGTGTTACTTCACCCATAAGTCTCCCTAAGAGATTGGAACACGATTTTGCAATTATCTTTACAAGTTGAGATTATCTTTTTATTTATTAAATAAATAGAACATTCTACACACTTTCTCTCTCTCCTATTTATTCATTATTCACACCTTATCCAAATTAGTTGCAAATTTGCATAGAGGCTTATTTTTATGTTTATAATACGAATTTGGAGTTATTTTCCTGATTTGAGAACACTAAGTATTTTATTTCTCTTTATTGGCATATTTCCTATATTCTTTTGATAATGTTATTAATATTTATAATTAGGTTCCATATTAAATGATACTTGGTCCTTAAGTTACTTTTTGCTCAAGGAAACGAATTTTAGTGTCAAATTATCTTGATTGATTTCCAATTATGTTTTTGGTGCAATATCTTTCCCATTATTTTCTTTACCCATTAATTTCCCTATTATCTTGCATTTATCTTCTCCCTTAAATAAAATTCGGATTTTTTTCTTATTTCTCTTATTCTAGGAAATGCTAGAAAGTTCTAGGATGAAACATTTTATTCTTTTTATTACTTGATGTGAAATTGCATTTTAGACCCATTATCTAATTCTAACTGAGGTATTTGTGCATGCAACCTTGTAATAAGAATATATGGGAAACATTTATCCAATAACCATCATAATTCCATTAAATCAAATCCAAAGACATATGGAATGAAAATGAAGGACAAAACTTATAGATAAGAGTACAAAGAGGTACATAGGGGATTTCAGTATGTTACAGCACTCCACCCCTTAAAAGGATTTCGTCCCCGAAATCTCATACAAAGAGGGAAGGGTGAGTACGTAACATCTCATCTCTCAACTCCCAAGTGGTTTCTTCTAACCCATGGTATCTCCACAAAACCTTCACTAACTCTATCTCCTTACTCTTCAGTTGCTTTACTCGGGAGTCGAGGATCTTCACAGGTAGTTCTTCATAAGTCAGATTCTCATTAATCTCCATCGGTTCAATGGTGAGTACATGAGACAGATCCTTAACGTACTTCCTCAACACATAAACATGGAACAGATTATGAATCTTATCATAAGCAGGAGGCAAAGCTAGACGATATGCACAATCCCCCACTTTATCCAAGATCTCAAATGGTCCAACATAGCGAGGACTCAACTTGCCTTTTACTTTAGATCTTGCAATAGAACATATAGGCTTGATCTTTAGAAAAGCATAGTCTCCCACTAAGAAACTTACATCAGACCTCTTTTTATCAGCATACATCTTCTGTCTGTCTTGAGCAGCTTTCATCTGTTTCTTTATCAACTAAACCTTCTCAAGCATCATTTGCATGTCATCAGTCTTCACGAGGGAACGTTCACCAACATCATCCCAGTGCAAAGGCGAACGATAAGGTCTACCATAGAGAGCTTCAAAAGGTGGCATACCAATACTGGCTCGGTAGCTATTGTTGTAACCAAACTCTGCTAACGGTAGATATCGATCCCAGGCACCACCCCAATCCATCACACAAGCACGTAGCAAGTCCTCCAGAATCTGAACTATTCTTTCGGACTGACCATCAGTTTGCGGGTGGTAAGCAGTACTGAAACGCAGATCAGTACCCATCTCTTCCTGAATCTGACCCCATAAGCGAGAAGTGAATTTTGGGTCTCGATCAGAAACTATCACAGTAGGGACACCATGCAGACGAACTATCCAATCCACATACAACTGAGCCATCTCAGCAACTTTATACGTGGTTTTGAAAGCCAAGAAATGAGTAGATTTTGTAAGCCGATCAATCACCACGCAAACAACATCATAACCTTTCTTGGACTTAGGGAAATCGGTAACAAAGTCCATTGTGATCTTCTCCCACTTCCATTCTGGAATCTCAAGAGGATGAAGAAGACCACCGGGTCGTTGATGTTCAATCTTGACTTGTTGACATGTCAAGCACTTCGCTACGAACAGAGCTATATCATTCTTCATGTTCTTCCACCAGAAGCTTCGGTGTAAGTCCTTGTACATCTTGGTTGTGCCAGGGTGAATAGTGTACTTGGAACCATGAGCTTCACTCAGAACCTTCTGTCTCAGATCACCAGCATTGGGTATCCACAACCTTTTTCTGAAGCGGATAGCACCATCCACTCCGACAGAGAAGTCAGATTGCGGTTTCTCAGATAAAGCTTTCAACTCTTCAAGCTCGGAACTCTCCAACTGTGCAGACATGACTTCTGAGATCCAGGTTGGTGTAACGGTCAAACTGGCCATATGAACACACAACTTATCTTCATCCACATAATCGACAGGCTGAGGTTTCCAACTGGCCACATGTTCAAGGTTTTCCCACACAGAACATCTCAGAGCAGCACAAACAGCATCCTTCTTGCGACTTAAAGAATCAGCTACGACATTTGCTTTACCAGGATGATAAGTGATGGTGAAGTTGTAATCTTTAAGATATTCCATCCACCTACGTTGTCGCAATTTCAGATCCTTTTGAGTCAACAGATATCTCAGACTCTTGTGATCAGAAAAGACTTCAAACTTTTCACCATAGAGGTAGTGTCGCTAGATCTTCAAAGCATGAACTATGGCAGCCAACTCCAAATCATGCGTAGGCCAATTAGCTTCATTAGGTTTCAACTGTCGAGAAGCATTGGCGATCACCTTTTCATCTTACATCAGAACACACCCTAAGTCTTGTCGGGATGCGTCGGTCTAGATGACATAGGGTATGCCCTCAACTGGGAAAGCAAGCACGGGAGCAGAAGTCAGACTCATCTTCAACTTCTAAAAATTGTCCTCACATTCAGGGGTCCATGAGAACTTGACCTCCTTCCGAGTCAGCTTGGTCAAAGGTAAAGCCAACTCAGAAAACCCTTTGATAAACTTCCAATAGTAACCAGCTAGACCAAGGAAACTATGGATTTTTGACGGGTTTTTCGGAGCATTCCACTTTGTCACAACTTCTACCTTCGCAGGATCAACATCTATATGGCCGGTAGAAATCACGTGACCAAGAAACATCACTTCCTTTATCCAGAACTCACATTTTGAGAATTTTGCATACAATTGATTTTCTCGCAATGCGCTGAGTACAATCCGCAGGTGCTCGCGATGTTGTTCCAACATCTTGGAATAAACCAAAACGTCATCAATAAACACCACTACAAACTTGTCGAGGTATGGGCAGAATACTCGGTTCATCAGGTCCATGAATGCAGCAGGGGCATTCGTCAAACCAAAAGGCATGACCATAAATTCATAATGCCCATAGCGAGTTCTGAATGTTGTCTTCGGAACATCATCATCCTTTACACGCATCTGGTAGTAACCACTTCGTAGATCCATTTTGGAGAACACAGTGGCTGACTTCAGCTGATCGAATAGGTCATCGATGCGTGGCAGCGGATAACGATTCTTCACTGTCACCTGGTTGAGCATGCGGTAGTCCATACACATCCGCAAAGAGCCATCCTTCTTCTTCACGAACAGGACAGGGGCTCCCCATGGGGAAACACTAGGGCGAATGAAGCCCATGTCGAGAAGCTCTTCAAGCTGCTTTTTCAACTCCGCCAGTTCGGCAGGGGCCAAGCGGTAGGGTGGCTTCGATATCGGTGAAGTTCCAGGCATAAGCTCGATGGAGAATTCCACCTCGCGAGTTGGTGGCAACCCGGGTAACTCCTCAGGAAAGACATCTGGGAAGTCCTTCACCACATCAACATGTTCTAGAGCAGGAGGTGTAGCATCGAGAACTATGGAGGCTAGAAAGGCTCTACACCCTTGCGAGACGAGTTTTTCAGCTTTAAAGGCAGAGATGACGAACTGTCGCTCTTCTCGCTTCTTTCCCTTGACACACACTTTTCCTTCATCAGGATGAAACAGACTAACCTTGGATTCCTCACAGTACAAAACTGCTTTATACTTCTTTAACCAATCCATACCCAGGATGATGTCAAAGACGGTCATATCAAGCAAGACAAAAATTGTGGGAAACATTATTTCAGATATACAGAGGTTCATGGTAGGAGTTTGGAGGTACGAGGAGCAGATTTTACCACTAGGAGTTTTTACATCTAACACATGATCCATAAACTCAGATTCGATTTCAAGCATAGAGGCAAACTAACTAGATATGAAGGTATTGGAGGAACCAGAATCAAACAGGGCTTTTAAAGGATGCATATTGAGGTGTAGTGTACCTTCAATCATGTCATTGCCTTCACCATCTTCTTCAGCATTAAGAGCAAACACTCTCCCATTCCGCCTCTCAGCTGGCGGACGCCTCGGGTTCTGGTTGTTGTTGTTGTTCCGCGGCGGCGGGTTCTGTCTCGGCTGTTGTGGCTGCGGAGCATTATTCTGCCCTTGCTGGAAACGGGGGCAGTTGGGTCGAATGTGCCCAACCTGGCCACACTCATGGCAGGTCAGTGGAGGACGGTTTCCATTACGAGTAGGTGCATTGATGGTGGGGCATCTGCCAGGAGGTTGGTAGCGGTTGCATCTGTTGCAGCGATCACGTCCACGGTTCTCATGCTGGTTCAGATTCTTCCTTTTGTTGTTGTTGAAGCCATTAGAAGCTTGAAATCCTGGATAAGACTCAATGGCGAGAGCCTTGTCCACCATTTGGTGAAACGTGAGTGGCAGTTGTGGAATGAGACTTCGACCAACATGATAGTTCAGGCCCTCCAAGAACAAGGTCGCTCTTCTGTCAGCTCCAAGGTCGGTGGCGTAACGCTCTAACAGCAGAAATTTCTGAACGTAGTCGGCCACGCTCATGCTTCCTTGCTTGAGACTGTAAAACTCAGCCTCCTTCTTCCTCAGGAAAACAAGGCAGATATACTTCTCTCTGAACAACTTCAAGAACTGGGTCCACTCCATGGAGGAGGTGTCCCGAGTGCGGGCAACACCGTTCCACCAAACACGCGCCGGTCCATCCATCACGTACGTCGCAAACCAAACCTTCTGGTGAGGAGGGCATGCCATACCCTCGAAGGTCCGAACCAGGGCCAACACCCAGTCGTCGTCTTTGTCCACCATGTTAGGCTCACTCTCACCCTTGAAGTAGGGTGGCTGCATCTTGATGAAATCGGTGAGGGTGAACTCCCTTGGCTTGGTAGCAACAGCAACAATGGTGTTGAGTTTTCCCATCATGGTGGAGGACAACAACTGTCGCAACATCGCCAGTTCTTGCTCAGGTATGAAGGTGGGAACACCAGAAGCTGGTTGGTTAACAGCAGGAGTCGAAGGAGTGTCGGGGTTGTCAGTGGTTGACTCATGGTTTGTGTTGTCAAACAAGTCACCTCTCCTGAAATTGGGTTAACATATTAAATTCTCAGGAGTAAAGAATCATAGATGAGAGGGAAAAGAAATAGAGATGAGAAAAAGGATAACTAGAATGCTATTGCCTAAAAGCATACTATTTCGGGAAATTCGTATCGGCACAGGCCAGGCCAGATCATATGGGCACGGGAGTCCTCGTATACCAAGCTAGTGGTGTGGAGGAAAATCTTGCCAGCCCCCGATACCCTGATCCTTTCTAGACACTCTTGCCTCAACTGCATGCCCTAATAGTCGTCTAAAGGCTCTGATACCATGTTGTAAAGAGGCGAACATCCCTTTACTAAAATTTAAAGGAAATACAAGCATCCGCAATTTTAACAAAAATTTAGAGACTTGAGGATGATTGCATAATATTCCAAGTAAATAAGCATGATTCCAGATACATAATAAAATGTCAATAGCAGCGGAAAGAAAGAAATAATAAGCCTTCTAATGGCTTCATTGTTTATTACATGAATGATTTCTAAAGAAAAGATAAGATAAGACGATCTAGCTATAGCAACCTAGCCATCCTTCTTGACAAGCTAACGATCAACTGCAGAGGAACCTTTCTTCAAGCCCTTCCTTCACCTTGCTCAACACCAGCACCTGGGTGGTTGGGAAGACACCCAGCAAGAGGGAAAAACAAAGGAAGTATGTGTTACAAGAATATTCTAAGAATGGCAATGAAAGTTGTAATAAGTAAATTAGGCTAGATATTTGGTGTAAAAAGAGATATCAAAGAGTATGAGGCTTTTTATAATGAAACTTGCCAATAACAAAATAAATAAAGGTTTTAGCATGTTAATTAATATGTCTACCTAACTAAGTAGGGTTGAGGCACCTACCGGACCTCTAACCTTAGGTGAGGGAAGAATAAAAACATTTCCAATCACCTACAATTTATAATGGGGAGAATTATAAACATTCCCCTAGGGCGATTTTATACATGCCCTCTATGGGTGGTTGTACATAAGTACCACCACTTAAACATTAAATAGTTCATTTAATTACATGATAACAAAAGAGTTATGGCAAGGATAAGCAAAAGAATATATAACATGGCAGTGGGGTATGAATACCCAAACAAGAGAATACTACATCTACTTTTGAGGCAATAAGCAAATTAGGTTTCAGGGTTCAAGGATTTAGATAAAGTTAAACCTCATAAGAAAGTATGGGTAATGGATTAATGATTTCCCAACTGGAAGGTAGATGCACAAACAAAACACATACCTTAGCCTCAGGTGTTCTAAAATTTGTCTTTTCAACTCTTCACATGAATTATGAACCCACTTTCCCTAATACATCATTAGATTTATAAATTAGAATTACATGCATTCATTTAAAAGATTGAAAACCCTAGTTCACTAAATTTTCTCGCAAATCATCGATTTAGACTCCAAAAACCTCATCATCATCTTAGTTAGGTTTTCCTGATCAAAATAACATATAATATTGTATATTTTGGAAATATAGATTCTTAGGGTTAATTTTAGTGATTTTTAAGCCAATTAATCTATTCTAAAAATTACGTTTTTTCAAACATCAAAATCATGACTCAAAACTATTTTTAACGAATAGGTCTCATTTTCCTGAATTCAAAACACTACCCACTTTTAATTTTTGACCAACAAATTAATTTATAGAAAATATTTTGTCTCGACCAATCACAGCCTGCCACGTAGGCAAGGCCAGCTGGGCCGAGCGGTAGCGGGCGCTTGGCAGCGGTGACCCGCGCCTCGCGGACGCTCACCACCGGTCGTGTGGCTGGGCCAAAGCAGGGAAGAAAAAGACGGAGTTGCCCCGAGCGAAGGAAAAGAAAAGAAAAGATAGGCGGGGGCAAAATGGTAAAACGGTAGGGAGTCTTCTTCCTCCCTTGCCTGATCTCCATGAGCAGTGAGCAGCTTGCTCGGCCCACTTTGGGAAAAACCGCGATACACGACCAAATCGCACGTTCAAGCATCCAAAATAAAGAGGAATTAGAACCGAAGTTGGTGATACCTCTTGATTGGACGGAGGAGGAGCAACCGGAGAGGAAGAGGCGCCGCAATCCAGGCATCGTCGGCGGCTAGTAGGTAGTCAGTTCGTCCGCGAATCGTTGAATTGAAGACACGATCAAGTTGCTAAGATGATGTCGGTTGCGAGGGTTGGGATATATATAGACAAGGAACCCTAAACTAGGATATAGGTAGGAGCAAGGAGAGATGGCCGGCGGCCGATTTAGGCGTTTCTAAAAAATGTGACTAATCCCAAACTTTTTGGGATAAACCGGAGTGGAAACTTGCAAGGAATCCAACGAAACTTATTTGAGCAAAAATCATCGAGTAAAACTCGAGATACATCGATTTGAAAAATCGAAAACAAGAAACTTGTTGCCTTAATCGGCTAGAGGTGGAAGATGATCGCGTGTCGTCGGATCGGTGGACGCGGGTCCACTAAAGAATCTGGGCCGTCCGATCATGCGCTTGGGAGAAGGAAAATTGAATTTCTAAAAAAAATCGATCAAACTCATTTAAATCTTTAATGTTTTTCTCTCTCTTCATTTGGGGGCTCAAACGTTGCCCAAAAATTATCAAATTTTATATCCTGACTTATTTCGACGCGTAGAATCCAATTATGGAGTTAGTTTTGCCTTTTGAGAAAGTTTGATAGGTGAATTAATTAATATATCATTTTCTCTTTCCTCCTTCAAAAGAGGTGATAATATTATATAAAATTAGTGTAACTTCACCCATAAGTCTCCCTAAGAGATTGGAACACGATTAATTATCTTTACAAGTTGAGATTATCTTTTTATTTATTAAATAAATAGAACATTCTACACACTTTCTCTCTCTCCTATTTTACTCATTATTCACACCTTATCCAAATTAGTTGCAAATTTGCACAGAGGCTTATTTTTATGTTTAGAATACAAATTTGGAGTTATTTTCCTGATTTGAGAACATTAAGTATTTTATTTCTCTTTATTGGCATATTTCCTATATTCTTTTGATAATGTTATTAATATTTATAATTAGGTTCCATATTAAATGATACTTGGCCCTTAAGTTACTTTTTGCTCAAGGAAACGAATTTTAGTGTCAAATTATCTTGATGGATTTCCAATTATGTTTTTGGTGCAATATCTTTCCCATTATTTTCTTTACCCATTAATTTCCATATTATCTTGCATTTATCTTCTCCCTTAAATAAAATTCGGATTTTTTTTCTTATTTCTCTTATTCTAGGAAATGCTAGAAAGTTCTAGGACGAAACATTTTATTCTTTTTATTACTTGATGTGAAATTGCATTTTAGACCCATTATCTAATTCTAACTGAGGTATTTGTGCATGCAACCTTGTAATAAGAATATATGGGAAACATTTATCCAATAACCATCATAATTCCATTAAATCAAATCCAAAGACATATGGAATGAAAATGAAGGAAAAAACTTATGGAAAAGAGTACAAAGAGGTACATAGGGGATTTCAGTATGTTACTTAAGTATTTTACACTTATAGTCTAGATCTATCCTAAGCTCGAGAGAGGAGGGAATAGTCATATATGATGACTAATCGTAATCATTCTAAGGGTATTCAAAGGGTTTGAGTATCACATGTTTGTAAGAGATCTTATTAGATGAAACCCTATCCAAGTTCCCATCCATATTTTGTTACCACAAGGTTCTTTGCTTTTGTTCTCTTATTTTGTTTCTTTATCTTTCTTTCACTTGTTTGGAGTAATATCATTCCGTTAGGAACACCAACTTAACCTACCCCTTATATTTGGTGTATCTAAGTTAATGTGTTTATGTTCTTAGCATTTACTGTTACTTGTCCTTGTGGTTTGACCCCAATATACTACATTTGAACCCATTTAAATAGTTGTAGGGGCCTGAGTGTTGGGTTATAAATTTAAGAGTCTGAGTACCCCAATTTAAGAGTTTTGGGACGTGTGTTTTAGGATGGTCAACTTTTTGGCATTGTTTTCGGGGATAAGGAAAATGAAACTGTTAGTAACCCGAACTTGCTCAATATACACCTATGCCTCAAGTTTAGGAATAGACTTGACTGCACAAATTCTATGTCTTCTATGTCCATTTGCTTTGAATACTTAATTTTACACATCCAGTTTCCTAACTCGATTGTACAAACTATTTAGGTAGCCTGAGGAGAAGAATATTTTAATGATCATATTACCCTTATTTCACAACATTAAGCCACCTCATAGAGAAGGACATACTGGAAGTGACCTGAATGTGAGGGTGGAGGATATTCAATTTCCATAGGAAACTAAATTCAAGTGTGATGATGATAATTCTAGTGGTGAACATGAATGTGATGAGCAACGCGAAGAAGAACATGACAAGCGATGTGAAGATGAGGAGCACGAAGAATGGCGCCATGACGAACACCATGGTCATCAAGCAAGAAGAAAATGGAGGAACCATTGCAAGTACAATGTTAACAACTGAAACAACAAGGAAGAAGATGATGAAGGAGGATATTCTATCTGAGAGTTGGGTACTACAAGGGAAAATGAGTCAAGATGCCCTGTCGTCATTCTGAGATTTGATGCCCCAAACTTTGAACTGAAGCCAACTGTTATCACCATGATTCAAAAAAAGTCATTTGGAGGAAATTCTTGAGATGAGAATCATTATCACCATCTTGATGCTTATAAGAACATCTGTGATATGGTTAAGATGAGGGGAGTTACACAAGACTTGATCTATTGCAAAGGATTCAACTTCCCCTTAAGGGATAAAGCTCTGCATGGTGCCTTTCTCTACACTACTACAGAAATAGCATTTAGTGTCGCTTTTCTGGGCGTCGGTTATTAAGGAAAACCGACGCCTAACATATAAGGCGTCAGTTGTTTAATAAAATCGACGTCTATATTCGAAGACCAGCCAGACACGGGTACCGCTTTGTATTAAGCGTCGGTTTTTTATAAACAACCGACGCTTAAAGTCGCCCGCGAAATCCATTTTTCGATAAAAAAAATAGTGTCATTTTCAGCGTCAGTTATCCCTCTCTAACCGACGCTGAAGGTGGTTCCCGCCAAAAATTTCCATGAAAATATCATCCAATTGGACGTCGGTTGTTTCAACCAACCGACGCTAAAGCTGTTTAGGCGTCGGTTGTTGTAAACAACCGACGCTATTTGGGAACTTATAACCCCCCGCGATCGCCCGACTCTTCCCCTTTCTTCTGTTTCATTGCTACCCTATTGCGGCGATTTTCCCTGTTGCGGCGACTTTCCGGCGCTTCTCTGCTGCTGCTGCTCTCCGGCGCTTCTCTCCGGCGCCCCATCTCCGGCGTCCTTCTTCTCCGGCGCCCTTCTTCTCCGCTGCCCCTGCTACTGCTGCTGTCCGCTCGTCGCCGCCGGTCGTTGCCCACCGCCCCTGCTCTCCTCTAGTCGTCGCCGCCAGTAGAAGCAGCTACGGTGCTGTCGTCGTCACCTCCGCCCCCGCCGGTAGAAGCAGCTTTACTCGTGTTGTCCTCGTGCAAGGTAACCCACAAACCTTCACCACCTTTTTTGTCCTCTGCCTTGCTTTTCTCTACCGCCGCCAACCTAGAACTCACGCAGGCAGCGCCTAAGTAGGTGCCAGGGCACGCCTAGGGTCCCAAGCCCAGGTGCCCTGCCTAGATAGGCCTCTGGGCAGATGCTTGGGCGGCGCCAGGGCACGTCTAGGCTGCACGTCTAGTGGATTTTTTGCTAAAAGTTATTTACTGATTGTGTTTATTTAATAATGTACGGATACATATGTGATATACCAATCTGATAGTCCATGATAGAACAAAACATAATGATGTTGACTGCAACTTTGTGTGTCATGCTATTCTTAATTAAGTGTATATTTACTTCATAATTGAATGTTTAAGTAAGTTATAGATATCTTGATGATGAACTGTAATGCACACATGTGACATGTTTGGAATGTAAATGATGAACTGTAATGCACACATGTTTAACTTATTTTATTGTTGAGTATATTGAGAATCCTAATCACCCTTCTTGCTTAATGATGAACTGTAATGCACACATGTGAATGCTTGGAATTTAAATGATGAACTTTTCCCTAAATTGCCAATCATGCTTTTAAAGACATCAATAATCACCCTAATTTGAAGAACTAGGATTTTAGGTATAAGAATGACAACACATTATTTGTTGGCCTAGAAACCCGTCCAAGATTTACTCATTAGGAGTAAATCTTGGATAGTCCCCGGTTTGGGACTGTTCTTGAACACCTAATCTCACTTAGGATGTAAGTGTATAATGTGTATTGAGTTTTCGAGAAAATTTTGGTAGCATTTCCCCGTTTGTTCTCTAAGTACATATGTACTTAGAGAACAGCGGGGAAATGCTGCCGAAATTTTCTTGAAAACCCAATACACATTATACACTTACTAGTGAGATTAGGTGTTCAAGGATGGGATAGGTGGTACACATTTATTATATATAAGAATGACATCACATGTGTTTGTTGGCCTAGAATGTGAACAATCATTGTTTTTTATATTACTTGTACATTGATATAAATTAGAATGAACAATCACTAAATTATATATTGTTTGTATGGAGTCCGGCTTCATTGTAGATATCTATTATTGTGTTTGTTGGCCTAGAAACCCGTCCAAGATTTACTCATTAGGAGTAAATCATGGATAGTCCCCGGTTTGGGACTGTTCTTGAACACCTAATCTCACTTAGGATGTAAGTGTATAATGTGTATTGAGTTTTCGAGAAAGTTTTGGTAGCATTTCCCCGTTTGTTCTCTAAGTACATATGTACTTAGAGAACAGTGGGGAAATGCTGCCGAAATTTTCTTGAAAACCCAATACACATTATACACTTACTAGTGAGATTAGGTGTTCAAGGATGGGATAGGTGGTACACATTAATTATATATAAGAATGACATCACATGTGTTTGTTGGCCTAGAATGTGAACAATCATTGTTTTTTATATTACTTGTACATTGATATAAATTAGAATGAACAATCACTAAATTATATATTGTTTGTATGGAGTCCGGCTTCATTGTAGATATCTATTATTGTGTTTGTTGGCCTAGAAACCCGTCCAAGATTTACTCATTAGGAGTAAATCTTGGATAGTCCCCGGTTTGGGACTGTTCTTGAACACCTAATCTCACTTAGGATGTAAGTGTATAATGTGTATTGAGTTTTCGAGAAAATTTTGGTAGCATTTCCCCGTTTGTTCTCTAAGTACATATGTACTTAGAGAACAGCGGGGAAATGCTGCCGAAATTTTCTTGAAAACCCAATACACATTATACACTTACTAGTGAGATTAGGTGTTCAAGGATGGGATAGGTGGTACACATTTATTATATATAAGAATGACATCACATGTGTTTGTTGGCCTAGAATGTGAACAATCATTGTTTTTTATATTACTTGTACATTGAAGGATTGCTAATTGATAAAAGATCACAATTTTAGAGACATGTATGTTTATACAAATGCTAAATGTTTTCTTTATTCTAGTTGATACAAATGCTAAATGTTTTCCTTTTTAATGAAATTTTCAGATGGCTCACCATGATGAGAATGATGTCCATGATGAGCATGAAGTCCATGATGAGCATGTTGTCCATGACGAGCATGGCGAGGATACCAACGTAAGTTCTAAAAACATATCCCGTATTTCTATAAAATTCATTATCTTCTAGTTATGTCATATATCCTGTATTTCTATATTGGCTTAAGTCGGTGTGTTTATTTTTGTCAAATTTTAGGTTGATGATGCACAGCTACCCACTGAAGCAATTGAGCAACTTGATGCGCAGCAACAAAAACTTAACAAGAAAAGGGGTATCACTCTGTTGAAAAAGTTACTTGCGCTGAGTGGCAGTGGATCCAAATTGGTTGTGGAGTTTGATAATGGAGGGAATGCAATTGGAGTGAACCGCAATAATTTTATAAACTATCTTGGGGTTGTCACTCGAAGCCATTGTGGTGTTAAGTATGATAATTGGCATAAAGTTCCTCAGGCGAAGAAAGACTTGATATGGAAAGATTTATGCGTGAGTTATTATTATTTGCAATTCTATTTTGTAGATTACAAATTCTATTATTTGCAATTATATTTTTGGTACTAGTTAATAACATTTCTATTTTACAGAATCTGTTTGCATTGGATGAGATGTTGCATCGTAAAAGTGTGATGCAACGCGCTGGAAAGATGCTTAGGAATTACAGGACAAATCTGAACAGAGAATACATAAGACAGGGTGATAAGAAGAAGAAGTCAGCCCTTGAACAATGGAACTTCTTGGACAAAGAAGATTGGGACAATTTTGTTGCTTCAAGAAAATTTGAAGAATTCAAGGTATTAGGCGTCACTCCCATTTTAATTAATATACATTGTATTCACCTATTCAAGATTAACATTTAGTGCTACTAACCTAATTATAAATGTGCATACTAACTAGGCCCTCAGTGACGCACAAAAAGCAAGGCGTGCACTGAATGTACATGACCATACTATGGGTCCAAAAGGCTATGCAAGCGTTCGCCAAAGACTACAGGCGGAGTCTGCGGCTACTCAGGAGTCTGCGACTACTCAGGAGTCTGCGGCCACACCCTTCCCTCGCCATGATATCTGGATAGCTGGCAGGAAAAACAAGAAGGGTGAAATAAAGAAGCCCGAAACTGCTGAGGCGGCTGCAAAAATGGTAAAATACAACTCTTAGAGCAATCATTTGAATATTGATTATTTGTGGTGTTAACTTACCAATTTTTGTTTATGGTGATTAGCGGGAGCTGCACGAGCAGAGGAAACAAGGCACGTTCATCCCTCAGGGCACAAGGGATGAATTGATAGTTGCTCTGTGTAACCCAGAGCATCCTGGACGTGTTAGAGGTGTCGGCGCTGGTGTGGGCATCAAAGCATTCTTTGGGCCATCCCCGCGCATACCCAGAGCGGGACTTTCTCAAGAAGAGGTAACATATTCTATTTTTATAATGTTACTGCAAAAGGAAATTCATTAATAAAAAGCTAATATTTGTTTTATCCATGTATAGGAGAATAAGAGAGTCGAGGATATAGTTTCTAAGAAGCTCAACGATGTGGTTGCTGAGAAGGTCAAGGAAGAATTGCTGCGGTGGCAGGCATCTCAGGCTTCCAATCAGCCTATGTCGACCCACTCTTCTCCTGGTGCACAGACTGCAAGTAATCCTGGAGACCCATCGCCTAACATGTCTGCTGTAAGTATTGTTTATGACATTGTAGCTACTCTTTTCAAGATGATATGTTTTCAAGATGATATGTATATATGTATAACATTCTTTACGTAAATTTGTAGGCATTGAAGCCATGCCGCTTAAGAATGGAAAACTATGTTGTTGCAGAGGCGCAAGCTTACCAGTCCCTTCCTGGGGCAACGTTTCATGGGACTCCAATGCCACAGGGCTACATTCGTGTGAGCCTGATACATGTATTACCCGATTGGAGGGAAGTTGAGTTGCCATATGCCCACCCAGATATTGATACACTTGGTGAGGCAGAAAGCGGGGTCATATTGTGGCCCAAAGCAGATGTCCTCTACACGACTGAAATTGTAAGATAAATTTACATTGATTTAGACTGTTAATGTGTATATATGATGTCAACTGATCTGAAATTATATATACAGGTTAAAAAGAAGACACCAGGAGCACCTAGGCCTCCACCTCCAATTCCCGCATTACCAACTTGGGTTCCAACTGACCTACAATACCCGTTAGGTCCTGCTTGTAGGGGAATGGCATGTTGGCTACGGGCACATAATATACTTTGCCCTATAATTGTTTCTTTAGATGCAGATTATGCAGGTCAATCATACGACAGCTCTTTATTTATACAAGATATTATTAAGTTGTTTATGTATGATTGGTTGAATACATCAATGATAGAGACATGGATAAGGTGAGATCTTGTTTATACATCCATATACCTTGTGTAAGATCCGGTGATCTAGTTTCTTATATATTAATGCATACGTCTATATGTTTTGCAACTACTTAATCGAAGATCATTGCAAACAATTTGCATATGATCATGTGGGATTTTTGATTCCATCATTGATTAGTATGGTAGCTAAAGACCCTGATAGTGTTCAACAATACTGTATAGATGCTTTTACAATTTTTGGTCATCAAATGAAGACGATAATAATAGCTCCATTCAATGTCAAGTAAGTTTGCTTTATTTATAATTTGGACTTAAGAAAATTCCATTATTATTTTGCATTTTGAGTTATTAATTGTTAACTTTTTACCTCTAGTGGTAGATATTGGGAGTTACTAGTTATTGTCCTCGGGACGTTCACTGTTTATTATCTAGATCCCGCAGGAAGTACATTAAACACTAAAATTGGACACGTAATGAGAATGGCATTATTCTGGTGAGAAATATTTCATTTTTTATATCCGTTAACATCTTTTATTACATTACTATTTACTTATGCAACTTAGTGTGTTATATTAACATGTAGGGGTTTAGATGCATTCAAAAATGCTGGAAGAAAGGTCCCAAGGAAAAAGAACCAGCCATTGTCATGGGAGAACGTAAAAGTAAGTTCCCGACTCCCCGACTCCAATGTATATATTATTGATGTGAATTGTGCTTAGTTGTATTAATTTGTATGTTTCAATTTATAGTGCGCTACACAAGACAATGGCTGGGCATGCGCATACTATGTGATGCGATTTATGCAGATGATTATCAAACATGCCGCATTGGACATCGATACCATACATGAGGTATTATATATAGTCTCATTAGTTAGTATGAAATATATCAATCTTATTTTTATATTATTACTTATATATATACATCATTCTCTTTGCAGGTGTTTAAAACTGACTACACTATAGGCAAACGCTTAAAAAATGTACATGCTCCATATACGAGGGAATCATTAAATGAAGTAAGAGAAGAATGGACAATAGCTGTACAAACAGTGGCAACTGTAAGATATAATTGGGATGTTGATAGTGATGATGAATGATACTTTGTAAATGAATGTTTCTGAATGTTAAAACATGTATTTGAATGATTCTATATGTGTGAACGTGACAATTGAATTGATGTCTGAATGTATCTACTTGTGTGAATCTTTTTATGTTAATTTTGCAGGTTTGTGGCCTGTTTGTAGGCTGATATCAATGGATGTCGTAAACCTGCAGTTCAGAAAACTGAACTGCAGGTTCTCATCCTGCTGACCAGCCACAGCAGGCCTGCAAACAGATTTATAAAAAAAAAATAGATATAGGCGTCGGTTATTTACCGATAACCGTCAGCACAGACTTACAGCGTCGGTTTTTTGTTGAACACCGACGCCAAAAGTGTTCGCGCTACAGGAAATGGGAGTCATCTAGGACACTTTTCTGCGTCGGTTGTTTAGTATATAACCGACGCAGAAAGCATCCTAGATGACGTTGTTTTCTATGGCGCGAACCCTTTTGGCGTCGGTGTTTTATAATAAACCGACGCCTTGATGTTAAATAGGCGTCGGTTTTTTAACCGACGCTGAAGTGTCCAACCTTTTAGCGGCGCCCACATAGGCGTCGTTCAGAAACCGACGCCAAAGGGGGTTAAACAACCGACACTAAAAGGCACTTCTGTAGTAGTGCTACCTGACAAAAAGGTTAATGGTTGTGGATTATTAGCTGACGCCTTTATCACTAAGTTCTACCCGGTGGAGACGACACTTAAAAATCAACAAAAGACAAATGGATTTATGCAGAATCCTAGAGAAAACTTGTATAAGGCTTGGGAACAATTCCAGGAGTATCAAAGAGACTATCTGCATCACAACTATGACAAGGGCCACCTGGTCACTACTTTCTAAAACAGTCTTACATCTACTGAGAAAACATTGCTTAATGCCACCGTAGGAAGTGACTTCCTGGGCAAAAATCCTAAAATGACTATGAAAATGATTGACAACATGGCTTCTCTATAAGCAGGCAAAGACTTCGACTGAGTACATAGGGGTTCCGCAAAGAAGACTACACCTGAAGGAACTTCTCTTGAAACTAAGGCTTTAGAAACTATCACAACCTAAATTTAGAAAATTGCTACAAATGTCAATCAATTGAAGGACTCTAGAGGTAAGGGAAAGAAATATGTAGAGAATGTAATGAAGTGTGTTACATGTGGAGAGGGGGGCCATGCAATTGACAATGGTATCTATACTCAACCTAAATGTTGTAAACTTCAAGAGGCCAGATCACCTTGGTTTAAATTATGGAAACAAAGATGATGTGGAAAACTCTCACCAACTAAGTGGAGCATCTAAACAACAATTAGGATTCGAAAGAGGAAACATGCAAGCTTAGTTTTCCAAGACAAAGAATTATCAGCAAAATAGAAACAATTACCAAGTCCAATGACAAGGTTAAGGCCAATACAAGAACACGAATCGGAAAAATCAAGATAAAGGCCAACCTAAAAGCAGCAATCAATCATACATTATGGTGAAGCTATTCAATTTTGCAAAAAGAAAAGTCTCTATGAATGGCCAACTGACTCCAACCACCATTACCAATTCAGTAACAACAATGTATACTCATATGGCCAACATGCAGACGCATCCAAAACAAAATGATCGAAAGTTGGCACAACTATCCGATCTGATAAAGAATCCTCAAGGAAAGATTCTCTATAACATAGAGGCTATGAAGATGACCACTCTTCATTCAGGTAAGGTGGTAGAAAAGGAACAAGATGAAGGTCAACTTGAAGAAGACGCTCCTACTAAGACATAACCTGAACTTATTACAGTAGAGGAAGAATATGAGAACAAATCATCATTGAAGAGAAACCAGCATAAAGAAGAAGGCAAAGGTATGGAAGACACAAAGACAAAGAAGTAAGACCTAGCTGAAGAAGTGTTCACTCAAAAAGATTCTTATTCTCCAAGAGTTCCCTTTCTGTACAAGTTAATCAAAGCTCATCTTAAGAAAAGGTATGAGAAATTTGTGGAAGTAGTAAAGAAACTACAGCTAGGATTTACATCCACATGAGCGTTCTTAACCCTAGCAAGCTACTAAGGCACAAGTAGACCACCTACTAAACCATGCTAGGTCATACTTGTTCTCATCCTCAACATTGGATCAAGATCATACCTTCCCATGTCATCAACTTAGCTGTGAGGGATTCATCCAACCTTTCTTAAACTTAAGGGGTTTCCCTTTCCTCTAAACATGAAGAGTTCCATGCTCAGGTCTCTAGAAACTCAAAACTCATCAGGAGCATCAAGTACACCACTTCCCCTCTTAGGCCTAGGAACCCTAGGTCCACTGTTGGGTGTCCAACTGCATGCCCAACTTCTTAACCATGAACCAAACATGTACAAGGTATGACATGCACTTCCTATCATAATTCTACTTGAACAACATTGTAGAGTGGAGTCCTCCTCAAGGAAAACCAACAAGGTATAAGGCCTCACAACCTATTACTAAACCTCTTCAAGGTCTAAGCAACCCTTCTTCCTAACCCTAGAAGGTGAACATCTATACCATACGCTCATAGGTACCAGGAGTCTCATCTTATCTCTAGGATTTGGTTCCTCTAATGGCAACCAAGATATCATCAGACTCTAGGGATCAAGCATGAGGAAACCACTATCATCTACTTAGGTCACATCATCCTCAACTCCCCATTATTCCTCATATCTCATAGTCTAAGCTTCCAACCTTCTTGCTTGGGTCCTTCTCTCTCTCTCTAGAGCTACTCCCACAACCAACGTCACTATTAGGGGTCCTCTCTCCATGAAGATGGATCAAGCTCACAAGCATACCCCTAAATGGGTGAAGCTGATGTTCAACTTATGTTTGCTCAAGATTATCCATAGTTCTTTATGTTATCTCATATGCTATCACTAACGTACTCTGGGTACATGTTATGCCCTACTTGCATAAGCCCATAGGGTTTCTATAGGTCCTTCTCTAATCTCATAGACGAAGGATCTATCCTTCTCTCTAACATTCACGAGTGCCAAAGGCACTAGGTCATCTAACCTCACATGGATCATAACGTCATGGGCATCCAAAAGCATGTCCACACACCTAGTCTATCATGACATCTAACTCATCATGTCATCTCCTTCTCTAACCACCACTTAGGGTTAGGGTTAGCATCATCCTCAAAGGATGTGCCAGATCTCTACTTATGATGGAGGTCTTTACATCCAAGACACATCCTCCTGACAAGAAGGTCTAGCCTCAGGTCCCTCCTGAGCACATGATAACATATGTCATACGACCTAAGCATGTATCTATTCTTTAGTTTACGCTTAAACTATTACGCTTATGTCCATGCATCTTATTTACATGCTTTTCATTAATTTAGTGGAGGATTCATTAAACCTTATCAATCTTACCCATACCTCAAGAGGGTGAGGAAAAGAGAGAAAACCCTAATATTTATAATCCTTAATAGCATTTGTGTTGAGAAGGGATGAACAATATGAGAGAGTCCTAAAGGTATCTTATTTTGAGTCAAATCCTAAGACATTGGCCAGGCAGTCACACTGATTCGGGAGTCCTCATATTCCAACTAGTGGTGTAGAGGAAAATCTTGCCAGCCCTCAGACGTGATCCTTTTCTAGACACCTCTGTCCTTCAGAAAATCCTCTAATAACTCCCTTGGGTTCTATAAAATTTTTAAAATTTAATAATTATTACAGATTAAATGAGGAACCTATGATTTGATACCAAATGTAATGACCCCGCCTCCCGATAACCCCCAATTAAGGGAGACCAAGAGGTCAGAATGATTATCCCAATTAATAGGATATAAGGTTGAACAATTAATCAGTAATAATTATGAAATTCTACCAAACTAAACTGAAATCTAGTATAAAATAAAACTTTGCATACCTTTTTCAAATTTTGGATATCTAACTTGTATCCATGACTGTAATCTATTCTAACTAATCCTCCTTGCACTTTAATTCTTATCTTCACAATGTGCCACTTTACTATTTGTCCTTTTCACACTTGTACCTAAAACGCCGATAAATAAAACATCGATCAGCATATCAAAATATGTCGGTATGTGGGGACAACCAAAATTTCACAAATATGGCTAACAATCTATATATCACAATCAAGGTAATTAACAAGCCAATTTATGTTTTCAATGTGTCAATCTCTACCGCTTTTTCCCTAACCCTGGAATACCCTCTCTAGGGTTTGACAAAGGCCACCTTCTCAATCCTGAGCATGGTGCTTGGGGTCATCTCTCATGGTGCCCATTAGTCATGCAACATAGACCACCTTCTCATTCCCAAGTTTGGTGTCTGGGTCACCTCTCATGGCACACATTGGTCTTCCCTCTTGGGCTTGACCTTTTTGCATCATCCATCAAGGTGGCATGTAGGTGCGAGAATACACATTTATATTAAAAATGTCATAATCATAGTGTTTTTATAATTTGCAAGAATGAACATCCAACTGATATGTTGCATTCAATGTGATGAATGATCTAGGAAACTCTTCGGGAAACTTATGTGATTAAGTATAATTAACCACATATCTGTCAGGCTAATTTGATCCAGAATTAATCCAATCAATGCAAGATATCTAATAGGAAAGAAAGCACACAAAGAGATCCTAAAATATGCATACAATTTCCTATTATTGATCGTGCCATCAAGATCTTAGCTCGCTTCCTAGGGTTTCTAGTCCACTTTTCGGGTTTCCATTGCAATTAGGGTTTCACTTCATTTTTACTCTTTTAAACCCTAATTTTATACAATTACTCACAAACCCTACTTTTCTTATCTATTCTTCACAAAAGATATTAAGGTTATCTTTTAACCACATATAACCTTACTTTCGGATTAAAGGCACAATTATCCATCAATTAAGTCCATTATGCCCCTTTTTCATTAAAACTACCATTTTTATCTTTTTAATCCATGACAAGTTCATTAGGCCCAATTATCATCTTTGGTTCCTTTCAAATTAACAATTCATAGTTAATTATGATCTAATTCACATATGAACTCTATTTATCATTAATTCCACCTTTATCCATTAGAAACCCCTAATTTCCATATTAAGGGTATTTATCCACTTTTATACTCAAAATATTTTAGAACCATCATTTAACAACATATTTTCACATTTTTCAAATTAAATATGATCTTATCCTCTTTTACCCTAAAGTAGGGTTTCTAAATGCTTAAACATTCGCATATGAGGTAAAAACCCTAACTCATGCAAGAAACATCTAGATCCAGTTCAAGTTCATCATTAATTATTCAATAGGTTGCAATTACTCAATTTCATCAACTAAGCAACATGAATTAAACCAATATGCTCAATTAGGGTTTCTTAATCTAATACATAAGCACTTTTCATTAGATTAACACACTTTTGCAAATAGGAACAAATTCAGGTTCAAGTTCATCATTAATTATTCATGCAAGAAACATCTAGATCCAGTTCAAGTTCGTCATTAATTATTCAATAGGTTGCAATTACTCAATTTCATCAACTAAGCAACATGAATTTAACCAATATGCTCAATTAGGGTTTCTTAATCTAATACATAAGCACTATTCATTAGATTAACATACTTTTTCAAATAGGAATAGATTCAGGTTCTCAAACAAATTTTATCGTCTTGCTCGTATTTTTCTAAGAAACTTTCATGTTTTAACTTAATTCATCGTAGCTTCCTGTCAAAAGTTATGATTTTTCAAATTAAATATGATCTTCTCCTCTTGTACCCTAAAGTAGGGTTTCAAAATGCTTAAACATTCACATATGAGGTAAAAACCCTAAATCATGCAAGAAACATCTAGATCCAGTTCAAGTTCGTCATTAATTATTCAATAGGTTGCAATTATTCAATTTCAACAACTAAGCAACATGAATTTAACTAATATGCTCAAATAGGGTTTCTTAATCTAATACATAAGCACTTTTCATTAGATTAACACACTTTTGCAAATAGGAATAGATTCAGGTTCTCAAACAAATTTTATCGTCTTCCTCGTATTTTTCTAAGAAACTTTCATGTTTTAATTTAATTCATCGGAGCTTCCTGTCAAAAGGTATGATTTTTGGCAAGAAAAGTACCTTTTGACCAATGGAAGTTCTACATGTCAGCAAAACCTAGTTTCTTAATTCTCTAATTGGTTTGGCGATTAAAGGAGGTGAAAGACCTCCCTGCCCCTCCTTTCTTGCACATGCACCCGGGGCAGCTGGGTCTTTTTTCTCGAGGTCATCTTCCTTCTCCGTTCATCCGTGTTCTGTGAACCAGTCTTCTGGGGCTTCCCCTTCGTTCAAAAAAGCCACCACAGTCGCCGCCAGGTTCCATTGAAGGTAGTTGGGGCCTCAATTGCCCCGAGGTCATTTGGACCTGGGCACTATATTCCCACTCCTTCAGCAGGTTCACGGCGATGATAGGTGCAAAGGGACGCACCTCCAGATGCAATTGCAGGAGAAAGTCCCCTCGCAGATGTTGGCCGAAAACAATGGGAGGATTTTACCATTTTGTTGGGGTCCAATGCCCCCTATATATAGGTAGGTCGATGAGGAGATCCCAATCAGATTTTGGCATTTTTGTTGGCATCCATTAAACTTACCAAGACCTAGGTCTCCTAGGATCGGATTCTTCTCCTGAATCCACTGGACTAATTGCCATAATGATTCATCCATTATCTTGCAAGATATTAGTTTTAGAAAATCCACCCTCTCAGCCTCCTGTTTCCTTTTTCGACTGAGGAAGGTGACAACACAACCTATATTGGATCTGAATCCAACGGCTGTGGTGTCTCATGTCTATATCAATTATAGATCTAATAGGAAATAAAATCTTGACAAAAATACCTTCCTCTACACTATGAATTTTTGTAAAATCCATATCTCCCAAATCGAGTGTCCAAATAATCCCAAATTTTGAGGGAAACTTAGTATAATCTACCTCTCTTACAAATTTTTGCTCATTATCTAAAAGAAAACGTGCCTTTTATTTAGGTGCAAGATATTACTCAAATATGTATATTTCTCAACTATTTTCTCTTTCTTATTTTCTTATCTCCCATTATTTCTATTCCTTGTAATCCAAGAAAGCAAGTGGGGTTCGAATAATGACCAAACCATCCCTTCTCTATTCATTTCTTGCATTATCTCACATTTCTTCTAAATAAGGCAATATTTAATTAATCTTTTCTCTTTCTTGTTGCATTATCTTTGCTATTTGGACTCCTTGGAACCCAAGGAACCCAAAAGGCATGAAATCCAACTTTGGATAACATTCCTCAGCCTTCTACAGGTTTCTACATCTTTCTTTTCTCCACTTTCTTATTTACTCAAATAATGGAGTTTCTTTTGTCTTTTCCTTGTTATTGGGCCCAATAGCCAATGAAGCCCACCAAACAACAAACAAAACTATTGTACACGAAATACTTTTATTCAAAACAAATTATATCATTATTTGTTCAAATATCTTTAATAAGAGAAATTACATTTCTCACCAAAAGAACCCAAAAATTGGGGTTGTAACATTAACACCTCTGACAAGGAAGATCAAAGAATATATACCTTTTCTTGTAGGGACTTTTGAGGAATGGATAATTTTTATTTTCTCCAAATTTTACTTTCAATAGTTTCATCTTAGTAAACATTTTCTAATTGGATAATGGTTGCAGAGCAATCCCTATTACTACTTTGTCATCCAAAGCTTTATTAACCCTACAATAACGTGGAACCTTAGGGAAGAACCTGCGATGGTTGAGATAAGAAGTTTTCTTCCCATGTTTCAATTTGCAGAATGACGTCTCCTTATCCAATATAGGGCATCCAAGATGTCCTTCGATATTGTACCCATATAGATTTCCATATGCTCAATTATCATTTATCATACCATATACCATTGTCTTCATATTGAAATTCTCTTGGTTGTATGAGTCATACACGTCAACACATTTATCCCACAAAATATTAAAATCTTCAATGAGTGGATCAAAATAAACATCAATATCATTTCTAGACTGCTTCACTCCTGAAATTAACAAAGTGATAAGCATATACCTATGTTTCATCCATACATTCTGGGTCAAGATTACATATAGTCAAGTCGTGGTCCAAATATTATGACTTCTTGAATTGTGGAGACTCATTTCATCTTAAAAAAGTGTTAGTTTTAGGTTATTATAATTACTACTTAATTCAAGAAACATATTATCTATTGTCATTCATTGTGGATAATATATGGGGTTTCTAATAAAACCATCACTTTTTCTCTCCTCAACATGCCAAACCAACTTATTTGCATCATCACAATTATTAAACAAGAACCAAATATAGGTATTATTGGAAAATACCAAAAAAACCTTAGTAGGGCTACCGTCCCTCTTGTATTGTATTTCTTTACAAACTGGATAACTATCAAACAACGCATTACCATATTGATACAAAATGCAATCATTAGAGTATGCATGTTCCATGGATAAAAGAACTTTTTTGTCCTCTATGTGTAACAAGGAAGTACATTACCCTTTGGAAGCATATATTTCAAGAGTTATATAAGATTGTAAATCTTTTATCAACCCATCCATTGCTCCCCATCAGGTGATACAACTTTAAAACAATATAAAATTTTATAAACTCAACATAGTCATTGTACAATGAGGTTTCTGAGTCACTTATCAACCTTTCAAACTTGATAGGATAATCCAATTTTTTTCATCTACATTGTAAGCCATGTTAGCAATGTTTCTTCTTCATGTATATCATATTGCTTACTATGATCTACAGTATGAAAAGCTTCATTCACACCATGATGTATCCATCGAGTGTAATTCATATCTATATTGTCTCGAAATAAGTGATGACACCAGACTTCTTTGTCAAGCCACTTACCATAATCAAACATTGTGCAAGGAAAATGTAGTCTACTATCATTTCCCGCATTCTCAATTGCACACCATACAAATTCATACACACCTTTTTCAAATTTATTACACAAATGATTTGATGACATCCACTTCTGATCCATTAATACAAGTCAATTATTCATTTTGCATGGAAAAGAATATGGACAATAAAAGGGGTTGAGCAAATAGAAGAGGGAGAATTCTTATTATAATTAATAAAGTTTGAGCCTTGCATATCCACATCTATAGCATGTTCTAGTAAAAACAAGCCACACATATATTCCCATTATCATTTGATATATCTCCTAATATCTTCTTATTCTTTGGCATACAACATGCACCTTTTATATGAATATAACAATATCTATTATGACCACTTCATATATCTCCTACTATCATCTTTCACAATTTTTTTTGGCCCTTCTTACTCCCAAATTCCCTTCGAGTCTTGCTATAGGATTGAAATCATATACTAGAAAAGTGATGAATAAATAAAGAGACTATGGCCATAAAGAGTACAGGGAGCTAAGAAAAAAATCCATGTTGAAGTCTTTCCATTAGTTGTGGAAGACAGGAAACCAAATGAAAGGCCCATATTTGCCCCTTCAACTCTCACCAAGTGGCAATGACAACATTTGGAAACCATAAGTGCAACATCATGGAATTGAAATCTAGTAAAATATATAAAAAATAAGACATATGGTCTTTATCCCTACCAAATTTCCCAACAATACATTAGTGTGTAATACCCACACAACTTTCTCTTACCAAAGTAACGTTACCACATGCATGAATGATTTCAAACAATATTTTATGCATGGTGTTTTCAAAACCTACTATACTAAAGTTGTTTCAAATACATGACTCATGTTCCATCCAAAGATGCATATAAAACAATCTCAGTTGTCTCATTTTGCTATTGTTTTAACATATGGACGTGAACCAAAGTAAGCTCAATTAAGCATTCTTTTGGGTCATGACCTTTTTAATCCTCTTTTTTGTACGTGTTATGTGTTGCAGTTTTTTGCATGTACTCAAATGAAACCTTTTCTGGATTAATGAGAACATCAACTGAAAAAGGGTCATTTTGACACAACCTAGTAGTATACCACCCAAACTTGTTGTTAACATATATGAGAATAATTCAGGCATGTTGTTCACTCTACTTTTTTGGTTCAATGTTAAACACCTTAATGAAGAGTATTGCTCTTTGTTAGCATTAAAAATCACCTAAGACATACTAAACATTAACATGCCCAACATGGAATCTATAAATAGAACTCCTCTGTGATATTAGACATATAATATATTTGAATCTATAAATAAATGTACTAGGGAGATCAATTATTATAGTGAAACAAATCCATAAAACTAGTGAAGATAATAAGTAACATGAATACCAAAATTTCCCAGTGTTCCCCATCTGTGATAGGTTTCATAGGAATGGGACAAATGAACCACTTGACTAAATAAATTAATAAGTGTAATTCATGACGGAGGATTGACTTTGATATATATGATTCTACTAATAAAGGTGATTCAATGACTAACCCTCATTACATAAAAGAGCATTACAAACTGCTTCAATCTTGTCATCATAACTTAAACTACACTTTGTTTTAGAATTCTATATTAAGACATAATTTACCAAGTTCACTTGGTAGTTTTGAGGATAAGTTGTGCATGATAAACACGATTCTCACATGAGATAATTGAGGATTTGAAAGAAAATATAAAATGACATGAGATAACTCACATATTGAGGCCAAATTTTATTAATATAACTAAGGGGATTGTAAGAGTAGGTGTTGACACCCCATTTTTTTCTCACTTGGAAAAAAATCATAATAAATGTCAATTACTTGGCTAATGATGGAATATGTTTCACATGCTACCTAATTTTCACATTTTCCTACCTTTTTTACATTTTTTCTCCTATTTTATATATTTGTTTGTTTTCCCATTTTCACCCAGTTCAGACTCTTCTGCAAAGAAAGCTTCTTTCAGATAAAAGGTGCAATTTGAGATTCAATTCAACCTTGAATAGGCTATCATTTCATACATTTTCTAGTTAAATTATAAGGAATTAAATATTCCCTTTTCAATTGACAATATCTGATAAATCTTAGAGATAACCCCAATATGTCTTCTGTGCAAATTTTCTCCATTTTTTCACCAAACATTCTATAAATTATTGGGAAAATGAGAAAAACGTTTTTCACCCAGAGGACATCTAGGCAGATGAAATCCATATGCCAGTACCATGTGGGAGGATCTCCTCGATCTATGTTCGAAGTATGGTGCATCAATGCAATCCTCTGTCTTTTCTAGAAGATTTTGTCCAGAATCTTAATACTAACCCTGGACTATATATAGACCCTCATATCTAATGAACTCTAGGCCTCTTTCATATCTCTTGAATCCAGATATATGACAAAATCTCTATTTATTTTTGTTTTGCCTTTGATTAAAGGATCATTCCTCTAACACCACCTATCCTTCTAGGTTGGTAGAATTGCAAACCGCTCTAACTACTACACCTAAATTGTTGAATCTACTATCTATTTAATTTCTGATCTATAACTACTACATCTGACCTGATCTACGATGACATCTAATTTTTTATGTACTATACCTACTATGATGCTCTTATAGTCATTGATTTTTACTACTTTTGATAGATGAGATCTACTTTTTACAAACATACTTTTGCTAGTCATCCTTGGACATCCTACATAACGAACCTAATCGCAAATATTGGATCACCATCGTGGAAGGTCCTAAGGTGATTACTACCACAACATACTAAAAATTAGGACTTTCATGTCAATGAAGGGAAAGACATAGACTGATCTAGCCCTAAATGCATGTCCACAAAAAAATTGCTTTTTATCTTATTTCATTTCTTTAATTAAATAAATCTTGACTCACTCAATTTCATCACATTACCATGCTTGATACCGATTTACTGGGCCCTTCCCCACTCATAAGTAGATCATCAAATTTGATCTCTTGTTTCACTTTTATTTCATGTTTCTTTATCCAGCAAGGATAATCACTCAGAATACTATGTGATTTCATCGAGATACCCTTTTCCTCATTTTTCACAACAAAAAATGTGGTGTAAAACCCGAACAAGTTTTCTTTTTATCCGATATTTCACTATTGAAAAAGGATGGGCTCTATACCCCAAATATTTTTTATTTTCCCCATTTTTTGGCAGGATACGACAGACTATCGACTTTGTTGGGTGAGGGCCAAGAAGATTTGTGTAACATACCCAAACCTGGCATCTTGACTCTAGAAATCCTATTTCCATTATCTGGATACCAAAATGTTTCATTTTTTAGATTTGACCAAACAAGGATAAAGTTACACCCGAATCTACATTGTTAATACATACACCATGAATAACTCAAAGATAACCATAACATATATGTGCCCAAAAATAAGTATAACATATTACATGGCATATTAGCATAATAACATGTATAAATGCTACAACGTGATTAAGTTCATTAGATATGTCACACATCTTTCCTTTGCTAACCAATATGCACATAATGGTTAAAATATGATTCCGAAGAAGTATAATATGGTGTTTCCATGTCAACAAATATGAACATTGTACCATTATCTAAATATATAACCAATTGACGGTCTTAATGAGTTAGATAATTAAAATTTGGAATTTCATGCATTACAACCAAAGTTAACTCTTTTGGTAGTAGTATGAAGATAATAGGAATCTAACTAATACATGATAATGGTGATGATGAAATGTTATAGTAACATAGTAGTAATAGATAAAAAAGCTAATTATATTAGAACTCCTAAAGGGAAATTCTAAAACCCAAATGTAATGGTAAAAATGTGATCGTTGGTCCCAATTAGCTTGAACATCATGTGTTGCATTATTTGAACAAAACTATCCTAGTTTCACTCAGAAAAGAAAATACGAGTTTTACACCAAAATGTTAAATAACATGATTCGTGTCTTCAAAATGGGAAACAAATCCCAAAATAGTATTCTACATACCAACATTAGTCTATGTGTGAATTTTCATACAAATGGAACAATCTTATCTATCCTAGTTTTACTTAGGAGGGAGAATGTAACTTAAAGTCAGAAATATAAATTAATTATTAAAAAATCTAATATGCTAAACAAATAGTACAAACCAACTTGTATGGAATATAAATATATAATATAGGTGATATTTTAATAATAAAATTATGGTATATCATAAAGGGAAACAATCTTGTACATGCATGTTAAATCTGTGGAAAATTTATAATGGTGGAAAATATAAAAATATATTTATATTCCAAAGAAAATGTGACCAAGGTAATTGCAACAATGCCGAATATGTGAGATATTTTATTAAATTAGAACAATATTAAAAGAGATAACTCTCTCTCTACTTAATGTTTGAAAGCATTAAAACAATCACGTTAACATATCATGATGGAAAGAAACATTTTGACTCAATTATATGTTTATTTGAAACAAAAAGAAGTTCAATATTTTATATAACTTGTTCCTTGACACAAATAAGAAATAATAACAATATTGACTACGAATTTCCATAGTAAACCTCCCTATTACCTATCAAAATTGTTAATATCAAGAATAAAGGAAAATGGTTTGATAGATAATGTTTTCACCCTTTCAATTTGAAATTCATGTGTCTACAATAACTTGATTTGGATATAAAATTTATTAGCACATATCTCATCCACAAATTATTAATATAAAATACTATGGCAATATGTATCAGAATGCGATGTTTTATTGTCATTTTATTGACTAATAATTCAATGCTACAAGCTTCTAGTCGGTGAAACCTCTGATTGACAAGCCATCAGTTGATGCCTTAATAGGTGAACCACGAGTTTTCATAGATGGTGGTTTACACAATTATCTATTGGAAAAACCTCTGGCAACAACCTTTTATAGGTGGAC
Source organism: Alisma plantago-aquatica (assembly GCA_963693085.1). Lineage (NCBI taxonomy): Eukaryota > Viridiplantae > Streptophyta > Magnoliopsida > Alismatales > Alismataceae > Alisma > Alisma plantago-aquatica. The sequence continues at coordinate 900,982,889 of OY856413.1, read as the reverse complement.
CATCATTTGACTTTTATTAGTCCAACCTCCAGTTGGTGATGCCTAGAGAAATCAATGGAATAGTAAGTCTAGAAAAACCATCAATATCGTCTACCCAAGAAATCCATAGAAAGGTGATTTCTCTATGAAAACAATCAGAAGACTCTTCTAAACTGAAACATCACTAGAATGCTGCCAAGTAGAACCATTTTTCTATGAAACTACTGACAAGCCATCAATTTGTTAAAATTGATGGTTCTCCTGAGAATATTCAAGGGTTCGTTGATCACTCTCTCTAAATTTTAGTTGACAATGGAAGGTTAAACTATCAGTCGGCAACTGATGATTGATCTACATGCAACATAAAATATCATAACTCATTCATATTAACTATCATATGATTCATTCCTTCTACAATGGATTCATAATGAATAATATACATACATACATATATATATATATATATATATATAACATAATGAGATAAATCACATATGCTTTATCAAAGTGCTTTAAAGAATATTTAAAGAAATAATTATAATTAAATTTTTCTACATGACACATAAAACATCATGATTCATTCATACTAACTCTCATTTGTGCCATTTCTTCTATATTGGATTCGTAATTCAATTATATATATATATATATATATATATATATATATATATATATATATCTACATAAAAAACATAATATGATTGATCATTATAATTAATTTGTAATTATTTCATTGAATATTCTTTAAACCTCTTTGTTCTAGCATAAGTGAGTTATCTCATTTCACATTTATTCAAAATTCATATCTAAACTGAATTAAAAAGAAACAATTAGATGATTCAACACATAAATAAAGGTATCATTAATTCCAAGGTTATCTATAATCTCTTATTACATGAAAAGCATGGTACGGGTTGTATCAATTTCTCTTTCAAAAATTTTGTCTAAAATTCCTAGAAGGGGAAAGGATATTAACTCCCATGTAGCTTCATCAACACCACAATTCCTCCAAAGGACCCTTAGTAGAGGTATCTAGAATTTGTATAGGGCTTTCTTCATTAGAAACATCTTCCTTTAATTATGTTTGTTTTGGATCTTTGAACATCTTTGTATTTGGGTGGCACTTCTCTTCAACATGGATACATGAAAAACATCATGTAAGTTGGCTATCTCAGGAAACAAATAAAGTTTCTATGCTACTAGTTCAATTTTATGACTGATTGGACCGAGAACTGTGTATGTAGGAGTTAGTTTGCCTCACTTTTCAAACGCCAATGCACATTTACATGGTGATACCTTAGACTATACTTCATCTCCAACCTTAAACTAAAGTTGTCGACATCATTTATAAGTATAGGTTTTTTATCTTTCATGTGAAACTTTCAAATATAGTCTAATCCTATATATCTTTTATGGTGTTTCTTCCACCAAATATAAACCAAAAACCATAGATATCTTTTATGTTGTTTTATTCATGCCTAAAATACTTCTAAATGTAATCCATAAGACTAAGGTTATTGCCCCAACTGTCTCTAGCCTGTAAAATGCATGCCCTCAGCATGTCCTATAGGATTTCAATATCTATTTTATAAGTTCATATATTTTTTGGTGAATGATGTGCTAAATCGTATACATGCTCCAAAGGCACGATGTAGCTGAATCCAGAATTCAGATGTGAACCTAAGATTTCTATTTCATATAATAGAAATTTTTATTTGATGTAATGTAAGTACCTCATGTATGTAAACCTTGGATAACTTGGGTGCATACCAAGTTGTCTAGGCTGGTTGAAAATGAGAAGACTTAGTTATGCTATCCACAATTACCCATATAGATTCAAAACCAAATGGTGTCCTGGGAAATCCTACTACAAAGTTCATGGTAAAATGTTCCCACTTCCAACTAGGAATAAGGAGTGGTTTTAGGATACCTACAAGCTTTTTGTGTTTAACCTTGATTTTTTGACACACCCCACACTTTGATACATAGCTACATCTTTTTTCTTTCCTAGACACCAATACAATTCCTTGCGATTTTATACATCTTAGAACTTCATGGATGCATGGCATACATAGAAGAATGAAATACCGCAAGAATTTGCATCTTTAACTCAATGTCATATGGTGCATACAATCTATCCTACTGATATATATACCCAACATCTGAGTATCTAAATTTTGTCCTCTTTCCTTCTAGCATATCATGAATGATTAGTTTCAATTCATTGTCATTATTTTGATTCTCTATCATTTGCTCATAGAATGTAGGTTTAACCTACATATTTGCAATTAGCCCACCTTGTTCAAGCACACCCAAATCTAAATTTATCTCTCACTTTGACCTATAAATCTCTTTTTCCACATGCCATAAAAGAACTTTTCGTAGGTGATGTAGACTTCCTACTCAGAGCATCTTCCACAATGTTTGCCATCCTAGTATGGTAACCAATGATAACATCATAGTCCATTATAAGCGCTAACCATGTTCCTTACCTCAGTTTAATATCTTTTTGTGTGAAAATGTACTTGCAAATCTTGTGGTCAATAAAAACTTGACATGATTCATCATAGAGATACTGATGCCATGTCTAAAAGTCATATACTATTATTTCTAGCTCAAGATCATGAGTTGGATAGTTCTCTTAACTCTGCTTAAGTTGTCTACAATCATAGGCCAACACCCTTCCTTCCTTCATCAAAACTAATAACATTGAATTTGGTGGATATTTTATGACTTAATTGATCTCTTATCTCTCACCTTTTATGTGTAGGCATTTCCACTTTTACTACTTTTACATTCAAAACATATTTGACATGTCTCCATGATAATCTTGAGCCCATTGTGCAGATAACTTGTGTATCTAATGCAAGAACATCATGACCATTGGTCCCCACAACTGATGGATACCTTCACTCAAGCATCAGGATGACAATCAGTCTCCAGTTCTGTGGTTTTAAGACGTAGGAATATGTATTGCCTAATCATAAGGCATGTCACCATGGTCACCCTGGCCACCATATAGAGACTTTCCACCGATGGTCATTATGACTCGACCCCAATGTCCATTCTGGGCGTATAATGATGGTTCTCCAGAGCCATCTACCGAGGGTCCCATTGTAAGCCAATGTCATGCGATGGCAAGCGACTGATGATTGCCGTGTGACAATAGTCATTCAGAACCGTTACTCACGTGCCCTGAGGCAAGGACTTCAGATACTTGTAATGCAAGGAAAAGAGCGCCTCAAGGACTCTACATGGAGTCCTATAAATAGAGGGCCCTTGTGGATGAAAACAAGGTCGTATGGTTGTGCTCCCACAGAGTATGACAAAGTTTCGCCTGTGAAGAGAACCGCCAATTGCCCGTACCAGCAACCATCGGTCTGTGGATAGCTAGGACAAAAGTCCTGATAGTATACCACCACCTCCACTCCCATCTACTCGCATGATGTGCCTCGACAAAAGAGGACAATCATCCAACTTAGATTGTCGCTACCCCCACCCTGACTAGGAGATACTAACCATCGCTCACAACCACTTAGTGGTTGTATTCAGTGTATCATCTCCTTCTCTTATTATGTTCATCTCTCTCCTTTGCTTCTCCTTCCCAAAAACACTCCATGTTCCCATTCCTCTATAAATCTATATTTCTACTCACTATCATGAGTGGCTAAACTCATTGCTTCAGTTGGGAGTAGCTACTAAGGATCCCCTAACATGTATATACTTGTGTCCTTTTGAGCACATATGCTCTTACCAATGGTTATCTCGATTTGCTTTGTCTTAATGCTTCACGTGTATGATTATCTACCATATTGTAATATGTGATTGTTAGTGTCTCAAAAGAGTATCACTAACCTTATTGAACGGTTTCGTAGTTGCATGAAGGCATGAGAATCTTGGAATGCTAATGCTAATAATCATATGGTTGTTATTGCCATTGTTTGTTTTCCATCTTGAGAGCGAGACATCCTTATAGTCTAGATCTATCCTAAGCTCGAGAGAGGAGGGAATAGTCATATATGATGACTGATCATAATCATTCTAAGGGTATTCAAAGGGTTTGAGTATCACATGTTTGTAAGAGATCTTAGCAGATGAAACCCTATCCAAGTTCCCATCCATATTATGTTACCACAAGGTTCTTTGCTTTTGTTCTCTTGTTTTGTTTCTTTATCTTTCTTTTACTTGTTTGGAGTAATATCGTTTGGTTAGGAACACCAACTTAACTTACCCCTTCTATTTGGTGTATCTAAGTTAATGTGTTTATGTTCTTAGCATTTACTGTTACTTTTCCTTGTGGTTTGACCCCAATATACTACATCTGATCCCATTTAAATAGTTGTAGGGGCCTGAGTGTCGCGTTACAAATTTAAGAGTCTGACTACTCTAGATCCGCTCAGTTTTGGGACGTGTGTTTTAGGATGGTCAACTTTTTGGCACTGTTGCCGGGGACAAGGAAAATGAAACCATTAGTAACCCAAACTTGCTCAATATACACCTATGCCTCAAGTTTTGGAATAGACTTGATTGCACAAATTCTATGTCTACTATGTCCATTTGCTTTGAATACTTAATTTTACACCTCCAGTTTCCTAACTCGACTGTACAAACTATTTAGGTAGCCTGAAGAGAAGAATATTTTAATGATCATATTACCCTTGTTTCACAACATTATTCCATCTCGTAGAGAAGGACATACTAGAAGTGACCTGAATGTGAGGGTGGAGGATATTCAATTTCCATAGGAAACTAAATTCAAGTTTGATGATGATAATTCTAGTGGTGAACATGAATGTGATGAGCAACGCGAAGAAGAACATGACAAGTGATGTGAAGATGAGGAGCATGAAGAATGGCGCCATGACGAACACCATGGTCATCAAGCAAGAAGAAACTGGAGGAACCATCGCAAGTACAATGTTAACAACTGCAACAACAAGGAAGAAGGTGATGAAGGAGGATCTTCTATTTGAGAGTTGGATACTACAAGGGAAAATGAGTCAAGATGCCCTGTCGTCATTCTGAGATTTGATGATCCAAACTTCGAACTGAAGCCAACTGTTATCGCCATGATTCAAAACAAGTCATTTGGAGGAAATTCTTGAGACGAGAATCATTATCACCATATGGATGGTTATAAGAACATTTGTGATATGGTTAAGATGAGGGGAGTTGCACAAGAATTGATCTATTGCAAAGGATTCAACTTCCCCTTAAGGGATAAAGCTCTGCATGCTGCCTTTCTCTACCTAACAAAAAGGTTAATGGTTGTGGACTATTAGCTGATGCCTTTATCACTAAGTTCTACCCGGTGGAAAAGACACTTAGAAACCAACAAAAGAAAGATGGATTTATGCAGAATCCTCGAGAAAACTTGTATAAGTCTTGGGAACGATTCTAGGAGTATCAAAGAGACTATATGCATCACAACTATGACAAGGGCCACCTGGTCACTACTTTCTATAACAGTCTTACATCTACTGAGAGAACTTTGCTTAATGCCACCGTAGGAAGTGACTTCCTGGGCAAAAATCCTAAAATGACTATGAAGATGATTGACAACATGGCTTCTCTATAAGCAGGCAAAGACTTCGACAAAGTACATAGGGGTTCCGCAAAGAAGACTACACCTGAAGGAACTTATCTTGAAACTAAGTCTTTAGAAACTATGACAACCTAAATATAGAAAATTGCTACAAATGTCAATCAATTGAAGAACTCTAGAGGCAAGGGAAAGAAATATGTATAGAATGTTATGAAGTGTGTTACATGTGGAGAGAGGGCCATGCAATTTACAATGATATCTATACTCAACCTAAATGTTGTAAACTTCAAGAGGCCAGATCACCTTGGTTTAAATTATGGAAACAAAGATGATGTGGAAAACTCTCACCAACTAAGTGGAGCATCTAAACAACAATTAGGATTTGAAAGAGGAAACATGCAAGCTTAGTTTACCAAGACTAAGAATTATCAGCAAAATAGAAACAATTACCAACTCCAATGACAAGGTCAAGGCCAATACAAGAACATGAATTGGCAAAATAAAGATTAAGGCTAACCTAAAAGATCCAATCAATCATACATTATGGTGCAACTATTCAATTTTGCAAAAAGACAAGTCTCTATGAATGACCAACTGAATCAAACCACCATTACCAATTCAGTAACAACAATGTATACTCATATGGCCAACATGCAGACGCATCCAAAACAAAATGATCGAAAGTTGGCGCAACTATCCAATCTGATAAAGAATCCTCAAGGAAAGATTCTCTATAACATAGAGGCTATGAAGATGACAACTCTTCATTCAGGTAAGGTTGTAGAAAAGGAACAAGATGAAGGTCACCTTGAAGAAGGCGCTCCTATTAAGACATAACCTGAACTTATTACAATAGAGGAAAAATATGAGAACAAAGCATCATTGAAGAGAAACCAACATAAAGAAAAAGGCAAAGGTATGAAAGACCCAAGACAAAGAAGTAGGACCTAGCTGAAAGACCCTTTCCATACAAGTTAATCAAAGCTCATCTTAAGAAAAGGTACGAGAAATTTGTGGAAGTACTATGGAAACTACGGCTAGCCATTCCCTTCCTGGATGCCATCAAAGAAATGCCTACCTATGCTAAGTTCTTCAAGGTCCTTATCACGAAAGAAGAAGTGGAGACCACATTGAGCCTGTGTAGTTATACAAAATGTTATGTGCTTGTGTTCAAGCCAAGATGCCCACAAGGAAATGAGATACATGGGAATTTACTATCGATTTCAATGTTGGCGACAATGTAGAAAGGAATGGACTAGCAGATCTGGGGGTGAGCATTAGCCTCATCCATTAACTCTGGCCCAAAGGCTCAGACTCACTGATATGGTGAAGACGAACATGAGAATTCAGTTGTCCAATCACTCTTTCACAAAGTCGATCGGAGTAGTGGAAGATATCTCGATTGGTGTGGAACAATTCTTCATTCCATGCGACATAGTACCAATTGATACATTCATAAACCTGACTTGTCCAATGATCATTAGATGACCTTTCATTTCCACAGGCAGATCCTTAATTGATGCAGCAGAGGGGATGCTAACTTTTCATGTTTGAAACAAGCATATTGACTTTCATGTATAAGACTCTATGAGGGGACCCTCTCAATTTGAGTCGGTCTACTTCATGGATTGCTACACTCAATACTGGAAAGAAGTACAACAAGATCATGCTTTTGTTGACCCACTTATGAGAGCTCTGAAAAACCTTAATCCCAACATAGAGGACCCTGGGGTTGCAAAAATGTTGGAGTACTTAAATCATCATAAAGAAGAGCTCAGTGATGAAGAAGATATAACTATAGAAACAACAAAGTTTGCATCATTAGATAAGACTCCGGAAGAGAAAGAAGAACCTAATCCAAATCTAGAATTGAAATGCCTACCTGAATAGCTGTGATATGAATTCCTATATGATGAAGAAAGAAACCCAATGATAGTTAACTCAGATCTAACTGATGAGCAGATGGACAAGCAGTTGAGGGAGATTAGACTTCGAAAGAAAGCCATTGGTAACTTAGTAGAAGAGATAAAGGGCTTGATCCAAGAGTACTTGCAACATATGTATTTCATCTTATCTGTCCACATAAATCAAAAAGGTTTGATATGATACTTGAGTTGGGCATCAACTACCATTGATTTTTTTATTCTTTTCAAAGTTGAGATAATGTCTTAAGTTGTAGTTTGAATTTGGTAGTTGTTGAAATCTAAATTGCTTATCAATTTGGAGGAGACATCCAAGCCATCATATGTTGAGATATGTAGTCAACTAGGAAGTCATAAAGTTTCCTAGTGTAGGGATTATATACCCAATTAGCGACATCAACTAGGTAATTCAGATACACTTAGTACAAAATAAAGGAGGAATAACCATCATGAAAGGTGAAAAGGGAGATGAAGTAGTCACTACGACTATGAATGGGTGGAAAATGTTTATAGATTACAAGAAATTGAATGTTGCTACCAGAAAAGACCATTTCCCACTATCATTTATTGATCAAGTCCTGGAGAAGTTAGCTTATCATTCTTATTTTTGCTTCTTGGATGGGTATTCTAGATTGTATCAAGTGACAATCCATCCTGACGATCAAGAGTAGACTACCATCACCTATATCTACGACACCTACCCTTTATGAAGAATGTCATTCGGCCTTTTAAACACACCAACCACTTTCCAAGGGTGCATGATATCTCTCGTTGCGGACTTCCTAGAATATATAATGGAGGTTTTCATGAATGATTTTTCTATGTATAGAAATAATTTTGATAAATGCCCCGAAAACCTATCTCTAGCCTTACAACATTGTGAACAAAAATATTTGGTTTTGAATTGGGACAAGTACCATTTCATGGTACAAGATGGCATCATGCTAGGGCATAAGATTTTTGAAAAATGTATAGAATTTGATTTGAGAAAAATAGAAGTTGTATTCAATCTCCCACCTCCAAAAACAATAACGGGGGGTAAGACGCTTCATGCGCCATGTTGGATACTATAGAAGAATTATTATAGATTTCTCAAAAATTGCAAAACCTCTATCGAGCCGTCTAGTGAAACATGTCGAGTTCGGTTTTTTAGATAAGTGCCTTGAAACCTTCAATACTCTAGAGAACGCCTTGACAACAACCCCAATATTACAAGCACTGGATTGGGAGCTACCGTTTGAAGTTATGTGTGATGCCAATGACTATGTTATAGGTGCAGTCCTTGATCAAAGAAAAGACAAGAAGCACCATATCATATATTATGCCAACAAAATGTTGGATTATGCCCAGTTCAACTACACCACTATTGAAAAGGAAATTCTAGTGATATTTTTCACCTTTGATAAGTTTATATCCTACCTGACAGGGTTAAAGGTTAAGGTTTATATTGATCATGGTGCTACAAAATATCTCATGATGAAGAAAGATACAAAACTAAGATTGTTACAATGGCCTTTGTTGTTGCAAGAGTTTGATCATGAGATCATTCACAAAAAAGGACAAATAACATGGTTGTAGACCACCTTTCAAGGATAGTGCATTTAGAGGAAGGCCCTTTACCAATCAATGATAATGATGCCAATGAATCCCTCATGATGGCCAAGGTCATTGAACCCATTGTACCATGGTTTGCTGATATTTGCAACTATCTAGCTTGCCTCCAATTGCCACTAGAGATCAATTACAACAAAAAGAATAAGTTATTTTTTGATTTGAAAAACTATTACTGGGATGATCCTATTTTATTCAAGAAAAGCACCGACAACTTGTATTGTCATTGTATACCAGAGGAGTAAGTGTCTCAAATCCTTAAAGAATGGCACTCTTCGCCATATGGAGGACACCTAGGCGGGGATAGAACTACAACTAAAATTCTACAATCTGATTTCTACTGGCCAGCTTTGTTTAAAGATGTTCAAGCTTATGTGAAAACCTGCATGGAATGCCAACTCACTAGTAGAATCTAAAAGAGGAATGAGATGCCTATTGCAAATTGGGTTGAAGTTGAAATTTTTTTGGGTGGAATAGAGTACATACGACCATTTCCATTTTCAAATGGAAACCAATACATTCTAGTTGTAGTTGATTATGTCTCCAAGTGGGTGGAAGTGGTGGCAACACCTACCAGTGACTCCAAAGTAGTTATCAAACCTTTTGAGAAGATGATTTTCCAAAGATTTGGAGTACCACACACCATCATTTGTGACGGGGGATCAGGCTCTAGAGAAAAGAAATTTGAAATCTTACTGAAGAAATATAGAGTGAAACATAATGTAGCAAAACAATATCACCCCCAAACGTTGTAGAAAGTGGAGGTTTCCAATCAGAAAACAAAGAAAATCCTCGAGAAAATAGTCAGTAGAACTAGGAAGGACTGGTCGATGAATCTAGGCCATGCACTATGGGCCTACTGTATGCCATACAAGACACTAATAGGGACTGCTCCCTATAGGCTGATATATGGAAAATCTTGCCATCCTCCAGTGGAATTGGAACACAAGGCTTTTGGGCGATCAAATTCTTGAACATGGGCTTAGACCAAGATGGGAAGAAATGATTTTTAAAACTACAAGAACTTGAGGAACTCAGGAGGCATGCTTATGAACAAGCTAGGATCTATAAACAAAGGACTAAAGTGTGGCATGAAGACGATTTGACAAGGAAAGATGTCTCTGAAGGAGATAAAGTCCTTTTGATTAGCTCTAGTATATGACTATTTCTAAAGAAATTTCGATCTAGATGGTCTGGCCCATTTAGTGTATCAAATATATACACATCAGGGTTGATGGAGATCACTAGTGAGATGATCGAGACTTCCACGGTGAACGTACATTGAGGCGAGAGATATCATGAGGATGAGGCTTTTGTAAGAAGGTTAGAAATCCAATTATAGGAGTCACAACCAGCACCAACTGTAGATTCCTTAAGAGAAAACCAAGAAAGACAAGCTAAAGACTATAAATTAGCACTTCTTGGGAGGTAACCCATGTATTGTTAAATTTTGTTTATTTTCCTTTCTCTATTTAGACTTCCTTTATTTCCTAGCAATTGTTAATTTGAATCTCAGTTTTTTGTGTTTGTGATCCTTCTTTAAAAATTTCCTATGTTCAACAAATGAAAATGAGCTAATGTATGTAGGCACCCCATCGATCTTGTCATTAGACCTCACAACCATCGGTTGTAGAAGCTTCAAGGGAAACCAACCTCAATTCATAAATTCCTTTGGGCATCTGACACTTCCCAGCCTTTGAGCGTCTAACTCTGAGGAACCTTCGGGAATCCAACTTTGCCAAGCCTTCAGTCTATGAACCATCAATAAAATAACCATCAGAAGCTCAAACATGAAAGACATCGCTCTATAACACCATCGATGAACTGAGTCATCAGTTATATACAACCTCCAGTCCCATTGAACCATTAGTTATTAAAGATACTCACAAGAAATTGTCTACATCACAAAACCTGGTAGATCAAATGTAGCCCATGCATCACTCCACCCTCTATAAAAACAAGAGAGAGAGAGCCATGAGGAGAGCTCCTCTTGAAGCCCTAGCCATCTAGACTGAAGGAAAACTGCCTAGATCAAAGAAGAAGGACTCTCAAAGGAACTATTTTCCTTACCATAATCATCCTTTGACCATCGATAATTCTATTGGATACCATTATAAACCATCTCCACCTGCACCTCTAGATTAAGGGGGTGAAACCACCACCCTATTCCGATTCTATAGTGGAGCAAGGAACCAGCGGTGACCAGATCGACAAAACAACAGTAATGACCATCTCCTTATTTCCTTCTTCTCCTCTACCTTATCCCTCTGGTTGTTCCAACCTATGACAATTTTGCCTTATTCTTCCTTCATTCATCTCCACTGATGTTCTGCCATTTCATTTTCCCTGAAGCACGAACTCGTGTGACCTCCAGTTGCAACAACCTTAGGTTCCCCGCACTTCCAATCCTCGGTCGCCATCAACCTTCGACTACTTTTAGTCTCCAACCACCTTCGACCTTTGGTTTCCATTGACCTTCAACCTTTGGTCGAAGGTCAACCTTCAGTCACGCCTGCCATTGGTGGTTGACCACCATCAGTCACCATCTCACCCTCCCCACTCCCTGCACCATTGGTCCCATTTACCTTCGATTGTCACCGCTATGCTTAAGTTGACCCCTGTTGAAGCCATCGATTGCCTAGTTTCTCTCAGTTGAGCATACACTAACCTAAATCTAACCTTGAAAGAGAAACCAATGTATCTACTAAGCACAATGCCATGAAATATCAATCCAATTATAGGTATTATTGAATCAGAAGAAACTAGGAGGATCAGAGCGTCAACGACTATGGAGGAAATAGAGAGGATAGAAAAACTGAAAGATGAACATGTGGCCTACATCGCATTGCATGGAGAACCCATTCCAGAAAGCATCAGGGCATGCCTAGAAGAAGACAGAGCAAGAATTTTGCCTATCCAAATCCCTGAAGAGTCTACAAACCTCGATTAACAAATGGGGACCAAAGCGTTTGAATAAGTCCCTTCTGAGGAACTCCAAAAACAAAAGAACAGGAAGGTACCTTACCCACACCAGAAGAAACCTTCAAAGATTCCAAGGACAACTTCAAACAAGATTTCCCCTAAGGTAGAAGTTGAATTTGATGCTACACACCCATCAAGGGTGATTAATAGGGAAGAATCTGAGAATGACTTTATACTAAGAGATAAGGAGCACATGGAACTATGGAAAATGATGATGTCAGACAATAACCTCAAAGAAATGAGGTTTGATGCCATGGACATCGTTAAGGAGATGGGCATTCACGATAGAGTGAAACAAAGTTTGGAGAGTGTGGGGATATACAAGTTATACTTAACCGTCAAATATCCTATGACAATCTCACACTGGAGTTTATGTCATCACTAATAAGGGTCCCAGTGACTCAAGAAGAATCTCAAGAATGTGGTTGAGACTTCACATTACATGTCCAAATTATAAAAGAAGAGTATGTACTGACCGAGAAGGGTCTCAACTCAATATCCATGAACTCCAAAGAAGAAGAAGAGTGAGTAACCTAAGCAACAAAGGATAGAAATGCACAAGGATTCACGATAGACATGGTCTGGAAAAATATATATGGAGAAAGCAAATTCAACTATGGACAGTCCAAGGCTACCGTGATGCACTCAGGGTTTATGCATGTAGTGCAAAAGATAGCCGCTAATGCCCTATTCTTAAGCACAGACATAAGCAATGTGACAAGGATGGACCTCCATATATGATGGAGTATAATGGAAAATAAAGCGGTAAATGTAGGGATAATTCTGATAGAAAAATTGGTAGTAGTGGTAGGACCAGAAGGCTCCCACGACATCTACATGGGAGGACTTATAACATCCATGGCTCACCGATTCTTCTATCCCAACAATCTCTGATGGTTCCTAAAATCAACGGGAAATATGATGGTCGATGTTAAGTACCTTACTGCCACTAGCATACTAAAAAGGCATAAGGGAAAGCTCTACTACAAGTTCTACATAATGAATATGTACCTACCTCTCCCTGAATGCAGCAACTATGACACCAACAAACTTTTATTCAAGGAGGAGGAGATTCTAAAATTCATATCTTGCAAATCTGCAAACATCAGAGAACTAAATAATTGAAGAAAAAGGCGAACAAGGAGTCTGATAGAGAACCCACAGACAAGTAACAAGTTAGTGATATGAATGCTTGAAAGGTTGGGAAGGAAACACCCTACACCTAAAGATATCAACCTGTATAAAAGTGAAGAAAGGACCCTTAAGTCCAAGGAAGTAATGACATCAATAGAGCACATGGCACATGAGGAGACCAACTTTATCCATGAAAAGGCAACATAAGAAACAATTGTCCCAAAACACAAAGAACAACCAGACATAAGAGCAACCTCACGCAATGATGAAGTTGATGTTGGGAATAAAGGGAAGAACCACTTCATGCAACAAATGTAAAAGAACTACATGAAAACTATCCAAAAAGGGAGAAAGCACTCCCAGAACACAACAAGAACCTAACAGGGGACCACATAGAATCTGCCTGAGAAAATGAGGTAGATCATGAAGTGAACTCAAGTAGTAAACCATAGCAACCTCGACAGGGGCCTATTGCAACCAAGTTCATGGAAATCAGGCAAGAGATTTATGACCTTCAAGAGATCATCTCAAACTCCACCCTAATTATTTTTAACATAACTACGAATAAGTCTGCACTAACCTCGTAAGTACAAAAATTAATAGTAGACACACAACCAGTCCTCAACTTACCTCTCTAAATGTAGCAGCTGGCTGTGAATCAAGTGTAGGTCATGCATGCTTTGGTGGGGGTAACAAATGAACTTGCTACCCTTTGGAAGGAACATGATGAACTACGCCAAGATAACTAGAATCTAAAAGAAGAAGCATTAAAGATGAAGGAAGAAACTTCCACCAGCAATGGAGCATCTACGGAGGGGTAGTGGGAAATCACCACAAAACCTTCCTTTGAGCAGATATAGAGGTACATTTAAAAGTTGAAATGCTGAAGGTTGTTATGCAACCAGTCTAAGATAATAAACCAAATGAAGCCGCCACTTCAGTATGCACTCTTCCAATGGAGGAAGAGGAATCAAAGGAAACATCCAGGAGCAGGAGAGTGCTCACTGAGGATGATAATCTAGACACCTCTCAAATATCAATAGGGCACTCAACAAACAACAACTAGAACATAGGACTTGAGGTAGTGCCCAAGAAGAATGCCCTTCAACCTATGGAACCAAATATTCCCATAAAGAATGAAGAAGCAGTGGGAGAGAACGATATCAAAAACATAACACCTTAAGACCGAGACACCTAAAGATTTTATGGATGATCTTAACCCACTATTCAACTACAAATCTCCATCACCTCCACATGATTATGATAGTTTCATGAATGAAATACTTTTGGATGAACCAATCACAAGTGGAGGCCAACTAATCTCCTTCGAATCATAGTTGGAACAAATGGCATTGGAACTTGATAATGGGAACTTGGGTCACATGGTTTCCACAAAAGATAGTACATTCTGACAAGGTTGATAAGGAATGACCTACGTTCTAATTTTGTGAAATAAAAGAATATAAGAAGAACCTTTTTCAAGGTTTTATGCAAAATAATCACTAAAGCATTCATGTATAGAGACAAAAATGGGCCAGTGTTCAATGCAACCTCTAACTTAGTGGTCCACCTCTTCAATGAAAGAAGTGATACAACATATATCCAAGAAACACAAGATGCCTTGGATAGAAACATAACGTTAAAGTTTTTCACTCTACCTTTTAAATCCTTCAATCACTGGCTACTCACAGTAGTTGACCTCTCTGAATGGAAAGTCGTGACATGCAATTTCAATGCTAAATACCTCTCATTTGGGAGAATGGTATTTAAGAAACTAGAACATATAATGATTCAAGAAGTCTCAACCCACCTAAAAAGGTTGATACAAGGAGTCAGTGGGTGGTATCATCCAAATTGGAAAGAAATTTACATCAATTTTAGTTTAGCATAAGAAAAGGAATATTCAGGGGCCAGTGTGAACGATCGAAGTCATAAATAGAGGAATCTTGATGGAACAAATTGCCAATGAATATTTCCATACTTTAAGAAGGAAATATGTCATGGAGATCATTCATGACATGAGATTTTTCTATGAATAAGAAATGGCAGATATACCAAGGCAC
This sequence comes from Alisma plantago-aquatica, assembly GCA_963693085.1. Classification (NCBI taxonomy): domain Eukaryota; kingdom Viridiplantae; phylum Streptophyta; class Magnoliopsida; order Alismatales; family Alismataceae; genus Alisma; species Alisma plantago-aquatica. Next base: position 900,967,653 of record OY856413.1, on the reverse strand, counting down.
ATGTATTTTGATATTCCTCTTCCTGAAAAGATGCCTTGGAGAAAGGAACTTAGAAAGCTCATGGCTATAGCTAAACCATCAGAAAATGTAGAAAGCAGGCCTCCCGAGTTGTCCCAACCACTTCCCGACCACCTTCTAGTGTTGATTTTACAACATCTACACTTGTCTCTAAACCCCTGGTAGAAGCTCCTAAACATGTTGAGCGGGAACCACCTGTAAAGACCCGATCTTTACGGTCGAATATTTACAAAATAATATCAAAAACATAAACAATCTTTGTTACATTCATGCTTGTACATCAAAGTCACGGAAGCTTACAAATATGATTAAAAGTTTAAGAAATAAAATTCTTTCCTATCTAGTCTTCAACGGAGGACTACCCTGTGCATGTCTCTTCAAACTCTTCCATCTATCACCTACCCATGAGTTCCCAAAGGGAACAAAACCACACATAGACCCCATTGAAGGGAAACAAAGGGTCAGCAAAGCTGGTACTAAATTCTTATATCGAGCTATTTGCAAAATATAGGTTCTAAGTATAAATCAAGGTAATATCAAATCTAGGTAAGTAACATTTTGTGGACTAAAATTACCAAATCAAGAATAAAAATATTTCAATGTTTGTATTTCAAGATCAAATTTCACAAGGCTATTCAAAATAGTTCAAGATATCAAATTATCAAAATATTTGCACTAATCAAATTTTGAATATTTAGGTTGAGCACTATCATATAATTTCCTTCAAGTGCAACAATGCCTTATGTTCAATCATCTATGAAAGAACAACATTGAGCCTAATTACTATGTTAACCAGTCGACTGGGGGACAACTAATCCATTACACATGTGCACAGGGTGGCGGGACATACCCTACCTCAAGTGAGCCAAAGCTCTAAGGGGCCAAAGCCCAAAGGGATCAATGTCCAGGGAGTCAAAACTCCACATAGATCAATTCAAGTGCTATTATAATATTCAATGCATCCAAACAATAATCAATCTGAGGTGGTTAACTTTCAAAGAGGTAGGAAAGGCTTAAACAAGTATAGGGTTCACCACTAAACAATGTACAAGGCATTCAAGAGGGAAATGAACAACTCAATATAAAAAAATAGAATCTAATACCTCAATTATTCAGGGCTCCAAGGATTGCATAATCATAATGTGTCTCCAAGAATTTATGAAGAGGTAGCTACAAAGAATAATAATATTATCACCATTTGACTTGGAATCAATGTTGTTCAATTTTTCTTATTTATGATTAGGTTTTTCCATCTAGGTTTCTATGGCATATTTTCCCCTCCATATCATTTCTAAGTTTCCAACATGGTTATCTAAAATCATTATTACTTTTTTTACCTGGTCTAGGTGTTACTATTTCATGCTTTTCCCATTTCCTGCTCTCTAGTGCTTCTAGTTGTATTGCGTATACAATCAATTTCACCACATTATGTTATTGACTGTCTCAAAATATTTTATTTCTATCAAAATAAGTTTCATAATGATTTAAAAGTTTTCCATGTGATATAATGTTATTAAATATAAAGGTTCCACAAATTTTGATTGGAATACAAGAAGAACTCACTTACAATGTACTAAATTAATACTCTACTATATACATATAACTAATTGTGTGTATTATGGAGTTGTATACGATTTTTCAAAATATAGGTATTAAATAAATTATTACAATCCTTATCTGTATTCATAGATCTCATGAAACAAAGATGACATGAAGATCCTTCAAGTGTAAATACTTGTATTACTATTAGACTAGTATATGTATCAGCATGGTAACATGGTAAATCAACATATGTGCATCCGAAATGAATCTAGTAAGCTGATGTCTTTATATAATTGTGTGAATTAAATAAGGTCCCAAAACATTATATGTCTATTATACTTATATTAACATACTATTACGTACCTATACATGCTTTTAAGTTGCACAGCCAAGTCATTAAACCAGTTATTATAATAATTTGCAGCTTACGAGTTAGCCCATTATGTAGGTATGTGTTAGTCTCTTCGGTTAGACAATGCCACATACGAGATATACCTATATTATAGATGCATATGTATGGTATCTACCACTCAATTAGGTACATGCAAGGGATTATAGGGTAGATTATCTCTACTAGTAGATTCTGAAACTAGACGGTACATTAATTATTTACTACTAATATAAGGTGTGCATGTATAGATTACAATTAGGATTAGTGATGTATACATATTACCCTTAGTATATATTAGACCAGCCGTCATCCTCGTGAGGTTAACATGATTCTAAAATCAACTGAAAGGAGGCACAATTTCTCACCTGCAGATGTGCAGTTTAGTCAACAAATTCTACTTGGGGTTGGCTTCATCTACGAGACACCCTAGGTGTCGATTCTCCTGAATATGGCCACATCAGATTGTCTAGATTCGTTGATGGCGAGGGAGGTGGACGGCGTTGGGTATGCAACACTGAGATGCAGACCATAGGCTTCTAGGGCATGGAAAGTGGTGGTTGGAAGGAAGATGATGGTGGAGACGTTTCGATGGTGGTGGTGTTTGGTTGTTGGTCTGCGGATTGCACAGTTTGGTTGCAGTAAGGTATAGAGGAGGGGGGTTTGCAGAGGTTGAAGAAGGTGAGGCTGTCGTGGGTGCTGATTGATGATCACTGATCATTGTTGCAGGTCTGTCACCATGATCAAAGGCGACATTGCAGGTTGTCATGATGGAAGATGGACGGTGGAGTTTCCTTGCTATTCTGGTGGCTGATGAGGTATCCATGGATGCGGATGTAGCTGGGTGGCGTCGGGTTGGTGGTGAGAGGCATAGGATGACGATGATTCAACTAAGAATTCTTAGAAAGGTGGGGGCGCATCCATGGCGAGGTCAGGACTTAGTAGCAATAGGTGCTGCAGATCTAGGCGGCTGCTGGGTTAGGGTGGTGGAGGTATGTAGCCGACAAGGAGTGTGCAGATCTACTGGTATCAAGATTTGTGGTCCAAGAATGAACTTCACCTGTAGGTGTTTATGTCGATGGGGATCAGCCCTGCAGTTGTAGGTTGGTAGCAGGTCGAGGCAGAAGCATGTGGCTAGGAAAGGTTGGCGTGAATCCAATTGGTGGCAGCGCTATCGTCCGATGATCTATGGGGATTTACTGGAGAGAGATGTCAACACATCAGTACTAGAAGGAAATATGTTGGTTTGTTTCTTACTGGCGAGGTGTCCAAGTCTTATATAGAAAGAGGGGGAAAGGCATTGAGGAGGTATCCAGGTGGAAAATGAAACGGTGGTCATCCGTCGCGGTTTCCATTTTCAGGCGATGAGAAAATTAATGGCCACATACCTTGAATTTGCCTTTGTCATATTCTGAAGTAAGTGTCCGCATAGTACAGGGAATGGGAGAGAGCACGAGAGGTTGGAATCCGATCATGTTAACACACATTATCTACTCCATTATTTAGATGGACTTTCCGTTTGCTGTGGACAAGGAGGAAAATAAATACTAATCTAACGCATTATGTGCCATTCAAGTAGGTAACGCAAACTTGTTGCTTTAATATCAGTCTTTGCTGGAAAAGGTTAATACCAATCGTTTATATCTTGGCAAGAAGGCAACATCAGAATCCTTGGCAGTAATTAACGGCTACACTTACATGAATAATTTAGAAATAAAGGCATGCATTCTACAATCACAGTTTATATTGGTCAAATTGTGATGGATGAGGTGATATTCTTAACTTGTGTTGTATGTCATCCATTTATGAAATCCGAATACGGTATCCAACCACCATGTAATATGTAAATTGAAATGTTTCTAATATGATAGTAACTTTGGCATCTTTCTAAATCCAATACCACGAATTCTTCATTTATAGTTGTATGTAGGGACAAACTCTCCAATTGGTCATTGTAATATTAATATTTAGTATTAGAATTTAAATTTCATGATTTAATTGGATAAAAAGTATCAAATATATTTCTCTCATATATTATCTATTGAATTTCACACTTTTATAGCTCAGGAATCATTTATCTATTTTTTTCTATAAATTTGACCACGTGTATAACTTTTACCAAAATATTTTCTAAAAATGCTACTTATTAAATATTAGACTATATCATACTTGTCTATCATATCTCCATTATCTATTCCATATTGAATAGTCCAACTTTGAATATTATTCCTGCACTATGGACTTAGATTTTGATCAATATAAATCAAAGGAGGCCCTCATATGATTGAATGGAATCAAACCATCAACGTTTGAATTTAGGATCAAAAGAAGTGTATCAAATAGAAATTTGAGACTTTCAAGAGATATAATCATGCAATGTAGTTCAATAATGTAATTAGTACTAAATTTTGGTTTCTTACACCACCTCAAGAGGTTGAAACCACATCACCAATCCATATAGTGGAAACTGCTGCTCCCAGAAGAAAATGATGTCGAAGAAAGTGAGGTACACTTAGAAGAGGAAGAACATGATTATCTCTCACCAGATTGACCACAACTAATAGATGTGATAATGCCCACCTTTGAGAACTTCATGAACTAGCTTGATATGGACTATCTGTAGAAGAAGTTTATTTTCTTCTGAATGTACTGCAACCAAGATAGGAAGATCTAGTTGTCATTTTTGAATGAGAAAATGTACAAATCATACTCCCTAACCTCTGCAATATATTGACAATAGGAGTTTACATGTGTCATGTTAGATTGCTAGATACTTTTGGGTGATGATCCCTCCAATGTGTATATGGTGTTCTACGACATAGTGGGAGATGTCATATCAAAAAAGGAATCAAGCGATATACATCGCCTGATCAAACACATAAAATAAACCAGTGCCTAAAGGGATATTTGTACCAATCATGCATGATGGGGACTGCTATCCGTCGACAACGTCAATGAAACATCCATTTTCTATGACAAATCAGACACAATGTTTAGTAACAAGTGCACAAAATATCATAAAACTACTAACATTGTTATCGAAGAAAAAGCAGCCGAGGTAGCCAACAAGATCGTCGAGCTGATCTAAATGTATGATCGTTGCTTTCTAGATGATCTAAAATTTGAGAAACCATAGTTATATTATAGATGCCCACAATAAGAACCTTTATCAAATGACTATGGCTTTTAGGTACTCTTTTGGATGTAGATTCTAGCTACATCAGACCAGAAAATTGAGCAATATCAGGATCGATACTACCACCATATCCAAGGACAACATGCTATGAAGATATTAGCCTAAGAGTGGTAAATCTCAAATAACTAGCTATAAACCACATGTTCTAGACCAACCTCAACTATTGACACCCTAAGGACAGGGTGAATGATAAATTTGGGGGGTTTGAATAGGTGAACACTGTATGACTCTATACTAAATATTCAAACTCTCTCCTTCTTCACAAATTTTTAAAATTTTTGAAAAATTTTAATCATCCTAAATGCCTAATCTGGACTTAATCTTTGTTCATGTTATATTATTGTTGAAATTTGGATGCACATGTATTCTAAAAAGGAAAATTTGTTAATCCAATTTTATAGGATAGTGTCATAACTCCAACTCTTAGACTTTCTTGTCTTTAGGATATCTCTTAGAGTAATTACTTTAAGAATGAAAAACATGGGCTATTTAATCTACTTAAAATTTTGAGTGTGATAATGTCTTAATGTCAGCCTCACCTTAAGATAATTTAGAAGAGACGAGGATTCTTGTCCCCCACGACAAAACCTTGAAGCAAGGAGGACTCAATCTAATAAAATTTTGATTGATCACTATGATTCAAAAGTAAAGGTAGGAAAACACATAACCTTGGCAAGGAGGAAACAACTACCCCTTCTAATCTTAAAATCCCCATTTGTGGATCAAAAGAGTTATGGGACTCCCAAAACCTTCCACAATCCTACATCCAAGAGCCAGTGAGCATGAATAAAAGCCTAGAGGTATAAAATTATGAGAGTTGTGTATGGAAAGATGTTGAAGGACTTCTCTCAGCCAGCATATTGCTTCACTCAAGAATGCAGATATGTCAGGCCCAGTAGTGGAGTCTGGAAACCAACTTTTAAACACCTATATTTCAAAAGGGGGGACAACCACCAGACATTACATCAGGGCCCAATCGGGAAACATTGTCCTTAAGATAGCTTACATGGTTGTGAAACCCTAAGAAATGTAGGAAACACAACAACTTTAGCCTACCCAACACAATAGTTAGGGAATCCCAAAAAATAAAAGATGGATGTGAAAGCTACCTCTGCCAGAACCTTGTGCAAGTACTGCTTGGAAAAGGACCATTGGTGCATCATGAAAAAGATAACTTTCTGCTAGAGAAAGTCATAATAGGCAATACGAGTACCACAACTCCAACTTGATAGGAAGATCCCAAGGACCTTAAACACCTTGTCTCGATACATAAGTTTTATTATGGCTGACACTACATCATTATTTACACTCAAAAAAATAATAACTAATAAAGCCATGTGAAATCATTTGATACTTTAATTCTATTTGTTATCCTGAGGACATGCTAAACTCTAAGTTTGGGGGAGTTGACAACATCCAATTTTTTAGATATTTTATGCCTTAACTTACTCTTTCTATCACATTTTATTCATAGACATATCCACTTTTACTACTTTTACATTCAAAACATAGTTTACCTTGTCTCCATGATAATGTTGAGCCCATTGTACAGATAACATGCGTAATTGAGGAAAGAACAACATGACCATCAGTCCCCATAACCAATGGACACCTTCACCCAAGTGTTTGGATGACATTTCGTCCCCCATTAAGTGGTTTCAAGATGTAAGAAGCTAAACTTCCTAACCATCAGGCCAATGATTGATGGTCACCCTGACAATCATCTGGAGACTTACCATAGATGGTCCTTCTAACTCGACCCCGACGGCCATTCTGGGCGTACATGGACAGTTCTCTAGAGCCATCGACCGAAGGTTCCACTACAAGCCAACGCTTCTCGATGGCCAGTGATCAATGGTTGTCCTATGAAAATAGTCATTCAGAACTGTTGCTCATGTGCCCTAGGTAAGGACTTCAAATACTTGCAGTGTAAGGAAAAGAGTGCTTCGAGGATGCTGCATCGAGTCCTATACATGAGGACCGTTGCAGATGAAAACAAGGTCTGATGGTCAGGCTCCCACAAAGGATGATGAAGTGCCTCCGAAGAAGAGAACCACCATCGGCCCCTGCTACCAGCCATCGGTCTGTGGAGATCTAGGACAAAAGTCTTGATAGTCTACTGCCACCTTCACTCATGTCTACTCACCTGACACTCCTCAACAAAGAAGAAGTCCAGTCATCTAGCTTCGACTTTCACCACTCAAACCCCAACGAGGAACTGTTGAACATCACTGGCAACTACTCAGTGATTGAAGTTGGTGTATCATCTCCTTCTTTTATTTTGTTCATCTGATTTCATCTTGCTCCATTACTACTCCTTTGTAGCAGCACTCCATGTTCTGGTTCCTCTATAAATCCACAATGCTACTCACTAACATGAGTGGGTAAACTCATTGCTTGGGTTTGGAGTAGCCACTAAGGCTCCCCCAACATGTATATACTTACATTTGTTTGAATACATATGCTCTTGGCAAAGATTATCTCCATCTGCTTGGTCTTAATCCTTCACTTGTATCATTAGCTACCATCTTGTTATGTCTAATTGGTAGTGTCTCGAAAGAGTAACACTAACCTTATCAATGTGTTTTGGAGTTATATGAAGGCATGATAATGTTGGAATGCTAAAGATAATGATCAATGGTTGTTATTGTGATTCTTTGTTTTCCATCCCCTGAGAAAGACAACCTTATAATTTGGATCTATCCTAAGCTTGAGAGAGGAGGGAATAGTCATATATGATGATTGCTTGCAATCTTGATAAGGGTATACAAAGATATTAGCTAGAGTTGAAACGCCTACCTGAATGACTGTGATATGAATTCCTAGATGATGATGAAAGAAACCCAATGATAGTTAACTCAGATCTAACTGATGAGTAGATGGACAACCAGTTGAGGGAGGTTAGACTTCAGAAGAAAGCCATTGGTAACTCAGTAGAAGATATAAAGGGCTTGAGCCAAGAGTACTTGCAACATATGTATTTCATCTTATCTCCCCACATAAATCAAAAAGGTTTGATATGATACTTGAGTTGGGCATCAACTACCATTGATTTTTTTATTCTTTTCAAAGTTGAGATAAGGTCTTAAGTTGTAGTTTGAATTTGGTAGTTGTTGAAATCTAAATTGCTTATCAATTTGGAGGAGACATCCAAGCCATCAGATGTTGAGATATGTAGTCAACTTGGAAGTCATAAAGTTTCCTGATGTAGGGATTATATACCCAATTAGCGACATCAACTAGGTAATTCAGATACACTTAGTACCAAATAAGGGAGGAATAACCATAATGAAAGGAGAAAAAGGAGATGAAGTAGTCACTATGACTATGAATGGGTGGCAAATGTTTATAGATTACAAGAAATTGAATGTTGCTACCAAAAAACACCATTTCCCATTGTCATTTATTGATCAAGTCCTGGAGAAGTTAGCTTATCATTCATGTTTTTACTTCTTGGATGGGTATTCTGGATTGTATCAAGTGACAATCCATCCTGACGATCAAGAGTACACCACCATCACCTATATCTATGACACCTACCCTTTTTGAAGAATAACATTCAGCCTTTTAAACACACCAACTACTTTCCAAAGGTACATGATATCTCTCTTTGCGGACTTCCTAGAATATATAATGGAGGTTTTCATGAATGATTTTTCTGTGTACAGAAATAATTTTGATAAATGCCCCAAAAACCTATCTCTAGCCTTACAACATTGTGAACAAAAATATTTGGTTTTGAATTGGGAGAAGTACCATTTCATGGTACAAGATGGCATCATGCTAGGGCATAAGATTTTTGAAAAATGTATAGAATTTGATTTGAACAAAATAGAAGTTGTATTCAATCTCCCACCTCTAAAAACAATAACGGGGGGTAAGAAGCTTCATGGGCCATGTTGGATACTATAGAAGAATTATTATAGATTTCTCAAAAATTGCAAAACCTCTATCGTGTCTTCTAGTGAAAGACGTCGATTTTGATTTTTTAGATAAGTTCCTTGAAACCTTCAATACTCTATAGAACGCCTTGACAACAACCCCAATATTACAAGCACCGGATTGGGAGCCACCGTTTGAAGTTATGTGTGATGCCAGTGACTATGTTATAGGTGTAGTCCTTAGTCAAAGAAAAGACAAGAAGCATCATATCATATATTATGCCAACAAAATGTTGGATTATTCCTAGTTCAACTACACCACTATTGAAAAGGAAATTCTAGTGATAGTGTTCACCTTTGATAAGTTCAGATCCTACCTGACATGTTTAAAGGTAAAGGTTTATATTGATCATGGTGCTACAAAATATCTTATGAAGAAGAAAGATATAAAACCAAGACTGCTACAATGGCCTTTGTTGTTGCAAGAGTTTGATCATGAGATCATTGACAAAAAAGGGACAAATAACATGATTGTAGACCACCTTTCAAGGATAATGCATTTAGAGGAAGGAACTTTACCAATCAACGATAATGAAGCCAATGAAGCCCTCATGATGGCCAAGGTCATTGAACCCAATGTACCATGGTTTGATGATATTTGCAACTATCTAGCTTGCCTCCAATTGCCACCAGAGATCAATTACAACAAAAAGAATAAGTTATTTTTTTATTTGAAAAACTATTACTGGGATGATCCTATTTTATTCAAGAAATGCACTGACAACTTGTATTGTCATTGTATACCAGAGGAGTAAGTGTCTCAAATCCTTAAAGAATGGCACTCTTCACCTTATGGAGGACACCTAGGCGGGGATAGAACTACAACTAAAATTCTACAATCTGATTTATACTGGCCAGCTTTGTTTAAAGATGTTCAAGCTTATGTGAAAACCTGCATGGAATGCCAACTCACTAGTAGAATCTAAAAGAGGAATGAGATGCCTATTGCAAATTGGGTTGAAGTTGAAATTTGTTTTGGGGGGAATAGAGTACATACGACCATTTCCATTTTCAAATGGAAACCAATACATTCTGGTTGTAGTTTATTATGTCTCCAACTGGGTGGAAGTGGTGGCAACACCTACCAGTGACTCCAAAGTAGTTATCAAACCTTTTGAGAAGATGATTTTCCAAAGATTTGGAGTCCCACACACCATCATTTGTGACGGGGGATCAGGCTCTAGAGAAAAGAAATATGAAATGTTGCTGAAGAAATATGGAGTGAAACATAAAGTAGAAACACCATATCACCCCCAAACGTTGTGGCAAGTGGAGGTTTCCAATCAGAAAACAAAGAAAAACCTCAAGAAAATAGTCAGTAGAACTAGGAAGGACTGGTCAATGAATCTAGGCCATGCACTATGGGCCTACTGTACGCCATTCAAGACACTGATAGGGACTTCTCCCTGTAGGCTGATATATGGAAAATCTTGCCATCCTCTAGTGGAATTGGAACACAAGGCTTTTGGGCGATCAAATTCTTGAACAAGGGCTTAGCCCAAGATGGGAAGAAATGATTTTTGCAACTACAAGAACTTGCGGAACTCAGGAGGCATGCTTATGAACAAGCTAGGATCTATAAACAATGGAGTAAAGTGTGGCATGAAGCCGATTTGACAAGGAAAGATGTCTCTGAAGGAGATAAAGTCCTTTTGATTAGCTCTAGTATCTGACTATTTCTAGAGAAATTTCGATCTAGATGGTCTGGCCCATTCAATGTATCAAATATATACGCATCAGGGTTGATGGAGATCACTAGTGAGATGATTGGGACTTCCATCGTGAACGTACATTGAGGCGAGAGATATCATGAGGATGAGGCTTTTGTAAGAAGGTTAGAAATCCAATTATAGGAGCCACAACTAGCACCGACTATAGATTCCTTAAGAGAAAACCAAGAAAGTCAAGCTAAAGACTATAAATTAGCACTTCTTGGTAGGTAACCCATGTATTGTTAAATTTTGTTTATTTTCCTTTCTCTATTTAGGCTTCCTTTATTTCCTAGCAATTGTTAATTTGAATCTCAATTTTTTGTGTTTGTAATCCTTCTTTAAAAATTTCCTAAGTTCAACAACGAAAATGAGCTAATGTATGTAGGCACCCCATCGATCTTGTCATTAGACCTCACAACCATCGGTTGTAGAAGCTTCAAGGGAAACCAACCTCAATTCATAAAAGCCTTTGGGCATCTGACACTTCCCATCCTTTGAGCGTCTAACTCTGAGGACCCTTCAGGAATCCAACTTTGCCAAGCCTTCAGTCTACGAACCATCAATAAAATAACCATCAAACGCTCAAACATGAAAGACATCGCTCTATAACACCATCGATGAACTGAGCCATCAGTTATATACAACCTTCGGCCCCATTGAACCATTTGTTATTAAAGATACTCACAAGCATTGGTCTACATCACTAAACCTGGTAGATCAAATGTAGCCCATGCATCACTCCACCCTCTATAAAAACAAGAGAGAGAGAGAGCCATGAGGAGAGCTCCTCTTGAAACCCTAGCCATTTAGACTGAAGGAAAACTGCCTAGATCAAAGAAGAAGGACTCTCAAAGGAACTCTTTTCCTTACCATCATCAACCTTTGACCATCGATAATTCTGCTTGATACCATTATAAACCATCTCCACCTACACCGCTAGATTAAGGGGGTGAAACCACCACCCTATTCGGATTCTGTAGTGGAGCAAGGAACCAACAGTGACCAGATCGACGAAACAATAGTAATGACCATCTCCTTATTTCTTTCTTCTCCTCTGCCTTATCCCTCAGGCTGTTCCAACCTATGATGATTTTGCCTTATTCTTCCTTCATTCATCTCCACTGACGTTCTTCCGTTTGATTTTCCTTGAAGAACGAACTCGTGTGACCTCTAGTTGCAACAACCTTAGGTTCCCCGCACTTCTAATCCTCGGTCGCCATCAACCTTCGACCACTTTCAGTCTCCAACCACCTTCGACCTTTGGTTTCCTTTGACCTTCAACCTTTGGTCAAAGACCAACCTTCAGTCGTGCCTGCCATTGGTGCTTGACCACCATTAGTCACTATCTCACCCTCCCCACTCCCTACACCATTGGTCCCCTTTACCTTCGATTGTCACCGCTATGCTTCAGTTGACCCCTGTTGAAGCCATTGATTGCCTAGTTTCTCTCAGTTGAGCATACACTAACCTACATCTAACCTTGAAAGAGATACCAATTTATCTACTAAGAACAATGCCATAAAATATCAATCCAATTATAGGTATTATTGAATATGAAGAAACTACGAGGATGAGAGCCTCAATGACTATGGAGGAAATAGAGAGGATAGAAAAACTGAAAGATGAACATGTGGCCTACATCGCATTGCATGGAGAACCCATTCCAAAAAGCATCAGGGCATGCCTAGAAGAAGACAGAGTAAGAATTTTGCCTATGCAAATCCCTGAAGAGTCTACAAACCTCGATGAACAAACGGGGACCAAATCGTCTAAATAAGTCCCTTCTGAGGAACTCCAAAAACAAAAGAAGAGGAAGGTACCTTACCCACACCAGAAGAAACCTTCAAAGATTCCAAGGACAACTTCAAACGAGATTGCCCCTGAGGTAGAAGTTGAATTTGATGATACACACCCATCAAGGGTGATTAATAGGGAAGAATCTGACAATGAATTTATACTAAGAGATAAGGAGCACATGGAACTATGGAAAATGATGATGTCAGACAATAACCTCAAAGCAATGAGGTTTGATGCCACGGACATTGTTAAGGAGATGGGCATTCACGATAGAGTGAAACAAAGTTTGGAGAGTGTGGGGATATACAAGTTATGCTTAACCATCAAATATCCTATGACAATCTCACATTGGAGTTTATGTCATCACAAATAAGGGTCCCAGTGACTCAAGAAGAATCTCAAGAATGTGGTTGAGACTTCAAATTACATGTCCAAATTATAAAAGAAGAGTATGTACTAACTGAGAAGGGTCTCAACTCAATATCCATGAACTCCAAAGAAGAAGAAGAGCGAGTAACCTAAGCAACAAAGGATAGAAATGCACAAGGATTCGTGATAGACATGGTCTGGAAAAAGCTATATGGAGAAAGAAAATTCAACTATGGACAGTCCAAGGCTACCGTGATGCACTCAGGGTTTATGCGTGTAGTGCAAAAGATAGCCACTAATGCCATGTTCTTAAGGACAGACACAAGCAATGTGACAAGGATGGACCTCCATATATGATGGAGTATAATGGAAAATAAAGCGGTAAATGTAGGGATAATTCTGATAGAAAAATTGGCAGTAGTGGTAGGACCAGAAGGCTCCCACGACATCTACATGGGAGGACTTATAACATCCATGGCTCACCAATTCTGCTATCCCAACAATCTCTGATGGTTCCTAAAATCAACGGGAAATATGATGGTCGATGTTAAGTACCTTACTGCCACTAGCATACTAAAAAGGCATAAGGGAAAGCTCTACTACAAGTTCTACATAATGAATATGTACCTACCTCTCCCTGAATGCAGCAACTATGACACCAACAAACTTTTATTCAAGGAGGAGGAGATTCTAAAAGTCATATCTTGCAAATCTTCAAACATGAGAGAACTAAATATTTGAAGAAAAACGTGACCAAGGAGTTTGATAGAGAACCCACAGACAAGTAAGAAGTTAGTGATATGAATGCTTGAAAGGTTGGGAAGGAAACTCCCTACACCTAAAGATATCAACCTGTATAAAAGTGAAGAAAGGACCCTTAAGTCCAAGGAAGTAATGACATCAATAGAGCACATGGCACATGAGGAGACCAACTTTATCCATGAAAAGGCAACATAAGAAACAATTGTCCCAAAACACAAAGAACAACCAGACATAAGAGCAACCTCACGCCATGATGAAGTTGATGTTGGGGATAAAGAGAAGAGTCACTTCATGCAACAAATGTAAAAGAAATACATGAAAATTATCCAAAAAGGGAGCAAGCACTCCCAGAATACAACAAGAACCTAACAGGGGACCACATAGAATTTGCCTGAGAAAATGAGGCAGATCATGAAGTGAACTCAAGTAGTAAACCATAGCAACCTCGACAACGGCCTATTGCAACCAAGTTCATGGAAATCAGGCAAGAGATTTATGACCTTCAAGAGATCATCTCAAACTCCACCCTAATTATTTTTAACATAACTACGAATAAGTCTGTACTAACCTCGTAGGTACAAAAATTAACAGTAGACACACAACCAATCCTCAACTTACCTCTCTAAATGTAGAAGCTGGTTGTGAATCAAGTGTAGGTCATGCATGCTTTGGTGGGGGTAACAAATGAACTTCCTACCCTTTGGAAGGAACATGATGAACTACGCCAAGAGAACTAGAATCTAAAAGAAGAAGCAACAAAGATGAAGGAAGAAACTTCCACCAGCAATGCAGCATCTACGGAGGGGCAGTGGGAAATCACCACAAAACCTTCCTTTGAGCAGATATGGAGGTACATTGAAAAGTTGACATGCTGAAGGTTGTTATGCAACCAGTCTAAGATTAGAAACCAAATGAATCCGCCATTTCAGTATGCACTCTTCCAATGGAGGAAGAGGAATCAAAGGAAACATCCAGGAGCAGGAGAGTGCTCACTGAGGATGATAATCTAGACACCTCCCAAACATCAATAGGGCACTCAACAAACAACAACTAGGATATAGGACTTGAGGTAGTGCCCAAGAAGAATGCCCTTCAACCTGTGGAACCAAATATTCCCATAAAGAATTAAGAAGCAGTGGGAGAGAACGATGTCAAAAACATAACACCTTAAGACCGAGACACCTAAAGATTTTATGGATGATCTTAACCCACTTTTCAACTACAAATCTCCATCACCTCCACATGATTATGATAGTTTCATGAATGAAATACTTTTGGATGAACCAATCACAAGTGCAGGCCAACTAATCTCCTTCGAATCGTAGTTGGAACAAATGGCACTAGAACTTGATAATGGGAACTTGGGTCACATGCTTTCCACAAAAGATAGTACATTCTGACAAGGTTGATAAGGAATGACCTACGTTCCAATTTTGTGAAATAAACGAATATAAGAAGAACCTTTTTCAAGGTTTTATGCAGAATAATCACTAAAGCATTCATGTATAGAGACAAAAATGGGCCAGTATTCAATGCAACCTCTAACTTAGCGGTCCACCTCTTCAATGAAAGAAGTGATACAACATATATCCAAGAAAGACAAGATGCCTTGGATAGAAACATAACGTTAAAGTTTTTCACTCTACCTTTTAAAGCCTTCAATCACTGGCTACTCACAATAGTTGACCTCACAGAATGGAAAGTCGTGACATGCAATTTCAATGCCAAGTACCTCTCATTTGGGAGAATGGTATTTAAGAAACGAGAACATATAATGATTCAAGAAGTCTCATCCCACCTAAAGAGGTTGATCCAAGGAGTCAGTGGGTGGTATCATCCAAATTGGAAAGAAATTTACATCAATTGTAGTTTAGCATAAGAAAAGGAATATTTAGGGGATAGTGTGAATGATCGAAGTCATAAATAGAGGAATCTCGATGGAACAAATTTCCAATTAATATTTCCATACATTAAGAAGGAAATATGTCATGCAGATCATTCATGACATGATATTCTTCTATGACTAAGAAATGGCAGATATACCAAGGCACATGTATTTTGATATTCCTCTTCCTGAAAAGATGCCTTGGAGAAAGGAACTTAGAAAGCTCATGGCTATAGCTAAACCATCAGAAAATGTAGAAAGTAGGCCTCTCGATTTGTCCCAACCACTTCCCGGCCACCTTCCAGTGTTGATTTTACAACATCTACACTTGTCTCTAAAACCCTAGTAGAAGCTCCTAAACCTGTTGAGTGGGAACCACCTGTAAAGACCCGATCTTTACGGTCGAATATTTACAAAATAATGCCAAAAACATAAGCAATTTTTGTTACATTCATGCTTGTACATCAAAGTCACGAAATCTAACAAATATGATTAAAAGTTTAAGAAATAAAATTCATTCCTATCTAGTCTTCAACGGAGGACTACCCAGTGCATGTCTCTTCAAACTCTTCCATCTATCACCTACCCATGAATTCCCAAAGGGAACGAAACCACACATGGACCCCATTGAAGGGAAACAAAGGGTCAACAAAGCTGGTACTAAACTCTTATATCAAGATATTTGCAAAATATAGGTTCTAAGTATAAATCAAGGTAATATCAAATCTAGGTAAGGAACATTTTGTGGACAAAAATTGCCAAATCAAGAATAACAATATTTCAATGTTTGTATTTCAAGATCAAATTGCACAAGGCTTTTCAAAATAGTTCAAGATATCAAATTATCAAAATATTTGCACCAATCAACTTTTGAATATTAAGGTTGAGCACTATCATATCATTTCCTTCAAGGGCAACAATGCCTTATGTTCAATCATCTATGAAAGAACAACATTGAGCCTAATTACTATGTTAACTAGTCCACTAGGGGACAACTAATCCATTACACATGTGCACAGGGCGACGGGACATACCCTACCTCAAGTGAGCCAAAGCTCTAAGGGGCCAAAGCCCAAAGGGACCGTTGTTCAGGGAGTCAAAACTCCAAATAGATCAATTCAAGTGCTATTATAATATTCAATGCATTCAAACAATAATCAATCTGAGGTGGTGAACTTTCAAAGAGGTAGGAAAGGCTTAAACAAGTATAGGGTTCACCACTAAACAATGTACAAGGCATTCAAGAGGGAAATGAACAACTCAATATAAAAAAATAGAATCTAATACCTCAATTATTCAGGGCTCCAAGGATTGCATAATCATAATGTGTCTCCAAGAATTTATGAAGAGGTAGCTACAAAGAATAATAATATTATCACCATTTGACTTGGAATCAATGTTGTTCAATTTTTCTTATTTATGATTAGGTTTTTCCATCTAGGTTTCTATGGCATATTTTCCCCTCCATATCATTTCTAAGTTTCCAACCTAGTTATATAAAATCATTATTACTTTATTTTTACATGGTCTAGGTGTTACTATTTCATGCTTTTCCCATTTCCTTCTCTCTAGTGCTTCTAGTTGTATTACGTATACAATCAATTTCACCACATTATGTTATTGACCGTCTCAAAATATTTTATTTCTATCAAAATAAGTTTCATAATGATTTAAAAGTTTTCCATGTGATATAATGTTATAAAATATAAAGGTTCCACAAATTTTGATTGGAATACAAGAAGAACTCACTTACAATGTACTAAATTAATACTCTACTATATACATATACCTAATTGTGTGTATTATGGAGTTGTATACGATTGTTCAAAATATAGGTATTAAATAAATTATTACAATCCTTATCCGTTTTCACGGATCTCATGAAACAAAGATGATGTGAAGATCCTTCAAGTGTAAATACTTGTATTACTATTAGACTAGTATATGTATCAGCATGGTATCATGGTAAATCAACATATGTGCATCCAAAATGAATCTAGTAAGCTGATGTCTTTATATAATTATGTGAATTAAGTAAGGTCCCAAAACATTATATGTCTATTATACTTATATTAACATACTATTACGTACCTATACATACATGCTTTTAAGTTGCACGGCCAAGTCATTAAACCAGTTATTATAATAATTTGCAGCTTACGAGTTAGCCCATTATGTAGGTATGCATTAGTCTCTTCGGTTAGACAATGCCACATACGATAGATACCTATATTATAGATGCATATGTATGGTATCTACCACTCTATTAGGTACATGCAAGGGATTACAGGTTAGATTACCTCTACTAGTAGATTCTGAAACTAGACGGTACATTAATTATTTACTACTAATATAAGGTGTGCATGTATAGATTACAATTAGGATTAGTGATGTATACATATTACCCTTAGTATATATTAGACCAGCCGTCATCCTCGTGAGGTTAACATGATTCTAAAATCAACTGAAAGGAGGCACAATTGCTCACCTGCAGATGTGCAGTTTAGTCAACAAATTCTACTTGGGGTTGGCTTCATCTACGAGACACCCTAGGTGATAATACTCCTGAATATGGCCGCAGCAGGTTGTCTAGATTCGTTGCTGGCGAGGGAGGTGGACGGCATTGGGTATGCAACACCGAGATGCAGACCGGAGGCTGCTAGGGCATGGAAAGTGGTGGTTGGAAGGAAGATGATGGCGGAGACATTTCGATGGTGGTGGTGTTTGGTTGTTGGTCTGTGAATTGCACAGTTTAGTTGCAGCAAGGTATAGAGGAGGGGGGGTTGTAGAGGTTGAATAAGGTGAGGCTGTCGTGGGTGCTGATTGATGATCATTGATCATTGTTGCAGGTCTGTCACCGTGATCAAAGGTGACTTTGCAGGTTGTCATGATGGTAGATGGACGGTGGAGTTTCCTTGCTGTTCTGGTGGCTGGTGAGGTATCAATGGATGCGGTTGTAGCTGGGTGGCATCGGGTTGGTGGTGAGAGGCAGAGGACAACGACGATTCAACTAAGAATTCTTAAAAAGGTGGGGGCGCATCCATGGTGAGGTCAGAACTTAGTAGCAATAGGTGTTGCAGATCTAGGCGGTGGCTGGGTTAGGGTGGTGGAGGTATGTAGCCGGCAAGGAGTGTGCAGATCTACTGGTATCAAGATTTGTGGTCCAAGAATGAACTTCACTTGTAGGTGTTTATGTCGATGGGGATCGGCCCTACAGTTGCAAGTTGGTTGCAGGTCGAGGCAGAAGCAGGTGGCTAGGAAAGGTTCGGGTGAATCCAAGTGGTGGCGGTGCTATCGTCCGACGATCTGTGGGGATTTATTGGAGAGACATGTCAACACATCAGTACTAGTAGGAAATCTATTGGTCTGTTGCTTGCTGGCGAGGTGTCCAAGTCTTATATAGAAAGAGGGGGAAGACATTGAGGAGCTATTCAGGTGGAAAATGAAATGGTGGTCATCCGTCGCGGTTTCCATTTTCAGGCGATGAGAAAATTAATGGCGACGTACCTTGAATTTGCCTTTATCATATTCTGAAGTAAGTGTCCGCATAGTACAGGGAACGGGAGAGAGCACGAGAGGTTGGATTCCGATCATGTTAACACACATTATCTACTCCATTATTTAGATGGACTTTCCGTTTGCTACGTGGTCAAGGAGGAAAATAAATACTAATCTAACGCATTATGTGCCATTCAAGTAGGTAACGTAAACTTGTTGTTTTAATATCAGTCTTTGCTGGAAAAGGTGAATACCAATCGTTTATATCTTGGCAATAAGGCAACGATTAGAATCCTTGGCAGTAATTAACGGCTACACTTACATGAATAATTTAGAAATAAAGGCATGCATTCTACAATCACAGTTTATATTGGTCAAATTGTGATGGATGAGGTGATATTCTTAACTTGTGTTGTATGTCATCCATTTATAAAATCCGAATACGGTATCCAACCACCATGTAATATGTAAATTGAAACGTTTCTAATATGATAGAAACTTTGGCGTCTTTCTCAATCCAATACCACGAATTCTTCATTTATAGTTGTATGTAGGGGCATACTCTACAATTGGTCATTGTAATATTAATACTTAGTATTAGAATTTAAAACTCATGATTTAATTGGATAAAAAGTATCAAATATATTTCTCTCATATATTAACTATTGAATTTCACACTTTTATATCTCAGGAATCATTTATCTATTTTTTTCTATAAATTTGACCACGTGTATAACTTTTACCCAAATATTTTCTAAAAATGCTACTTATTAAATATTAGACTATATCATACTTGACTATCATGTCTCCATTATCAATTCCATATTGAATGGTCCAACTTTCAATATTATTCTTGCACTATGGACTTAGATTTTGATCAATATAAATCAAAGGAGGCCCTCATATGATTGAATGGAATCAAACCATCAACGTTTGAATTTAGGATCGAAAGAAGTGTATCAAATAGAAATTTGAGACTTTCAAGAGATATAATCATGCAATGTAGTTCAATAATGTAATTAGTACTAAATTTTGGTATGTTACACCACCTCAAGAGGTTGAAACAACATCACCAATCTTTATAGTGGAAACTGCTGCTCCAGAAGAAAATGATGTCGAAGAAAGTGAGGTACACTTAGACGAGGAAGAACATGATTCTTTCTCACCAAATTGACCACAACTAACAGATGTGATAATGCCCACCTTTGAGAACTTCATGAACTAGCTTGATATGGACTATCTGTAGAAGAAGTTTAATTTCTTCTGAATGTACTGCAACCAAGATAGGAAGATCTAGTTGTCATTTTTGAATGAGAAAATGTACAAATCATACTCCCCAACCTCTGCAATATATTGACAATAGGAGTTTACATGTGTCATGTTAGATTGCTAGATACTTTTGGGTGATGATCCCTCCAATGTGTATATGGTGTTCTACGACATAGTGGGAGATGTCACATCAAAAAAGGAATCGAGCGAGATACTTCGACTGATCAAACACTTAAAATAACCCAGTGCCTAAAGGGATATTTGTACCAATCATGCATGATGGGAACCGCTATCCGTCGACAACGTTAATGAAACATCCATTTTCTATGACAACTCAGACACAATGTTTAGTAACAAGTGCACAAAATATCATAAAACTACTAACATCATTATCAAAGAAAAAGAAGCCCAAGTAGCCAACAAGATCGTCGAGCTGATCTAAATGTATGGTCATTGCTTTCAAGATGATCTTAAATTTGAGAAACCATAGTTATATTATAGATGCCCACAATAAGAACCTTTATCAAATGACTATGGCTTTTAAGTACTCTTCTGGATGTAGATGCTAGCAACATCAGACTAGAAAATTGAGGAATATCAGGATCGATACTACCACCATATCCAAGGACAACATGCTATGAAGATATTAGCCTAAGAGTGGTAAATCTCAAATAACTAGCTATAAACCACTTGTTCTAGACCAACCTCAACTATTGACACCCTAAGGACAGGGTGAATGATAAATTTGGGGGTCTGAATAGGTGAACATTGTATGACTCTATACTAAATATTCAAACTCTCTCTGTCTTTACAAATTTTTCAAAATTTTGAAAAAATTTATTCAACCTAAATGCCTAATCTTGACTTAATCTTTGTTCATGTTATATTATTGTTGAAATTTTGATGCACATGTATTATAAAAAGGAAAAAATTTTAATCCAATTTTAGAGGATAGTGTCATAAATCCAACTCTTAGACTTTCTTGTCTTTAGGATAGCACTTAGAGTAATTACTTTAAGAATGAAAAACAAGGGCTATTTAATCTACTTAAAATTTTGAGTGTTATAATGTCTTAATGTCAGCCTCACCTTAAGATAATGTAGAAGAGATGAGGATTCTTGTCCCCCAGGACAAAACCTTGAAGCAAGGGGGACTCAATCTAATACAATTTTGATTGATCACTATGATTCAAAAGTAAAGGTAGGAAAACACATAACCTTGGCAAGGAGGAAACAACTACCCCTTCTAGTCTTTAAATACCCATTTTTGGATCAAAAGAGTTATGGGACTCCCAAAACTTTCCCCAATCCTACATCCAAGAGCCAGTGAGCATGAATAAAAGCCTAGAGGAATAAAATTATGAGAGTTGTGTATGGAAAGATGTTGAAGGACTTCTCATGGCCAGCATATTGCTGCATTCAAGAATGTAGATATGTCAGGCCCAGTAGTGGGAGTCTGGAAGCCAACTTTTACACACCTATATTTCAAAAGGGGAGACAACCACCAGACATTACATCAGGTCCCAATCGGGAAACATTGTCCTTAAGATAGCTTACATGGTTGTGAAACCCTAAGAAATGTAGGAAACACAACAACTTTAGCCTACCCAACACAATAGTTAGGGAATCCCAAAAAATAAAAGATGGATGTGAAAGCTACCTCTGCCAGAACCTTGTGCAAGTACTGCTTGGAAAAGGACCATTGGTGCATCATGAAAAAGATATCTTTCTACTAGAGAAAGTCATAATAGGCAATACGAGTACCATAACTCCAACATGAGAGGAAGATCCCAAGGACCTTAAACACCTTGTCTCGATACATGAGTTTTGATTTATGGCTGACACTACATCATTATTTACACTCAAAAAATGACAACTAATAAAGCCATGTGAAATCATTTGATACTTTAATTCTACTTGTTATCCTGAGGACATGCTAAACTCTAAGTTTGGGGGAGTTGACAACATCCAATTTTTTAGATATTTTATGCCTTAACTTACTCTTTCTATCACATTTTATTCATAGACATATCCACTTTTACTACTTTTACATTCAAAACATAGTTTACCTTGTCTCCATGATAATGTTGAGCCCATTGTACAGATAACATGCGTACTTTACGAAAGAACAACATGACCATCAGTCCCCATAACCAATGGACACCTTCACCCAAGTGTCGGAATGACCGTCGGTCCCCCATTTAGTGGTTTCAAGATGTAAGAAGATAAACTTCCTAACTATCAGGCCAATGACTGATGGTCACCCTGGTAATCATCTGGAGACTTACCATAGATGGTCCTTCTAACTCGACCCTGACAGCCATTCTGGGCGTACATGGACAGTTCTCCAGAGCCATCGACCGAAGGTTCCACTACAAGCCAACGCTTCTCGATGGCCAGTGATCAATGGTTGTCTTATGAAAATAGTCATTCAGAATTGTTGCTCATGTGCCCCGAGGCAAGGACTTCAAATACTTGTAGTGTAAGGAAAAGAGCGCCTCGAGGATGCTACATCGAGTACTATACATGAGGACAGTTGAAGATGAAAACAAGGTTTGATGGTCAGGCTCCCACAAAGGATGATGAACTTCCTCCAAAGAAGAGAACCACCATCAGCCCCTGCCACCAGCCATTGGTCTGTGGAGATCTAGGACAAAAGTCTTGATAGTCTACTGCCACCTTCACTCATGTCTACTCACCTGACACTCCTCAACAAAGAAGAAGGCCAGTCATCTAGCTTCGACTGTCACCACTCAAACCCCAACGAGGAACTGTTGAACATCACTGGCAACTACTTAGTGGTTGAAGTTGGTGTAACATCTCCTTCTCTTATTTTGTTCATTTGATTTCATCTTGCTCCTTTACTACTCCTTCGTAGCAGCACTCCATGTTCTCGTTCCTTTGTAAATCCGCAATGATACTCACTAACATGAGTGGGTAAACTCATTGCTTGGGTTTGGAGTAGCCACTAAGGCTCCCGCAACATGTATATACTTACATTTGTTTGAATACATATGCTCTTGGCAAAGATTATCTCCATCTGCTTGGTCTTAATCCTTCACTTGTATCATTACCTACCATCTTATTATGTCTAATTGGTAGTGTCTCGAAAGAGTAACACTAACCTTATCAAAGTGTTTTGGAGTTATATGAAGGCATGATAATGTTGGAATGCTAAAGATAATGATCAATGGTTGTTATTGTGATTCTTTGTTTTACATCCCCTGAGAAAGACAACCTTATAATTTGGATCTATCCTAAGCTCAAGAGAGAAGGTAATAGTCATATATGATAATTTCTTGTAATCTTGATAAGGGTATATAAAGGTTGTGACTATCACATGTTGACAAGAGATCTTAGTTGGTGAAACAAATCCAAGTTCCCATCCATATTTGGTAACCACACGCTTCTTTGTTGTTGTTCTCTTGTTTTTTTCTTTATCTTTGTTTTAATTGTTTGGAGTAATCTCATTCGATAAGGAACACCATCTTAACCTACCCCTTGTGTTTGGTGTATCTGAGTTAAAGTGTTTATATTCTTAGAACTTACCACTACCTGTACCTATAATTCGACCCTGATTTGCTACATCAAATCCCATAAAATAGTTGTTGGGGCCTGAGCTTTGGGTTATAAATTTAAGAGTCTGACTACTCTAGATCAGCTCCATTTTGGGACGTGTGATTTAGGCTGGTCAAGAACAAATCCTAATACTCTCCTATATGAATCACAAAACACAACATAACCGTTTTCTGCCTCAGACAAAATGAAAATTGGCACTAAAGTTAGCTTATGATTTAGTATTTGGAAACTTTTTTTACAAATTTTAAATCGGACAAAAGGTATGTCTTTCATTGTTTTCTGAGTAAGAGGTGTTGTTGTTCCCTATAAATCATCTATAATCTCCAGGTAAACCTATAAATCTCTAGATATCAATAGGAGTTATGGGTTTTTCCCAATAAAGAATATATTCCACTTCCTTAGGTTCTACACTAACTCCTTATTCATTTATGACATGTCCCAAAAAGGAAACTTCAGAGAACTAGAATTCACATTTACTAAACATATGATGTTGTATTAACTATTGCAAGGCTATTATCAGATGTAGCTCATGTTATTCTACATCTATATAATTATAACAATGTCATCTATAAATATTACTACAACTGATCTAGATACAGTCAGAAATCTCTTTTCATCGTATCCATAAAAATGCAAGGGCATTTGTCATACCAAAAGACATAACTACAAGAATATAATGCTCATATCTAGTTTTGAAGGATGATTTAATTACATATGATGTATTTATACTTAACCAATGATAAACTTGTTGTTATGGTATATATGCCCATAGAGCCAATCATGTGATGATTGACATTGCATATACCTTAAAGTATTTGATTAATAATTATAAAGGAAAGCTTCCAATTCATTCTATTTCATTCAGTTATGAGATAATGATGAAACACTATGAATGTCTAGAATAATAATGCTCAATGATGTATGTATTCAAGTTACTACCCTTGTGGATGAGATCATACAGATGCTGAGACGACATATACATATTCTCATTATGTCCCTGATCGGTTGTTATCATTAAAAGGTTGATAGATAACAATAACACATACGATCATTGTGTGAGTTGGTTGAAGACTAAATCTCATTAGTCATGATATGGTAATATCAAGCCAAGTACACAGATACATGATAGAGAACAGTGCATCGGACATAACCAAATTGAGAGTGACACATGGTTAGTGTGGTCACAGACATCTCTCATAGTAAAGGTGGTGATTGTGATTCTTAGACTTGAAATCACTACACTTATCACATGTCATTGGGTATGCTTTGACATCATCAAAATGCAGTCCTGAAACATGGGTTGTTGTAATGGTGATGATTGGGTGACTTTGACACATAGGGATAGACAGTAAGTAATAGAGATGGGATTTGCCCCTACTACTGGAGTATGATATTCTGGCCACTTGGGAAGTGAGATCGAGAAATGCATGTGCATGCACATGTGAATATATACATGATATTGAGGTCACATTCTCTCAAACAGTCAGCTCTTGGTTCAAGGAACATGGATTGAACATTGATAGGATGACCTTCCATGCCTCCAGTTCATCCTGGATATCAGTGACAAATGAATTACACAATCTATGCAACACCTTGCACAGATTGTAGGTTGAAGTTGTTCTCCAACTTTCCATTCACTTGGGTAGCATTGATGTGTGACTAGGCACCACTTATTACATGCGATGTCATAATCTAGTTATGGACATTCACTACAAACATGATATGGGACCTACATGGTCACACACATAAGAACTCATCTAGAAAAGTTGTTTGATCTAGAATGATAATTAGATTGATTAGTAAAGTATTTAGGTATTCAATTCACCCAACAAATTGACTGATTGGCTGACTGGTCTGCCAAATGACCATCTCACTGAATGTGATGGAAATTTTGGCAGCCATACGGGTGTCTGAAGTGTTGAGACGGACGTTTGGGCTGTCAAGGTGATTAGAGCACAAAATGCTAAATTATGACCTTCAATCGACTCGTTAAATGTAATTGAACCGACCGAATCATCTCGACGCACTAGATAGGCATCTGGGTGAGCAAGACCGGCATCTCACCTGGGTGAGATAGCTCAATTGGGTTGAATGAAGGTTCGGGATGTCTCCCAAATAGTTTCTATTGTACTTTACTTGGAGTATAAGGAAATTAATATATATTATTGATTGGAATCAAAATTGCCAAATTCATATCCATTTGGGAAACTACCAAATGGTTGTTTGGCAGTGTGAGATGATCGTGTCACACCCCAGAAGACCGTTTGACGTCTTGTAGGTTGAGAAAGTTCAAGTTCTTCTAGTCCCATCCACTCTCATGCAATCTCGTACAGACTGCGAACCTTGACCCTAACCTCACTTATAAAAGGAGGGGTATTCAGGGCTTCTTAGAACATGAAACCAACAACTAAGAATCAATTCCTCCAACAAATGTTGTCCTCTAAGGTTGTGGTAACTGAGAGAGCCTAGGAATGTCCTAAATAATAGGGAGAGATACCCAACATGTGAGAACAATTTAGTAGTTTTTTTTAGGGAGAGCACGTTGGTGATTAGTACACCAACAGGAGGGAAAACTCCTTCCAGTCCATTCTTGGTGAACAAAAAGAGTTCTAATTGGTCTGTGTGGACTAATCTAGAGGAATAAGTCATTTGGTTTCTACTCTGAGAGCAAAGTCAACTAGTAGTCTATGGACAGATCACCAGAGTCGCTATAGAGGTTGTACAGATAGTTGTTTGGGGTTAAGACCAGGAGATACACAACCACTGCCCAATAGCAACTTGTCAGCAGTTGCAAAGAAGTGAGCATTGTCACTGGACTTGCTCCAGGACCAGGTATAACTTGCTAAAACCATCCTTCCAATTTTTTAGTATTTGACGTGATCTTGCTATTATGGGAACACATATATACAAATTTTTGTTTCCAGTTCTATACTATGTGCATGTATTTCGCAAAATTGGTATCATAGCCACATCAATTTACTATATTTTAGGATAGTCGATATGATCAGATTTTTGGTTTTACCATTTATTTATTGCATAGGATGTGAATATTTAAACTGCTCTCATATGTGTATCCGATCAAAGGCCACATAAACCCAAAATAATATATATATATATATATATATATATATATATATATATAGATAGATATATATATATATCTGTGTGTGTGTATATATATATATATATATATATATATATATATATATATATATATGTGTATGTGTGTGTGTGTGTGTGTGTGTGTGTGTGTGTGTGTGTGATATGATATATATGTGATTTACATGTGTTTCCCTAAAATAGGTTTTGATGGTATATGTATATTGTGGTAATGGCCAAAACCCTATATCTATGTGTGGTTGGATGGTTTGGTTCTTGTTTATCTCGGTCAGTGTACCGAGCCTCTGCCTCCCTATTCCCAATGTAAAGATTAATTCTTTCCTACCTTTTCTCCCCTCGAATGTCACTTGAGGTTTCTCTTATTCAATGTAATAAAGTATCTATAGGATAGTTTCTTTTCTTGCTATGCAGTTGAAGATGTTCATCGTCGGGTGAGATGACTAGTTCGTGATACAAGTTGACCATCTGGAGGGCCAAGAAGGATAGAGAAATTGAACCAGGCCATCGCCTGATGGGCCCTCCTGACTATCTAGAAGGAATCTAGACATCAATTGGATAGGAGTCCAGACGACCATCCCTGTGGGGACATCCAATCATTTGGAAGTATTCCAAACACCAGTTGTACCACATGAACCATTTCAATGGTTGAACTGATCTTCCCAAATTGGCTAGCGTAGGTCTACACCAGTAGTAGGTTCATACATGTGATGTGATGATTGACCTAGGTGGTATAATTCCTTACGGTTCCAAGGAATTACAAGCAGATATGGCCACAACCATCGCTTTTGGTTTTATATTGCATGTTTACATTGTGGGACACAGTATGTATATGACACATACTACATATGTGGTGATTAGATACAATAGATGTATATATATGATATATATAAACCCTTCAACCAAAGATATTAAGTCTAAGATGCTTTTTGTTATAAATACACATGAAAAGCTTGATCGACCAAGCATAGATATGCACAGAGCATGGTGCACCATCTATCTCATGGAAGTGTGATGGTAGATATGTAGATTTGCACAAAACATGGTGTGTATCTGTCATATTAGCTATTGGGTCAGGCGTAACTGATGACTTGGAGAGCCCAAGCCCAGAGGCATGCAGATGATTATGGCAAGGTGTCGCACATATCTTTTATCTAAGAGTTGCATGTGATGCAATTGGCATTATGACCTACCTAAATAATCAAGGTGTGGGTGATCGAGTTGACTCATGATTTGATGAATTATGGATCTTGGCTCATTAGAGAATTGTTCCCTACAATTTTCTGAATTGATACTTGAGGGTTATCAATTTCAAAAAAATAATGAGAATGATATGAATTAAAGATCTAATTGTTATCGCCCAAATTTTAATCAAATCAAATCATATCAAATCAAATAAAAATGAACTTTTAAAAAAATTTCAAATTATTTTGTAGAATCAAATGGAAACAAACAACAATCACTTTTCTCTGTGATCGGTCCTTACGAAGGACAAACGTGTTGGGAACAACTTCAACAACTGGTTCAAGACACTGAGAATTGTTCTCACACAGGAGAAAAAGCTCTATGCCCTTTAAACGTCGGAACCAAAGGAACCAACTCAAAATGCTCCAAGGGATGACAAGGATGCTTATAAGAAGCATACTGAAGGTGTCATGGATGCCAAGTGTCTGATGCTATGCTCCATTAACCATGATTTGCAAAGGCATCATGAGAACATGGGGGTGATTGAGATGGTAACACATCTCAAGAACATGCATAAAGATCACACAAGACAAGAGAGATATGATGTCTCCAAGGTGTTGTTCAAGTGCAGCATGGCAGAAGGAGATCATGTAGGTCCTCATGTACTCAAGATCATTGGGTATGTGGAGAACCTAGATAGAATGGGATTACCCTTAGGTAAAGAGATGGACAATGACGTGATTCTTTAGTCTCTTCTAGAGTCATAAAGTAAGTTTGACATGAAATACAACATGAAAAACTTTGACAACCCATTGATAGAGTTGTTGGGTATGTTGATAACAACTGAGAAACAAATGAAGAAAGACAAGAACAAGTATATGGTGGTGATCAACATGACAAAGGGGAAGTCTAAAGGAAAAGGCAAAGCTAATAAGAGTTCTTAAGCTAGCAAGTCTTCAGATCTCAAGGCAAAAGGTGGAGTAAAGAAAAGAGGTGATTGTCACTAGCCTAGACATTGGAAGATAAAATGGCCACTCTAGTTAGAGGAACTAAAGAAGAAGAAGGATGGCATTGAGGGATCAACTTTAGGTATAAAAAATATAAGATAAATTTGATTGCTTCTTAAGTTTTGGTATATGATACCAGATAATAGATATGACATACTGATGTGTAGGATCTGACAAGAAGTAAAAGCCCTCATAGTTGGAAAAAGATGGATAAGGCAGAGAAAATGTTGTGGAAGCCATAGTCTACATTCAAATTTATCTTATTCCAATGGGCATGTAATATAGAGTTACTAGAACTTCTATTTCATTATGATATTAGAATAGAAAAATTTATTTTAAGCATCTTGTATAAATAAGGTTGATTATCAATAAAGATTTATTAGTTCTTCTATTTAAAAAGATATGACATTGTATGGCATTGGCCCAAAAATATCTTATGATATTTATGCAGAATGATCCAAAGATGAATGTTTATAATGTTCATACCAAAATATTATAACTGATGACTCAAAACTGTCATTAGCATTATTATTCTTATGCGAATATGAGAATTGCATGCCTAGAAAACTTATTGGTGTTCATTTAGATTCCCTTGTTTATTGAACCTAAGAAAACATGCAAATCTTATTCATGCATAATATGACATGACGTCCTTAACTAAACGTAGTAGGAGGATAAGTCTTCCATCATACCTGATACATTTGATGCATGAAGAACTTATGGAATGAATGATATAGATAAATGCATATACTTCGTTTCATTTACTGGTAATATGATGACATCTACTCAGTAAAGAAGAAATGTTAATCTCTTGAAGTGTCCAAGGATATTATAAATGAAGTATGACTTTGATGAAAGTATTGAGAAACTTTGATGAGATCAAATATTGAAATATTTTGCATCAATATCTTGAGAACCATCAAGAAAGGACTTTGATAATGTATCACAAGTTAAAACCATATGAACATAATGATGTGTTAGAATGAAGGCGTTATACCATAATAGTTCATGATATAATTATTAATTAATATTATCTTCTTATATCTTATAATTATATGCCTAACACTAAATCATGTACCAAATGAATAGTTTTTAAAGACATCATATATGATATTATTTGGTAGTGTCCCAATATGCTTAAGGGATTAAAACCTACATTGAGAAAGTTATTTCTTAAAGAAGGTTTATCCATAAACCAAGATTGTTGAAGATTACTATTAATCCCAATCCAAATAGAAAACATTTTGTTGATAGGATAATTGAGTTTCTAAAGAATCAGTGGGAATAAAAGTAAAACACAAATGATCAAGGTCAGCAAAAGGGTACAATGAGAACCATGAGAATTACAAGTTTTTGTGCAATCTCAGGTTGATCATGTAACACAGAATAATAGTTCCAGCAGAACATATCTTAGATTGGAGGGTTGTGAATCCAACAATTCAGATGGGTTGGTCATACATTATGAGGCAACTTGTCAAATAGAAGTTATTTCTGAGTAATGTGGGGTCCATGTAAGCTAACTAGGTAGGACCTTGATAGAACCATTTGAAGGGATAACACCCAAAGGGTGCAATAGGGTCTTGTGGAAAAGACCTACGTGGATAACATAAGAGGTCAGATTGGTTGAAACGATTTTACAAATCAATTCAAGTTGTTGAACATGATAGAAATCCCTTCACCAATTGTCATGCTTGTTGTTGTTATTAACTAGATTATGAGATTTGGCATATGAACATACAATCCAATTCCTTAAAAGTAATAAATCATAGGATGTGTATGTGATACAACCTAAAAAAATTTATAACTTCAAGAATGCAAATAATGTCTATGAACTACAAAGTTCAATTTGGAATTATAACAAGCATCTCAGAAATGGGCTCTTTTCTTTTGACAAGATGGTCAAAGAGTTTGACTTGAGTCAAGGCATAAGTTGAAATATGTGATTAAAAAAAAGAATTAGTTGGAGCATATTTGAATATTATACATGTGATGGGAATATCAAGTCAACATTGTGAATATTGAGATTTGGCATGATAACACCTTATGCAATGAAGGACAAGGTGAAATGTCTTAAGAGATAAGGACCAAGACCTATGAGATAATTCTTGAATGTTTCATAATGGAAGTTTTCTACATGTACAATACAAATGAGTTGAAAGAGTTCAACTCAAATGTATTTAATAAGTGATAATCTGGATTTGTCACTCATGAACCATATGTTCCAATTCTTTTGAAGAATGCAAACAACATGATTGAGACTCCATAGACTGGTATAACAATGGATCTGTCATGAATGCTATAAATGTACTTATCCCATATAATCTTGTATGTATTGGACATGACAAGATTATATTAAAATCCAATAAGTGTTATTGAAATGTCATTAAAATATATCTATTAGTATTATGAAGTACTTAAGGATAACATTTCTAGTCAATGATAATAGAAATAAAAGGAATATTTGGATTTAAATAGTTACATCGATGCAAGATTCCATAAATGACAAAGCTAATCCGAAACTAAAATATGTTTTGATTAGTTGGAAAGCATTTGAACTACTAAGCAATTAAATCTATTCTATAATAGAAGTTGAGTATACTTGTGTTATGAACACAAAATGATAATATATGGATCTTGAAGTTCATATGATGAACTTATAGATGTTCCAACCATTGATGACTTAGTAGAAGTATTGTAACAACAATGGAGCTAATTGTTAGGCAAGGAATATTAGATACCACATTAGGATAGTTACATCTCATATGAGAAATCGTACAACAAAGAGATTAGGAACATGCAATGTACCGACAATAAATAAAGTGTTACTAACCCACTAAATCAGCAATAGGCAGTTGACGCATGTTGGACATGTTTAGATCACTATGTATGAGATCTGTTGGTGATTATATCTACGTGAAAGTGGAAGTTTTTTGGTAAGGTATGCCCATAGAGACAATCATGTGATGATTGACATGGAATATACCTTAAAGGATTTGATTGATAATTATAAAGGAAAACTTCCAATTCATTATTTTTAACTCAGTTATGAGATAATGAATAAACATTATCAATGTATAGAGAAGAATATTACTCAATGACGTATGTATTCAAGTTACTACCCTTGTGGATGAGATCATACAACTTTTAAGAGTACAAATACACATTTTCATTATGTCCCCGATTGGTTGTTATCGTGGAAGTTTGATAGACAACAATAAGACATAAGATCAGAGTGTGAGTTAGTTGATGACTAAATCTCATTAGTCATGATATGGCAATATCAAACCCAGCACACAGATACATGTTAGAGATTAGTGTATCTGAAGAATCCACATTCAGAGTGACACATGGTTGTGGTGGTCACAGTCATCTCTCATAGTCAAGGTGGTGATTGGGATTCTTAGACCTGAAATCAATGCACTCGTCACATGTCATTGGGTACACTTTGACATCATCAAACTCAGTCCTAAAACATGTGTTGTTATAACGGTGATGATTGGGAGACTTTAACACATGGGGATAGACTGTGAGTGATAGATATGGAATTTGTTTCTCTTATTGGAGTATGATATCTCAGCCACTTAATAAGTGAGATTGAGAAATGCAGGTGCATGCACAAGTGAATAATATATGATATTGAGGTCACTTTATCTCAAACAATCTACTATTAGTTAAAGGAACATGGATTGAATGTTGCGAGGATCACATTCCATGCCTTGAGTTCATCTTGGATATCAATGAAGAAGGAATTATACAATCACTGCAACACCTTACACAGATTGTACGTTGAAGTTGTTCTCCAACTTTCCATTCACTTGGGTAGCACTAATGTACGACTAGGTGCCACTCTTTACTTGTGATGTCATAAGCTAGTTATGTATATTCACTACTAATGTGATATGAGACCTATAGGGTCACACATATAGGAACTCATGTAGAAGAGGAGTTTGATCTTGAATGACAATTGGATTGATTACTAAAGTGTTTAGGTATTCAATTCACACAACAAATCAACTGATTGGATGACTGGTCTGTCAAATGACCATCTCACTGAGTGAGACAGACATTTGGGCATCTAGACAGGCATCTCAAGTGTTGAGATGGCCATTTGGGTTGTCAGGGTGATCAGAGTTCAAATTGTCTAAGTTTTTCCTATAAACCGACCGGTTCAATGTGATTAAATTGACTGACTCATCTCGACTCACCAGACAGATGTATGGGTGAGAAATACGGGCATCTCTCCTATGTGAGATGGTTCAGCTGGGCCAAACAAAGGTTCGAAATGTTTCCTGAATAGTTTCGATTGTGCTTTACTTGGGGTTTAAGGAAATTAATATATGATATTAATTGGAATCGAAATTGCCAAATTTTATATGGTTGTTTGGTTGTGCAAGATGACTATCTCGCACCCCAAAAGACTATATGGGTGTTCCATATGACTGTTTTGTGTCTTGTAGGTTGTGAAAGTTCAAGTTCATCCAGTCCCTTCCACTCCCATGGAATCTCATATAGACTAGAAACATGACCTTAACCTTGCCTATAAAAGGAGGGGTGTTGGGGAATTCTCATAACACAACACAAACAACTAAGAATACGTTCCTCTGACAAATATTTTCCCCTTTGATTGTGGTAACTAAGATAGCCTAGGAATGTCCTACCCAATAGGGAGGGATTTCCAACGGGAGATAACAACTGAGAAGTTGTTGTTGTGTGTGATCATGTTGGTGACTAGTACACCAATGGGAGGGACAACTCCTTCCTATCCATTTTTGGTGAATGACAATAGTTCTAGTTGGTCTGTGTGGAATATTCTAGAAAAGGAGTCCTTTAGCTACTGCTCAGAGAGCAAAGTCAACCTACAGTTCATCGTGAGACCACCAAAGTCATTGTAGAGGTTGCGCAGACATATGTTCATGGTGAAGATTAGGAGCTACACAACCACTGTTTAAGAGCAACTTGTCAGCAGTTGCAAAGAAGCGAGCTTTGTCACTGTACTTACTCCAAGATTAGGTATAGCTCACTAAAACCATCCTTCCTATTTCATAGTAATTGACGCGGTCTTGCTATTATGGGAATACAAATAGATAAATTTTTGATTTTGTTGCTATACTTTGTGCCTGTATTTCCCAACAAACTTGACATGAGATATATCTTTGAAAAGATTGTTGCAACTGATCAAATATATCATAAATCCTAGTAAAAGGATGTTTATTCTTGATTGTTATCTTGTTTATTTGCTTATAGTCTATGCATAACCTCATAGTTTCATCCTTTTTTCTCACAAAAATCATTGGAGGTCCCCAAGGTGACAGACTAGGTTGAACAAAACCCTTATCTAGTAATTCTAATAATTTAGTATTCAATTGTTTAGCTCTATAGATGCCATTATATAGGCTAGTAATGCTATTTGGTGACTACTAGGTGGAATTTGTGTCACTAAACCATTTATTACAAAATCCTAACTCCAAATGACTATAATATCAATGGCAATAGGACATGGGCATCTGTCCCTAGCATGGTATTAACAAAATATGAATGTGGAAGTGTAAAGCTTAACATACATGAACAATAACTAGACAAAAGAGCAAACATAATCCCAACATTCTATAAGATATATTTAATAACATCACCAAAAAAAAACATTGTTTTATTACAAGATTTCAATTACATAATCGAAAGTCAAGTAGTGCAAGTTTGCTCATGTACACTAGAGATCTTACAATAAGTACACCTGACATAGCTCACAAAGTCCATCAACTTCTAGCCTTCTCTAAAACTATAAAATATGTGAAACAATGTGGTTCAACACACTAGGTGTTGGGTACAGGGATAAAAGATACATATACATAAGCTTCACTTAATTTGAAAAGAGTTGTAGATGAACGAATAAGAATAAACAAGTTAGATATTTAACAAAGTGAGAACTCTTGTTTTGTATCATTTTACTCCAATTGTACCATCAATACATGTATTCATCAATATCATGTATTCATAAGGCCCTTTATTGACTAACTTCCCACTGGAAGAGTTTATGAGGGTAATGAAGATTAGATAACCCTATTCTTTAGGGAGCTTAAGGACATCACCAAGAGTCAACCATTTTATCAACATTGTACATACTATCTTGACCACTCAAGTAGGATTCCCAACCTAATGTCTTTACTCAAAAACTTTAGATAGGTGTACGAGGTTTGTATAATGAAGTTTCTATATTATGTTTTTACGTTATAAGACAATGATAATAAAATAAACATCGAGTACAATACTAGAATATTGCATGGCAATATGTGTGTAAGTAAACAAGCATACATGTATATCACACTTAAAACAAGAAAGCCATAGTCATATTAATAACTAAAGCCCATACCTAATTTTAGATATGCAAACCTAACTTATCCTTGATCATGTAGCCACAAGCCTTCCTGATTAAGCATAAGATTACATACATGCATTAGATTCTCATCATTAACCCCAACTAGATTAATTTTAGGGTTTTGCCCTAGTTAGGTTCAAAGTTGTTTAATTACATGTACAATGATCTTATACTGATTTAGGATCAACCATAGAGGTGGATTTCAAGTTTCAAGTCATTTTGAGTTTCCATCTATTTTATGTGAGTATTAAAAGATACATGTTACTTATGTACAATCTAGGTCAAAAAGACTCATAATATAATAACCAAGGTAAATGGTAATAAAGGCATGAGAACCAAGCATTAAAGATGGTTTATATCAGCAAGGTAAAGAAAAGATTATCATATCTCAAGGATGGGTGGATGGTCAACTAGGTCTAACATGATAAGGGTCATCGTTATATTCAACATTCCAACATACATAGCTTATAGATTCAACATGTGACGTAAGTAAACCATCCACATCAAAGAGGGTTACTAAGATTAGAATGAATCCTAATTTTAGAGTGGAGGACATAAGAAATAGACCATATCATGATTGGGGCATAAAAATGAAAAACAAGTCATGTACATCATATTAGGAAAACTAGGGTTTCAAACATCATCAAAGAGAAAGAGGGTGTGCCATAGGTATTCAAGACACCACATGAAATAACATCAATGATGTAAAAGATCTAAAAGGCTTTCATGCACAAATTAGGTCCAACACATCCTTTTATTCAATGTATAATCAAACATTCACATAATGGGGTAAATTTATGCATTTAGGTGCCATATGACTTACACATAGAAAAAGGGGATTTAGGGGATAATTTTCAAGTCATGGAGAGATATTATATACTAATTTTGATATTATGGAGAGACAAGAGATCATATAGAAGAAACATAATAGTGTTGATCAAGATCATACATTAAAGTTCAAGGACATGTTACCTAGTGAAAATGGGAGACATTTTTGAGAAATAGGGGTGATAAGGACCCTCATATAGATCAAAGATGCAGAAAAGATTCTAGTTTCATAATTAGGCTGATGGATGATCATTAAAGGTTCAAGTTTTATCATATAGATGCATTGAAAGTTCTTAATATAACCAAAGTTAGAATCTTTAAACATTCAAGGGAACAAACATTGGAATTAGGGTCTATAATTATTCTCATGTTTTAGGTCTTGTTGAGATGATCAATTTGGTGTATAATTTTGCCCATTCTAGCCTTAGGATGAGGGAGTTATGCATTTTTGAAGTTTGACATTGAAACTATACCAATATACACATTGAGAACATAGGTACGTGGTGCGGGTGTTACATTTTGATTCATTGACCCATCCTCTCTGTTCGATCTAGATCGCATGGTAGTGTTTCAGTGCAGAATGCAAGGTTAACAAGTCGTAGTCCACACAAGGCCGACCAGCTAAGATGCCACAGCATGGTCGGGCGATTGCTGACCACCATCTTCTTCCTCACAAGTGTGTGCCACAAGCAGGATAACGACAACACTCGTCTAGACTGGAGCACAGTGGGAAAGAAGAAAAGTGGAGTTGGGGTCCCACAAATAGGTCACTCGAGTTTGGGTTGGCTGTGTAGACCCACCCCATCCTTTAATCATCCTGAGCAGGTGCAATGGAACAACCTCTGAGAAGCTTCCAGCAGCAAAACCATGGCAGTGTCCATTTCTAGGTGTGACAAAGTGGATTTTCACATTATAATGAATTAATTACTATTTTCCCTTGTTATACTCACTCATGGTCCCAAATTATTTTTCTTGGTTTCTAAATCAATATGGATACTCAAATTTGAAATATCGTGATCGATGTGGATTTTATACACATTATAACACCTAAAATTGGATTCATTCATTACTTTGTCCAAATAAGGAAATTGATCCATCGAACATCATATTTTGGTTCTCAAACTTTTTCTGGATATTCTCCACATATTTGTGAAGCTACGATCCAAATTTCATGTCATTTATACATTTTTATGATTTTCTATGAATTTTGGAAGTTTTGTGCTCAAAATCCCTTTATTTGCCTTTTTAATTTACCATTTTCCAAGTCATCAATCTGTTACAAAGGGAGGGTGTAAAGACCAAGTCTCTACTATTTAACATGATAAACAAATCACCAATTGTGTGGAAGGGGAAGAATTAAATCTTGACTTTATTCAAAATGTATAAAGAGTACATTATAAAATTTCCATAAAGGAAGTACAACTTTATACAAAACATAGGATCTAGGTAGAGGAAGACTAGACTAACACAACATTGTCTCCAAACAAAACAACTTAAAACATAAAAACAACTATGATCAAGCCAACTATATGTTCCTTTTCTTCTTATCCTATCCTTAGCCTTAGGTGCACCAAGCTTCCATGCGCACTCTGATCCTAACCTGGATGGTTGGGGTCATCCAGCAAGAGAAAGATAAAAGGTATGTGTTAATAAAAGGATAAAGGCAATCATAAAGTTAAGCATAGTAATCCATTAATGGATTTCAAGAAGTGAGAGAAAATGAGTGAATAAGATTCTAGAAAAACTGCCACAATTAAATATCAACAAATATTACAATTGCATGAATATAAATTATGACTCAACATCCTCTCAATGTAGGGTGAGGCACCTACCGGACCTCACCAATGGCAGGGGGACTAAAACCCCAGTGCCCAAAAAGTGGCAGGGGGACTAAAACCCCAGTGCCTAATATATAAAATGGCAGGGGGACTAAAACCCCAGTGCCCTGTGGGTGGTTTGTACTCATGTACACTACATTGTCAATTGGCCAATAACTATATCATGCATAAACATTCACTTGGAAGTAGAGTGAAAAGTATAACAAGTTTGCAACATAGCATTGGGAATAAAACCCAAGGTTAAATAAATAGACCATCATAGGCCACAACAATAATATCCAAGAACTCCAACAAGTAAAGGAGCCAACAAGCAACAACATTATACAACGCTTCCAAATATTTCAAAAGAATGAGCCACATAGGCAATAATAAGATTAAGCATTTCCAAGTAAAGGAGGCAACATATAGCAAGTTTCACATTATTCAAATGAATGAGCCACAATGGCATTAGAAGCATAAAATAAGTAAAGAGCCAATAAATGCACTTAGAGGGATAATCAGGCTAGTACAATAATGATTGTAGGGTTGGTAAAGATCCCAACTGAAGAGTAGGTTGGTTGCACAATAACATTCACATTCATCCATAGAGATCACATATATGAATAGGGTCCACATAATAGGAGCCACATACTAGAATAGGGTGCACATACTAAAATAGGGCTTACATACTAGAATAGGGTGCACATACTGAAATAGAGCTCACATACCTATTTTTAATTATTTACCATAACATTCACCAAGTTTATTGCAATCCATCCACATTTCCTAATTACATTATTACACATGTATTAATATATGTAAAAACATAAATCATAGGAAAAACCCTAATTTTCTACCTTGAAAACCAATGGTCGATTTGTGACTCAAAATCTTGACCAAACGATTATTCATATTCTCCTGATTAATAAAACATATTTTATTTCCTCATTTGGAGTTAAAATGAATTAATTAGGTATTTTAGAACATTTTATATACTTAAAAAGGCATTCAAAGAAAACTTAGAAAAATCATTTAGAATCAGGCTTCAAAAATCAGAAAATCGGGTTCTACATGAAAAATCCTTTCCATTGACTATTTATTTGCATTTTTCTGACAATAGATCAATTTACTATGAATTAAGTAAAATCGACCAATCAGGATGCAGGAAAACTATAGTGTGACAGGTATTTAAATCAAATGGAAATCGATGTAAATAACAGGTGAAAAGACTAAACTACCCTTGCTTGTCAAATTAAAACAATTAAAATGATGAGGGTAGATCAGTCATTTGGAAACTCATATCTTTGTTGGCGAGAAAGAAAACAGCATATGAAATTATAGTACTGCCCAAACGATGTTAATAGCTCAATCACGATTGTGGGGACTCCAGGGTCATTAGACTACCTGGTTTGTTTCCTCTTGCAGCCATGGCTGCAAGCAGGAGCGGCTAGAGCTCGACTCCTTGGCTCCAGCTAGCTGTAGGGTGCGAAGACGCCAACCGACACTAGGAGTAGACTCCTTAGAGTCTCCCGATCAAAACGAACCAAACAAGATCATCGCCGGAGCTGGGAGTAGGTTACAAGGTCGGAACAGAGAGGAAAGGTCAACGGAAGAAAAGCACCACAAAAACACGACAGAGCAGGTGACTGAGATCGGGGTTGGCTTCGCGGATCCAAGGCGAAGTCAAAGCACCCCTTTCCGCAGGTGGAGGAGCACCAAAACAGCATATGAGTAGGCGTCGGCGGAGGTCATGACCGTGGTCTATAGGACCAGGCGTTTGGGGGCGTCGCGAGGTAAACTGAGAGTGTCAATTGGAAGAGCGGAGGTGGAAGATGGTTATTGTGCTTCTTATTACACTGAGGTGGCCAGAGGAGGGAGCAGCATGCCAAGGTCGCCGGAGATCCACCTTGAGCAGGTCGGGGTGACTGAGGGCAGCGTAGGGTCAATTGAGTGTGGAGGAGTCTTGCTCGGTGTCTAAGGGTGCTCGACGACCCCTTAAGCAGGTAAGAAGAGAACCGAGGTCGCCTCTGCGACTCGGGGTTCGAGAGGAGCGAAGAGGCTGATTTGGGCATAACTCTGCCAGGGAAAAAGGGGCGATGAGTTAGGGCTCATTCGAACCGGCTCGTCGAGACGAAGCCAAAGGGACAGGAATCGCAAGAAACGGTGGAGGAGGGAGTGAGAACGACTCAAGGGAGTCCATGAGGCTGTGTTGCTCGGGCGGATGGAGGTAGAAGGAAATGCCCAGATCGTTGGATCAAAAGGGCAATCAACGCGGAGCCGTCCGATGGACCTAGGCGCGTGACAGGGAAAAATAAACGAACATTAGCATGACAAATCGATATAACTGAAACCGATTAAAATCCATAGTTAAACCTTATTAAAAGCTCATAAAATGGATTTGAAGGGTCAAATGAAGTCCAAATGACACCAAATTTGGACCATAGGTTCATGTTAGCATTTAGAACGATGCTATATAATTAGATTTCGTATTTATGTCCAATAAGGTCTTTAAATAATATATTGCTCATTAAAGTGTATTTTAACACATTAAAAGATGTGAATTATTATGAAATGACTATATTAATGCAATTAGTGAGTCAAATTCGAGGTGATAGATATATATGAGTATTAAGAGAAAAATATCATCCTTTAAATATGTTTTCACATATTTATCATCAAATTGGAGGAGAGAGAAAGTAAAGAGGTTAATATACTCACAATTAATTCAAATTCTTATTATTATTAATATATTTATCCAAAAAGCTCCAAATTAATATTATCTACTTATATCCATCCTTAATGACCAAATTACAATATTAACCCTCACTTATCTCTTTAATTGGGTTATTTGTGCAAACACCCCTTCATTATCATAAATGGGGGAAAAAGGTGATTTTAAACATTGAATTGTGCTCCAATTGCACAAGGGGTCCTAAAAGAATATAAAACAAGGGAAATTTATGAAAAAGTTCCAAATGGACTAGAAAGCAAAGAAAAGCTCAAAAATGGGTAAATTGTAGGGAAGACCCTGAATTTTAGTATGTTACAGCACACCACCCCTTAAAGAGGATTTTGTCCTCGAAATCACAACAAGAGGAAAGAGAGGGTGAGTGTGCAACATCCCAACCTTAAACACTAGGTTATAACCCTTAATCTAGGGTACAACACAAAATCTACATAAGTCAGGTGTTACTAAGGTTTCCACAAAACCTATAGCCTTTTATCAAACTTAAATTAATATTTTTTCCTTATTAATATAATCTACATCATGAAGAGGTATCTTATATATTATACTACTACTTGTGCCACATTTTATTCACATTGTTTCCCAAAACAATTACATCTCAGTATTATATCATGTGTATTTCCCTCATCAGGGGTTTTAAGCATAATTAGGGTTTACTAAGCCATTTCACATATATTAATGCATTAGCTCAAAAACCTTAATTACATGAATTCATTTTTTCCATTATCCTCTTAAACTATCATGTAGAATTATCACAAATTATTTTGTAGAAAAATTTAATATTATCCAACAAGTTATTAAGCCTATAATAATTCCAAATAATATTCATATTGCACATTTTCATATCATCTTTCATACTCATATTAATGGCATCATTAATCATTTTCGTCCATTTTACTTCATATAATAAATTATACATGTTTTAATTCACATTAGGCATTTTATGAATATTTATGTGACTCCAATTATTCATTATCATGTTATTATATGCATTTTAGTGAATATGATGTAACACATTAAATATTAATGAATTAATTCATATAGAAAGTTATGATGAGGTGTTCATTAGAGAACAAGGTGATATACCTTACATATATTGATAACTTTGTTAGCATAATCCATTTATATGCATTAGGGTATATTATGTGATGATGACACCTAATGTCACTAATGTATCATGAAAGGCATTAAGAGTATATATATATATATATATGTATGTATGTATATGTTGTCAAGGCTAGATAATTACATATTAGGGTTTAGGTCAACATGATCATTACATATTAAAGCATCCTTAAGGTGCATTATCCATACACATTTTACCATTAGGGTGGCATAGTCAACGTTATGTATATTCACCATTAGTAACTCATTATTATGTGAATTACGCCTATATTAAGGTTCAAGCGTATGGATTACTCCTATATGACTTACTACATATTCATGTGTGTATAAACAAACAAGTTGAATTACAAGTATAATGTGTTTGGTAAATTCTTGTTCACATAAGTTATTATGTACATATGTCCACATGGATAGGGTTTCTAACTCCAAAGGAATTTGATTTTGCTTTTAGTTGGGATTCCATCCCCCTAAAGAGGGATTTCGTCCTCGAAATGAGATTTACAAAACCAAATAGGGTACTATCACCATTACCCTCATCCTACCCCTTAATAGGGTCAAACTAAGTCAAACTATGCTAAGGGTACAAGGTATAAAAACTCAACACTAAAAGGATTTACTAACCAAGCTTCAGGGTGTAACATAGGGTACACTAAACCCTAAACATAGGAGTATAAGGTATTTAAGGATGATTTTTGTGTAAGAGATCAAATCATCACTAATGGTCTCCTAATGTATTCAACAATTAGGCAACATGCCCAAAGATAGACTACTTCGAGTTGTCTGTATCAGATCAGGCCAGGCCAGGTCATATGAGCTCAGGAGTCCTCATTACCAAGCTAGTGGGGTGGAGGAAAATATTGCCAGCCCCCAAGCTCTGACCCTTTCTAGACACCATCACTTCAACTTCTTGCTTCTAGTAGCTTCTCAATAGACATTTCACCAAAATGTTGACAAATTTTATTTTTAATTATGTAATTATTATTATCCTAAATCAAACTTTCATGTTAGGTCAACTCTAAGGTGGAAACTTTCTATAGAAGATATAGGAGGTGAGAGGTTCTATCTAGGAGACAATTTGAATTATTCAAGAATCTGACTACCTTGATGCTCTGATACCATGCTGTAAAGACCAAGTCTCTACTATTTAACATGATAAACAAATCACCAATTGTGTGGCAGCGGAAGAATTAAATCTTGACTTTATTCAAAATGTATAAAGAGTACATTATAAAATTTCCATAAAGGAAGTACAAATTTATACAAAACATAGGATCTAGGTAGAGGAAGACTAGACTAACACAACATTGTCTCCAAACAAAACAACTTAAAACATAAAAACAACTATGATCAAGCCAACTATATGTTCCTTTTCTTCTTATCCTATCCTTAGCCTTAGGTCCACCAAGCTTCCATGCACACTCTGATCCTAACCTGGATGGTTGGGGTCATCCAGCAAGAG
Source organism: Alisma plantago-aquatica (assembly GCA_963693085.1). Lineage (NCBI taxonomy): Eukaryota > Viridiplantae > Streptophyta > Magnoliopsida > Alismatales > Alismataceae > Alisma > Alisma plantago-aquatica. Next base: position 900,924,041 of record OY856413.1, on the reverse strand, counting down.
AAAGATAAAAGGTATGTGTTAATAAAAGGATAAAGGCAATCATAAAGTTAAGCATAGTAATCCATTAAGGTATTTCAAGAAGTGAGAGCAAATGAGTGAATAAGATTCTAGAAAAACTGCCACAATTAAATATCAACAAATATTACAATTGCATGAATATAAATTATGACTCAACATCCTCTCAATGTAGGGTGAGGCACCTACCGAACCTCACCAATGGCAGGGGGACTAAAACCCCAGTGCCCAAAAAGTGGCAGGGGGACTAAAACCCCAGTGCCTAATATATCAAATGGCAGGGGGACTAAAACCCAGTGCCATGTGGGTGGTTTGTACTCATGTACACTACATTGTCAATTGCCCAATAACTATATCATGCATAAACATTCACTTGGCAGTAGAGTGAAAAGTATAACAAGTTTGCAACATAGCATTGGGAATAAAACCCAAGGATAAATAAATAGACCATCATAGGCCACAACAATAATATACAAGAACTCCAACGAGTAAAGGAGCCAACAAGCAACAACATTATACAATGCTTCCAAATATTTCAAAAGAATGAGCCACATACGCAATAACAAGATTAAGCATTTCCAAGTAATGGAGGCAACATATATCAAGTTTCACATTATTCAAATGAATGAGCCACAACGGCATTAGAAGCATAAAATAAGTAAAGAGCCAATAAATGCACTTAGAGGGATAATCAGGCTAGCACAATAATGATTGTGGGGTTGGTAAAGATCCCAACTGAAGAGTAGGTTGGTTGCACAATAACATTCACATTCATCCATAGAGATCACATATATGAATAGGGTCCACATAATAGGAGCCACATACTAGAATAGGGTGCACATACTGAAATAGGGCTCACATACTAGAATAGGGTGCACATACTGAAATAGGGCTCACATACCTATTTTTAATTATTTACCATAACATTCACCAAGTTGATTGCAATCCATCCACATTTCCTAGTTACATTATTACACATGTATTAATATATGTAAAAACATAAATCATAGGAAAAACCCTAATTTTCTACCTTGAAAACCAAAGGTCGGTTTGTGACTCAAAACCTTGACCAAACGATTATTCATATTCTCTTGATTAATAAAACATATTTTATTTCCTCATTTGGAGTTAAAATGAATTAATTAGGTATATTAGAACATTTTATATACTTAAAAAGGCATTCAAAGCAAACTTAGAAAAATCATTTAGAATCAGGCTTCAAAAATCAGAAAATCAGGTTCTACATGAAAAATCCTTTCCATTGACTATTTATTTGCATTTTTCTGACAATAGATCGATTTACTATGAATTAAGTAAAATCGACCAATCAGGATGCAGGAAAACTATAGTGTGACAGGTATTTAAATCAAATGGAAATCGATGTAAATAACAGGTGAAAAGACTAAACTACCCTTGCTCATCAAATTAAAACAATTAAAATGATGAGGGTAGATCAGTCATTTGGAAACTCATATCTTTGTTGGCGAGAAACAAAACAGCATATGAAATTACAGTACTGCCGAAACGATGTTAATAGCTCGATCACCATTGTGGGGACTCTAGGGTCATTAGACTACCTGGTTTGTTTCCTCTTGCAGCCCTGGCTGCAAGCAGGAGTGGCTAGAGCTCGGCTCCTTGGCTCCAGCTAGCTGCAGGGCGTGAAGACGCCAACCGAGACCAGGAGAAGACTCCTTAGAGTCTCGCGGTCAAAATGAACCAAACAAGATCATTGCCGGAGCTGGGAGTAGGTTACAAGGTCGGAATAGAGAGGAAAGGTCAACGGAAGAAAATCCACCACAAAAACGTGACAAAGAAGGCGACTGAGATCGGGGTTAGCTTCACGGATCCAAGGCGAAGTCAAAGCACCCCTTTCTGCAGGCGGAGGAGCACCAAAACAGCATATGAGTAGGCGTCGGCGGAGGTCATGACCGTGGTCTATAGGACCAGGCGTTTGGGGGCGTCGCGAGGTAAACTGAGAGTGTGAATTGGAAGAGCGGAGGTGGAAGATGGTTACCGTGCTTCTGATTGCACTGTGGTGGCCGGAGGAGGGAGCACCATGCCAAGGTCGTCGGAGATCCACCTTGAGCAGGTCTGGGTGACTGTGAGCAGCGTAGGGTCAATTGAGTGTGGAGGAGGCTTGCTTGGTGTCTAAGGGTGCTCGACGACCCCTTAAGCAGGTAAGAAGAGAACCGAGGTCGCCTCTGCGTCTCGGGGTTCGAGAGGAGAGAAGTGGCCGATTTGGGTGTAACTCTGCCAGGGAAAAAGGGGTAATGAGTTAGGGCTCATTCGAACCGGCTCGTCGAGACGAAGCCAAAGGGACAGGAATCGCAAGAAACGGTGGAGGAGGGAGTGAGAACGACTCAAGGGAGTCCATGAGGCTGTGTTGCTCGGGCGGATGGAGGTAGAAGGAAATGCCCAGACCGTTGGATCAAAAGGGTGATCAACGCGGAGCCGTCCGATGGCCCCAGGCGCGTGACAGTGAAAAATATACGAACATTAGCATGACAAATCGATATAACTCAAATCGATTAAAATCCATAGTTAAACCTTATTAAAAGCTCATAAAATGGATTTGAAGGGTCAAATGGAGTCCAAATGACACCAAATTTGGACCATAGGTTCATGTTAGCATTTAGAACGATGCTATTTAATTAGATTTCATATTTATGTCCAATAAGGTCTTTCATTAATATATTGCTCATTAAAGTGTATTTTAACACATTAAAAGATGTGAATTATTATGAAATGACTATATTAGTGCAATTAGTGAGTCAAATTCAAGGTGATAGATATAAATGAGTATTAAGAGCAAAATATCATCCTTTAAATATGTTTTCACATATTTATCATCAAATTGGAGGAGAGAGAATGTAAAGAGGTTAATATACTCACAATTAATTCAAATGCTGATTATTATTAATATATTTATCCAAAAAGCTCCAAATTAATATTATCTACTTATATCCATCCTTAATGACCAAATTACATTATTAACCCTCACTTATCTCCTTAATTGGGTTATTTGTGCAAACACCCCTTCATTATCATAAATGGGGGAAAAGGTGATTTTAAACATTGAATTGTGCTCCAATTGCACAAGGGGTCCTAAAAGAATATAAAACAAGGGAAATTTATGAAAAAGGTCCAAATGGACTAGAAAGCAAAGAAAAGATCAAAAATGGGTAAATTGTAGGGAAGACCCTGAATTTCAGTATGTTACAAAGGGGACAAACCCCAGCCCTTGGATCTGACCCGCATGGATCATAGCTTGATCAAACAACTAGTCCATCATCCCCTACCTCCCACAATCAGCAGAGAGGGGAGTGGCGACCAAAATAGCAATTGATTGAGTGTGATTCCCTCTTGAAAATCAAAATGACCACGGATGTTCTCCCCACCAAATCAAAGGTATTTTCCTATTGTTCTCCCTCAAATCACCAAGTTTTGAGAATGAGAGAGCATGTGTTTTCACATCTTGGCTACCGCCATGGACACCTACTCAAAACCCTAGAAACTCAGCCTCGATCACCTATAAAAGTACCACCCCTGGCTTCGTCCCTCACTCACAAACCCAAACGGTGCCTTTCCCTTCTCTCCCTCGACCTATTCCACCATTCCCTCTTTCTCTGAGTGGCTCTCCATAGTGGTGCCGCCTTGCTGCTGGCGATCGGACATGTGACTAGCAACCAATCATGACTATTAGATCACTGTCAACGGTTGACCGAGAATAAGATATGACGGCCAAATCACACCTCGCACCCTCCTTCTTCCCCCTGTCTCACGCACGTTCCCAGGAGTTGTTGCCACTCAGTTGCCGATCCTTCAAGGTGGTCAAGGGTGACTGAAGATCCAATGTCCCATTTTTCTCTGCTATACTTTTCCTGGTAAATAACTCCTCTCTGCTTGAAAAATCCAATAAATGAATTGTTCTTTCAAAAATGATAAATCTTAATTGCTAGCTCCAAAAATTATATATAAGTAGTCCATTTTGATCATAAAAATCCAATGGATGCATTAAAAATACTTACGTAGTCTAATTCCTTGATAATCTCATTATTATCCCTAGTTTTGATCTCTTACTCATAATGTTGTAATTAATGACTCTAAATTAATTTCAATCTTTGAGAAACCCTAGTTCCTGATTCTAATGATCATTTTGAGACACCAAATAGAATTTGAAAAAATAAGAGTTAGATTTAATCTTCTTAACTCATTACCCGAGAATATGAATCATATACATTGAAATAAGGATTACCCTTGATATGATGATGATTAACCTTAATTTGGAAAACCCCTTAATCATATGTCTGACCATGAATCTCCCTGATTTAATTTTGAGCCCAATGATACTATTTCATATTGAAAATGATCTAGACATTTGAATGATGATGCTAATAATTATGGTTGACATGTTGTAACATCCCAGGATTTGAGGCCTTGGATAACATGATCTTAAAAGGAATGATTGGACTACCCATATCATTAAGGTGCACCTCCTTTTCTAGGAGCCCATCACTAAAGAACTCCATAGTTAAGCGTGCTCAGCTTGGAGTAGTACTAGGATGGGTGACCAGTCGGGAAGTTGATCTAGGCATGCGCATCAGTGTGGACAAAGTGCGCAGTTAAGGCTAGTGGTAGTTTGTGGGGCCAGTCGTCATTCCTGAAACTCTACTAGAGTCGTGGACAGTGGGCCCGGGCATTACAAATGGTATCAGAGCCATAACCCCTCCAGTAGGTGGGGCCCCAGTCTTGAGTCGTGCATTCTAGGCATGTAGGAAAGGGTTGTCCATGGTTGACGTAGCCACCCTTGCACTGGTATTCCGTGATCGGGAGTTGGGTGTCCATGAGACATTGTGGGTCTATATTGAAATTGGGTCAGATTATGAGGCCATATAGTTGAGCCTTGAGGAGGACGTCAAGAGCCTAAGTGGGGGAGATTGTAACATCCCAGGATTTGAGGCCTTGGATAACATGATCTTAAAAGGAATGATTGGACTACCCATATCACCAAGGTGCACCTCCTTTTCTGGAAGCCCATCACTAAAGAACTCCATAGTTAAGCGTGCTCAGCTTGGAGTAGTACTAGGATCGGTGACCAGTCGGGAAGTTGATCTTGGCTTGCACGTCAGTGGGGACAAAGTGTGCAGTTAAGGCTAGTGGTAGTTTGTGGGGCCAGTCGTCATTCCTAAAACTCTACTAGAGCCATGGACAGTGGGTCAGAGCATTACACATGTGTTCCTAAATATACCTAGGTAGGTCATCCATTCTTGAAACATGCTTGATATTTGAATAAATGTTAGAATTTTGGAAATATTGTTGATGACCTAGCCCTAAGGTAGAGATAGGAAAATGTAACCCTAATCTCGAATAGTGAAGCATGATTCTTTAAAACTATGATCTTGACCCTTGATCCAATATTTTGATCTAGGATCCTGACTCAAGGGGTTGATATACTCTTCTTGGAATCTATACTCCAAATACTCATTTAGAGAGATACACTATTATATAACTCCTCCTTGATTGTATTGAAGATACTTTTATGTATCTATTGATTGTATACTTGGCTACTTACTTGGATGAGCTATTGTTCCATATGATTAGTATTCTATTTTTCTATACTATATTTTGAAAAAAATGAAAACATAAATTGCATGCCCATTATGACTGCATGTATATTAATAATGATGATGATATTGATAATGTTGATATTGAGTGCAACAACCCCCTCATTTGGAGGTGGGACTTGTACATTGGCATCCTATTTCCTATGGTGAGAAGGAGCCTAGTGACCTTCCCCATCACGTTGGGGTAATAGAGTCACACAAAATATATTAGCATGCTTATTTGATTACAGCATAATGGGAACTCATAATAAAAATTGAATCATCAAATAACAAACATTTTATTGAAAGATATTGGTTTTGGAAATCATTTGTTATTCTTTTGAATATAAGTCCTACCAAGTATACTCTTTTGTTATAAACCGCTTTACTTGATTTTGATAGCGTACCATGCAATTGCATGATTGTGTCTCGATTTTCTTGATTTTAGGAAATACAAATGGAACACTGATTAAGATCGCTTCTGCACTCTACATACTCTGATGACAAAGATAAATCAGATATACCTCCATATTGGGTTAGTTTGTTCCTTATATATCCAGTTTTTGAGTTATTATTTATTATTATATATGCCAGTGTGTTAGATCCTATAGGGCACTTAGGGACGGGTGCTTCAATCCTCTTACTACTGTCTAGGTAGTAGGATTGGGATTGGGGTAAGAATGGTTCTGTGACAGTTGGTATCAGAGCTTACACTCCCATGTGCTTTAAGTAAATAATTTCTCAAGTCTCTTACACCCAAGAAACCCTAAACTCCATGATGGTGAAAATCGAGGTGTCTAGGCTCAGGGTCCTGGCATAATTTCTCCTATCCATCTTCACGGTGGCTAAGATCCCCCACTCTACTTGGCCTTAATTGATCCATAACTGGACCTAAAGGTTCTCTTGTGAAATCCTACAGAGCCTTATGGCATCTCATCTCTTCTTTAAGTATTATCCTAAGCCACTCATGTAAATGAAGATTAGGTAGTCTTCTCATCTCCTAATGTAGTCCTTTCTTGTGACCATTTTCCACATGATGTCTTGATTATGGGTAGTTTATGCAAAGGAAAAATGAATATTACTAAGTTTTGAAAGTTGATACTATGATCTGACATTAATTTGAAAACTTGATCTTGGATGAAAATATTTATGACCCCTAATATCGTGAACACTCAAATTAGCCAAAACTTGACTACATGTTTGCTATATATGTTTGAGTTAAATATTAATGATTTTGATCTGGTGAAATAAGAGGGACTTATACCTTATACCTCATTGTTGATGAGGTCTCTATTTGATTAATGTCCATGTTGCCCTATTATTAATTAAACCTCAAATATAGTTAAGCAAACTCATATCCTATTTTATACATATCTTAACCATGCTATCAAGTGACTAAGCCTAAGACTCACAAAATCATGATGTAAGACTATGATGCAAAAAGTTGTTTCTTGCAATCTCAATTTTGATATTATGATTATGGGCCTAGATTTTGAACTATTATGCTCTAATTCCTCGAATGCTAAATTCAAATCCTCAATTTCCAAATTATATCACTACCTTGATCATGAAAGGAAAGGAATGCAAATATTAACTTGTCTTTGCAAAATCTCGACATTATTGCCCTATTATGATCTTGAATTTTGATCTCATGACCATATGGAATACGATTTAATCATGGACTTTATTTGTTTGACCTAAAATATGATATGTCCAAATTTGTGAACAATAGGATGCTTTCCATATTTGTGACTCATATGATGACTTTGAACAATATATTCATTGACCTTGATACTCAATTACTCAATGATAAATGATATTGATACCAATTTTGGTTATGATATGGAACATGGAAATTCAATTATGATTATTAGATTACTTGAAATTTGAGGACATGATTTTGATTATACTTGAGGATACCCCAATATTTCAGGAAATTACTTAGGTTGAATAATCCCAATTTTTGAGGATGTTTTTGAATTTTGGGGACAAAATTCCTTTTTAAGGAGGGAAGGATGTGACAAAGTGCATTTTCACATTATAATGAAGTAATTACTATTTTCCCCTCATTATACTCACTCATGGTCCCAAATTATTTTTCTTGGTTTCTAAATCAATATTGATACTCAAATTTGAAATATGGTGATCGATGTGGATTTTATACACATTATAACACCTCAAATTGGATTCATTCATTACTTTGTCCAAATAAGCCAATTGATCCATCAAACATCATAATTTGGTTCTCACACATTTTCTAGATATTCCCCACATATTTTTGAAGCTACGATCCAAATTTCACGTCATTTGGACATCCCTATGATTTTCTATGAATTTTGGAAGTTTTGTGCTCAAAAACCCTTTATTTGCCTTTTTAAATTACCCTTTTCCAAGTCATCGATTCGTTGCAAAGGGAGGGGCAAACTCCAGCCCTTGGATCTGACCTGCACGGATCATAGCCTGATCAAATGAATGTTCCATCATCCCCTACCTCCCACAATCAGCGGAGAGGGGAGTGGCTGCCAAAATAGTAATCGACTGATTGTGATTCCCTCTTGAAAATCAAAATGACCAGGGAAGTTCTGCCCGCAAAATTGATCGAATTTACCTATATTTTTCCATCGAATCACCGAGTTTTGAGAATGAGAGAGCCTATGTTTTCACCTCTAGGCCGCCACCATGGCCACCTACTCAAAACCCTAGAACCTCAGCCTCGATCACCTATAAAAGTACCACCCCTAGCTTCGTCCGTCACTCACAAACCCAAACGGCACCTTGCCCTTCTCTCCCTCAACCTATTGCACCTTTCCCTCTTTCTCTGGGTGGCTCTCTGTCGTGGCACCACCTTGCTGCTGGCAGGCGGGTGTGTGGCTGGCAACCAATCGTGACCATTAGATCACTGTCAAGGGTTGACCGAGAACAAGATCTGACGGCCAAATCACACCTCGTGCCCTCCTACTTCCCCCAGTCTCATGCACGTGCCCAGGAGCTATCGCCTCTCAGCCGCTGATCCTTCAAGGCATTCTAGGGTGACCAAAGATCCAACAGCCCATAATTTTTCTCTGCTATACTATTCCTGGTAAATAACTCCTCTCTGCTTGAAAAATCCAATAAATGAATTGTTCTTGCTGATGAATGCATATTCATTATGCTTTTAAATCACCATTTGGGTCCAATTTCGATTCAATGCTTTCACTTTCATCTACTAAATCTTGTAAAATGCAAAATTACTTAATTGGTTCATTTACCAAGATTATTAATTGAGTTTATATTGATTTTTATGCAGAATATGATGAGGTCGAACCATCAAATGGAACTTACCTCTACTCAAGATCCTCTTAGCCTTGGTTTTGACCAAATGTTCTGATCATTCGGTATTGAACAAATTGGTTTGATCAATCGGTCTTGACTAAACGGGTTGCCCATTCGTTCTTCTCAACTAGTTTTGATCGATTGGTCTCGAAACCACAAACTTATTACACCTTTATATTCATCAACTTCACCATCAAAACCACCTCCATTTAACCCTAATCTGCCTTCCTCAACATCTTAGACCTCTTGTTTTCACCCATGCAACCTACCCTTGTGGTTTGCTCTCCCTATTTTTGCCCTAATCGTCTTAACCTTACTTGGTCTTGCCCTAACAGTTTCTACCCTTCCCGCCCCCCTCTATACGGTCTCAAGACCGTATGAGTAGTCATGACCCTCAAACCATATGGAGCCCCCGCTCGCACCAAGATCAGTTGGCCCTCATCCTCCATATTCTTCTTCCTCCTGCCTGAACTGTAACCCTGCAATCCTTCACAACCCTAGCGATCGATAGACCCGTAGGGGATAGCACCACCTTCCTCCACCACAAGCTCCGCTTGGTTTGCTACCTTCCATCACTCTCACCCACCACCACATTCCTAAAGCCACCACATACGCCCTACACTGCTCTCACCTACTCCTTCTCTATCTACTAGTAGTGACCCCATCGTTCTCGCACGCCCAGTGCCCTACAAACAGTCTTTAAGACCGTGTGGTGGAAAATGGTCTTCAAGACCGTGCGACGTTTAGGGTACCAAACCGTGAAGAGCAAGGAAGGTGAAGACCGCTAGGGCGTGTGAAAAGTTGAAGGCAGACCAATCGAGGGAGATCGTTTGGAGGTGAACAATGCTAGAGTATCCAAGACCGATTGGAGGCGAAAGATTGAAAGACCATTTGGATAGAAACCCAAACCGATAGGCAAGACCGTTTGGATGACAGTGAGACTATGAAGGCTATTGAGTCTGCGAGACTATGAGTGCAAGATTGCACTAGATCGTTTGGACGATATCACTAGAACGCATGACCAAGACCGTTAGGGCATGGAGGTCCCAAGACTGATCAGATGTGAAGGACCAGTTGGAGACAAGTGGGAAAGATCGGTTGGAGACAAACACTCCAAACCGTTAAGACCAAACTGGTCCAAAACGTCAAATTTTGGCACCCATCCGAGCCTATAAATAGGACTAGTAAGGTTCCCAATTGGGCATTGGATCTGGGACACCGCCGGGCTGCCCAAACGCAAGGTTCGATCCAAATACATCCACGTCCATGCCATTACTACTCCACATGCTGCTACTTTTGTTGCAAGCAATAAGGTCAAGATGAGAAAATAAGGAAGAGAAGAAAGGTTGCCAGGTCTTCCTTGGTGGTTCTTCCTTCTCATCCAAAGTAGCTCTGACACAATGTAGAAGACTGCATCATCTTCGCCGAGTTGTGACTACCTTCTGCATCATGCTCATGGAAGAAACTTCCCTCTCTTTTGTTTTTCTTGTTTCTCGCATCATGAGTGAGTAGTTCCTTTTCGCTGGGGTGTGGGGACTAGCCCCGCTGCCAATGCAAGCATGTTCTCTTGTTCAACATTCCATGGCAATGTATATAACTGTTCATTTTGTTGTTAATCATTAATGTTTGTAGATTGATTACCTTCTTGCTTTCATCATGTTCTTCCCTATGTTGCGAGAACTTCTATATGTAGGGTAGAATGTCGATTAATGAGGTTGACTCCCAAACTAGAAATAGAATGGGATTCCTTGAGGTCATAAGTGTATGATCCTTGAGGGGACGAGCCATCTAGCCTACAGTGATGCTTCGGTGGCCTAAACATCCCTCAGTGAGGGCCACATCTTCAGTTGGATATATGTATCTTCGTTGTTAATCGTCGATGTTTGCTTGTAGATTAATTGTCTGCTTGCTTGATGATTAGCGAGGTTGACTCCAAAACTAGAAATAGAATGGGATTCCTTGAGGTTGTAAGTGTATGATCCGTGAGGGGATGACCCATCTAGCCCAAAATGATGCTTCTGTGTGCCTAACGCCTGTATAGGGGGCCAACAGCTTCACTTGGATTTCTGTATCTTCAGAGTCATAAGAGAGTGATTCAGATGGTGACGAGGCATTTGAAACCTAAGGTGATGCTTATGCAAGCCTAATGCCCATATGGGGGCTTTTACAACTGCTCCATTTGGATGGTTATATCTTGCCTGGTTGTTTGATGTTTGGATGTGATTGCATGTGTAGTGGTGGTGAAATCTGAGACAATCCCAGCGATTCCATATCATTAATCTAGATCACCTTTTATTATTCTCTTTACTTCTGTGCAATTAGTTTAATCAACCAATCGTTCTAAATATTTGTCTTACTTGATACAAATAAAGACCTTGCTCAATGATAAATTATATTGATACCAATTTTGGTTATGATATGGAACATGGAAATTCAATTATGATTATTAGATTACTTGAAATTTGAGGACATGATTTTGATTATACTTGAGGATACCCCAATATTTGATGAAATTACTTAGGTTGAATAATCCCGATTTTTGAGGATGTTTTTGAATTTTGGGGACAAAATTCCTTTTTAAGGAGGGAAGGATGTGACAAAGTGGATTTTCACATTATAATGAAGTAATTACTTTTTTTCCCTCATTATACTCACTCATGGTCCCAAATTATTTTTCTTGGTTTCTAAATCAATATTGATACTCAAATTTGAAATATGGTGATCAATGTGGATTTTATACACATTATAACACCTCAAATTGGATTCATTCATTACACTGTCCAAATAATCCAATTGAGGCATCAAACATCAAATTTTGGTTCTCATACTTTTTCTAGATATTCTCCACATATTTGTGAAGCTGCAGTCTAAATTTCATGTCATTTGGACATTCCTATGATTTTCTATGAATTTTGGAAGTGTTGTGCTCAAAATCCCTTTATTTGCCTTTTTAAATTACCCTTTTCCAAGTCATCGATCTGTTGCAAAGGGAGGGGACAAACCCCAGCCCTTGGATCTGATCTACACATATCACAGCCTAATCAAATGACTGTTCCATCATTCCCTGCCTCCCACAATCAGTGGAGAGGGGAGTGGCTGCCAAAATAGCAATCGATTGATTTTGATTCCCTCTTGAAAATCAAAATGACCAGGGATGTTCTCCCCGCCAAATCTAAGGCATTTACCTATTTTTTCCCCTCGAATCACCGAGTTTTGAGAATGAGAGAGCCATCTTGGCTGCCGCCATGGCCACCTACTCAAAACCCTTGAAACTCAGCCTCGGTCACCTATAAAAGTACCACCCCTGGCTTCGTCCCTCACTCACAAACCCAAACGACACCTTGCCCTTCTCTCCCCCGACCTATTCCACCTTTCCCTCTTTCTCCGAGTGGCTCTCTGCCGTGGCACCACCTTGCTGCTGGCGGGTGGGTGTGTGGCTGGCAACCAATCTTGACAATTAGATCACTATCAAGGGTTGACCTAGAATAAGATCTGACGGCCAAATCACACCTCGTGCCCTCCAACTTCCCCCAGTATCATACACGTGCCTAGGAGCTGTCGCCTCTCAGCCGCCGATCCTTCAAGGCGGTCAAGGGTGACCGAAGATCCAACAACCCATAATTTTTCTCTACTATACTTTTCCTGGTAAATAACTCCTCTCTGCTTGAAAAATCCAATAAATGAATTGTTCTTGTTGATGAATGCATATTCATCATGATTTTAAGTCACTTTCTACACCAATTTTGATTCAATGCTTTCACTTTCATCTACTAAATCTTGTAAAATGCAAAATTACTTAATTGATTCATTTACCAAGAGTATTAATTGAGTTTATATTGATTTTTATGCAGAATATGATGAGGTCGAACCATCAAATGGAACTTACCTATACTCAAGATCCTCTTAGCCTTAGTTTTGACCAAACGGTCTGACCAAATGATCTTGACCAAATGGTCTGTTCAATCGGTCTTGACCAAACGGGTTGCCCATTCGTTTTGCTCAACCGATTTTGATCAATTGGTCTTGAAACCACAAACTTATTACACCTTTATCTTCATCAACTTCACCATCAAAACCACCTTCATTTAACCCTAATCCACCTTCCTCAACATCTTAGACCTCTTGTTTTCACCCATGCAACGTGCCCTTGTGGTTTGCTCTCCTTGTTTTTGCCCTAACGGTCTTGATCTTACTTGGTCTTGCCCTAACGGTTTCTAGCTGTCCCCCTCTCTATACGGTATCAAGACCGTATGAGCAGTCATGACCCTCAAACCGTATGGAGCCCCCGCTCGAACAAAGATCAGCTGGCACTCATCCTCCGTCTTCTTCTTCCTCCCACCCGAACTGTAACCCTGCTCCCCTTCACAACCCTAGCGATCCATAGACCCGTAGGGGACAACACCACCTTCCTCCACCACAAGCTCCGCTCAGTTCGCTACCTGCCATCACCATCACCTGCCACCACGTTCCTAAAGCCACCATCGACTCCTTGCACTGCTCTCGCCTCCTCCTTCTCTATCCACCAGTAGCGACCCCGTCGTTCTCGCACGCACACTGCCTTGCAAACTATCTTCAAGACCATGCGGTGGCAAATGGTCTTCAAGACCGTGCGATGTTTAGGGCACCAAACTGTGAAGAGCAAGGAAGTTGAATACCGCTAGGGCATGTGAAAAGTTGAAGGGAGACCGATCACGGGAGACCGTTTGGAGGTGAACAACGCTAGAGGATCCAAAACTGATTGGAGGTGAAAGTTTGCTAGACAGTTTGGACAGAAACCCAAACTGATAGGCAAGATCGTGAAGGTTGATGAGTCTGTGAGACTGTGAGCACACGATTGCACCAGATCGTTTGGACGATGTCACTAGAATGCATGACCTAGACCGTTAGTGTGACGATCGAATCGCCAAAACAAGATCAACGAATGCGGAAGCGATTAACTAGTAGCGGAATTATTAAAAATCACTAAAAATTTAAAAATTTTTGGAAAGAGATATTTTAGTAATAAAACTCTTTTATAAGAAAACAAGAAAAATTGTTTACGTCATGATTCGTCATTACATCTCTGTAAAATCACATCTTAGGTGATTGCATACATCAATTCCCTTGTTATCTGTCCAAGGCAAGATACAAAATCTCGAGGCATTAAGCCAAAACCCTCAGATCTACAGACTCCTAGGACCTGAGAGTACAGAGACGACACATAGGACATACTATCTACAAGACTTGACAGACAGTGTCTCCACCTGAGAATCATTGCTGTCCCTGATGTTGCTGCTACTGCTGCTCACCCTCAGATGGGTTCCTTCGTCCTCGGCGTCCACCTAAAAAGTCGAGTCCCATGGGGGTGAGACAATTGAATAATTGTCCTAGCGAGAGTTATAACTCTTCGCCATAAGCTTTGTTATTGCAATTAAGGAATAACAATAAGCAATATAACTTTAAACATTTAACAGCAGGTTTAACATTATATAACTAAGTGAAGCAACATTCTCTTTAAGCAATCATTTCAATTATAACTTAATTGAATATCAAAGCATATCTCAATAAAGAATATGAAGGACATGTATACTAGTTATCTAACTAGAATATTCTAAACAATGTATCATCAATCATTGTTTCTCGTAGTTCAACCTAAGCAGTTATGCTACATGGCTGATTATGTTTTTCAAACATTATTATGCCCTGAGGAGATGAGGTATACCGCTCATTCTCCAACCGACCATTACGAAATCACATCGGTACCATACATAGGTCATCAAAAGAGCCAGATTCTTATGACCTCATCTTCCTTAATCAGTGTGAGGATCAACATGCAAGACATCTCGTATCTCTGCTTTAATAACTTTCCAGGGTATTCTGGCAACTTCGCTATTAGAGATACAGTAGCATTATGTACTCTCTTCGCCATCGAAGGATTTCATGTTTATCTCACACCGATGCGGCATTAACAACATCATCGGGAGATTAGTGATACATCATCCTGGCATAAAATATATAATGGAGGATTGATGGATTAAAGGTACATCTTACATCAATTCCTACATTAGGACGTAAGGATATTCGCGTCCATAACCCCAACATACTCAAAAGTATGTTCTCCAGGAGTTCCCTTAGGAAAACCTGTTTCACCATCATTAAACTACTGAAAATGATGGATCTATGATCAGGGCTCTACATGATATCATTATACTTGATTATTTAAGTACATTATAGCATTATTTTAGCATCAGGCATGTTTTCAAACATAAACCATTAAAACAACTGCTATAAAGGAAGAATACTAAATGCATCAAGTTTAGTTCATTTCACATCCAGTTATCATTGGGATGTCAATCCCTAACCATTTCATCATTATGATTCAGGAATATGTGTGTTCAAACCCTTAGATCATCATAAGTCATCTAACATCATGACCTTGATTATATCAATGTAGATATTGTTCATGGCTCTTACAGCCCATCAATCTCATATGTTACCCCTTAAATCAGGCAACATAGTGTATCATTATTCATAAATATTATAACATGCTTTCAATGACTATGACATCATAACCCTTACCTGGCTATGATCACTTCTTTATAAAAACATGCATGGTTAATACATTTGATAATAGGCAATTTATCTCTATATCAGCATATTACAAAATAGAGATAATCTTTCAATTCAAGGGTTGTACCATTAAGCATTCAATAAGGTTAGGTTTTCCCTATTCAATTCAATTAGGGTTATTCAACCCCTTTATCTTAATTAAGGAAGGTGATTCCTCATTTCATACTTCAATCATGAAGTTTCATGCTTAAAAGCATAACCCAGAATTAGGGTTTACTATTCATATCATCACATCACCCTAGATTTAGGGTTTACTATTCACATTACATCACATTACCCTAGATTAGGGTTTACTATTCACATTACATCACATTACCCTAGATTAGGGTTTACTATTCACAATACAGTGAATTGAGGTCATACCATCATCATGTATGAAAATTACTTCCATTAATGCCCTCAATTAAGTTAAGATTCATTAATCATTATAATTAGGGTTTCCATGATCTCATCATAAAGGATCATACCCTAATTATGTATATTCATATATATTGGAGGTATTTTACTTGATTCTCATTCAATTAGGAGTCTTCTCTCTCCTCTTACTATTATATGATGTTTACATCTCTCATGATTAAGTTAGGTCAATTCAACCTTGATAGCATAAGTCATGTCATCACTACTATGGTCATTAGGGTTTGCTTGATCAAGAGGTACTAGTCACACTAACCCACTAAGGGTACTTTTGTAATGTTCACCATTGACCATAACATGCATTAGTCCACTCATTACTTAACCCCTTAATGACTTTAGGTATCTTTAGGGTTTAGGTTAATCAATCATTAAACCATCTTAGCCTTTAACGCATCAAACATTCTTGACCTTAAAAGACCCCAAACGGTTTTACACTTTCAACCTCCAAACGGTTTTGAAACCGCATGGAGTTGTTGACCGTTTGGACCCTTTGACTTTCAAGACCGCATGGCAAGGTACACCATCAAGACCGTTTTCCCTAGATGAGGTGAAGACCGTTTGGTCTTGTTGACCATTTGGCCAACTTTAACCTTGAAACCGCATGGACAAATTGATCTTGAAACCGCATGGCCACCAAACGGTTTGGGATCATTTGGCCCCAAACGTTCTTGAGACCATTTGGTCCAAACACCCTCAAAACCGCATGGACCAAAAGGTGCCTCAACCTATCCAATTGAGTTAGGGTTTTCAATGTTGAACCCCCCAAACGTTCATGCCAAGGTTAGCCACTCATCAATTGAATCAATTAGGTCAATCATTACTGATTTGACCCTCAATTGAACTTCAATTGGTCACCAACTAGGGTTGGGATTGATTGGATTAGGGTTTGGAATCGATAACCCTCCAACATACATCAACATGAGTCTAATTGATGTTGAACCCATTGAACCATCATTTAATTGGGTCATGACCTGGCCCCAAACGGTCTTGGGATCATTTGGACATCCTCCAAACGTTATTGAGACCGTTTTCCCATTATTTAATTAAAAAACAAGTCATTCACTTAAGAGTTGAACCCTAGATTTGGTTACAAAATCAGCATTTAATTGTTCTACAACTTGATATGATTGGACCCTCAATTGGTCAACCCCACTTAACCCTAGACCTTCAAACGGAATTGGGTGATCACCAAACGGTCTTGAGACCGTTTGGGTGATCCCCAAATGGTTTAGAAACCGTTTGGGCCACTCAACCCAAACTTCAACATGATTCCATTATTGAAATCAGCAATAAACCCAATTAGGGTTTAGGTGAGTAAAGTGTCTTCAATTGGTAATTTACTTGGAATTGGGTGATGAATTTTGCTGGGTGTTTAGTCCATAATGTGTACAACAGATTTCCAAACAGTCAATGTTTGGTCAACTCATCCAAATGGTCTTGGACCGGTTGCTCCCAAACGTTCTTGTGAAACCGTTTTCCCTTCAAACGGTTTTGAAACCGTTTGCTTCCAAACGGTTTTGCAAACCGTTTGGGCAAGAGGTGGAGGGCCGTTTGCTAAAGCAAGATCAGGATGAACTTTGGAAATAATGCCACCTTCTTCTACCTCAAGAACATGGATTTTTCTTCACGATTTTGGTAGCAAGAACCCATAGAAATGTCTAAGGAAGAAGATTAAGCAACGTTTTCATAGAAAGAAGATGCATAAACAAAACTTTAAGGGTTAGAGTTATAAAACCCACCTTAGGATCAGATCTAGAGCTCCAAGATTCGTATCTTTAATGGTGTCTTGAGCTCCATAGGTCGTCCAAGGTCTGTTCTTCAAGATTTGAATGGAGAAGATGGCTAGAAAGACGAGTTGTGTAAGGAAGACTACTAAACCAACCTTGTAGCAAGCTTTCCTTCATGAATTCGAGCTAGATGGCAATCAAAACTTACCCAATTTAGTCTTGGCAATTCTCCTCTGCTCCTGAGCTCCCTCTTAGTCGGCCAAAGCAAAGAGATAAGAAGAGGAATGAAGGGAAAATGATCCCTTGCTTGTTAAAAGGATGCACATATATATTTTGGGTATATTTTCAAGGCAAAGACAATTATTTCCTTATTTCTCAAATAGGTCCTTCTCCCCTCCTTATCCAATTCTCTCCCTTCTTCACTTAAGCAAAACTCCTCCCTTATCCAAGGTTTAGAGGAAAAGAAGCCAAACACCTTACTAAGTTGTACATATAAAAGGGTCATTTTGCGTAAAACTTGGTTATTTAGATATAAAGGTTATCTTTCTTATTTGAACATTATGATGAAGCGCCCTCCTCATCATCTTTGCTCTACTTGATGTCAAGAGTCATGAAAGATACTCTAGAAGGTATATTTTACATGTTGCACCCTATGTTTTGAGTAAATTGCACTTTACACCAGAACTAGGTTTTAAAGCACAAGGATTGCTCTACAGGCTATATCTTGGTGCCCAAGCTTGGAGAATCCATATTACTTCATCATATTCATTCTTATGATTTCTCAACATCAGATGAACATATAAACATGTGCAATTTGCAAATTAACCCCTCTAATTGGGTAATTTGCACATTAGTCCATATTTAACAAAACAATATTACAACATTGTTCAAAAAGGAAAGAAATCGAAAAATATGTTCCTCAAGAGCTTTAATTATACATCAAAAGATAACCATAAACATCTAATAACATATTTAAGCAAAACACCTAGGGTTAGTCCATAACCCAGGTCAGGGATGTTACAAATTATCCACCCCTTACAAGGATTTCGTCCCCGAAATCAACAAAACATATTAAGAGAAAAGAGCAGGGTATTTCCTTCTCATCTCTTCCTGTAGTTCCCATGTGGCTTCTTCAACACCACAGTGATTCCAGAGGACTTTTACAAGACTTATGTCTTTCTTTTTCAACTTTTTAATTCTTTTATCAAGGATTGACACTGGTCCTTCCTCATAAGATATATCATCATTCAATTCTACCTCCATAGGTTGCAAAACTGATTCTGTATCAGGGTGACATTTCCTCAGCATAGAAATGTGAAACACAGGGTGTAACCTCTATAACTCTGGTGGCAACTCTAGTTTATAGGCTACCCTTCCAATCCGTTCAATGATTGTATAAGGCCCCATAAACCTAGGAGCTAATTTCCCTTTCCTTCCAAACCTCAGAACCCCATTCCAAGGTGAGACTTTGAGATACACTCTGTCTCCAACTTGAAATTCTAAAGGTCTATGACACTTATCAGCGTAAGACTACTGCCTATCCTGTGTAGTCTTTATCTGTTGTTGTATTACTTTAATCTTTTATGTGGTCTGCTGCACAAGATCAGGACCTAACAGTTGATATTCACCAGTTTCATACCAACATAGGGGTGATCTACAACGTCTACCATACAAAGCTTCATAAGGTGACATGTCAATTCTATGTTGATAGCTATTGTTGTAGGAAAACTCTATCAAGATTAGGTGCAAATCCCAACTCCCTATAAATTGGAGAACACATGCTCTAAGCAAGTCTTCCAAGGTCTCTATAGTCCTTTCTGATTGTCCATCAGTCTGACGGTGAAAGGTTGTACTAAATCTTAACTGTGTGCCTAAAGCTTTATGAAGTCGTTCCCAAAAATGACTCATAAACTGGGGACCTCTATCATAAACAATGGTAACTGGGACTCCGTGCAGCCGCACTATCTCATTGACATATAATTGTTCTAACTTCTCAGCAGAATAGGTTGTTTTGACAAGCAAGAAATGTGTTGTCTTCGTCAACCTATCAACTATTACCCAGATGTAGTCATGTCCTTTGCTTGTCCTGGGTAGGCCAACAACAAAGTCCATGGTTATATGGTCCCACTTCCACTGTGGTATTGGCAAAGGTTGCATTGTTCCTGTAGGCTTTTGGTGGTCATCTTTAACTTGCTGACACACAGGACACCGCATAACAAACTCAACAACATATTTCTTCATTCCAGGCCACCAATACATATCTTTTAAATTTTGATACATCTTGGTGCTCCCTGGATGCATAGCATACATTGAAGAATGAGCTTCTTCCAGGACTAACTTTCTCAAGTTATCCACATCCGACACTATCATCCTCCCATGATATCAGGCTACTTGGTCATCAGAGTCATGGAAACCATCTCGTTTCTCATACTCTGATCTAATCTGTCGAACTGCAGCATCAACTTGATGTGCCTCCTTGATCTTCTCTCTCATAGTAGGTTTTATATGCATCTCAGCTAACAACCCGGTTAACAATGATACTTTCAACTGTACATTGTCTTGCCTTAAGGAGATAAGCATATCTCTTCTAGAGCATACTAAGGAATTTAGTTGTGCTCTATCTAAGGTTGGTGTTGCCGATTTCCTACTTAAAGCATCTGCAACCACATTGGCTTTCCCTGGATGGTAATCAATTCTACAATCGTAGTCCTTGATTAACTCCATCCAGCGACGTTGCCTCATGTTAAGCTCATGTTGAGAAAAGATGTACTTAAGGTTCTTATGATCAGTGAAAATCTGGAATGTCTCTCCATAGAGATAGTGTCTCCAGATTTTCAAGGTATGAACCACAGCAGCTAACTCTAGATCATGTGTTGGATAATTCTCCTAGTGTTTCTTAAGCTGTCGGGAAGCAAAAGAAATCACTTGTTTATCCTACATCAACACACATCTGAGTCCATTCTTGGAGGCATCACAAAAAACTATATATCCTTTTCCTTGTTCAGGTAACACAAGTAAAGGTGCACTTGTCAACCTCTCCTTTAATAGTTGAAAAGATTGCTGACACTTATCACTCCAAACAAAAGAAACATCCTTCCTGGTAAACTTAGTCAAGGGTAACGCTATGGAACTGAAGTTCTTAATGAACCTTCGGTAATAGCCAGCCAACCCTAAGAAACTACGGATCTCCGTCGGTGTCTTCGACTGCTCCCATTGTAGAACAGATTCTACCTTTTTAGGATCAACACGAATACCCGAGGCAGATATCATGTGTCCAAGGAAAGATACTTCCGGTAACCAGAACTCACACTTGCTAAACTTAGCATATATCTTGTGTTTTCATAACAAAGTTAGAGCCTGACGAAGATGATGTTCATGATGTCGAGCATCTCTACTATAGATCAGAATGTCATCTATAAAGACAACAACACACTGATCGAGAAAAGGTCAGAAGATTCTATTCATGAGTTCCATAAATGCAGCCGGTGCATTAGTTAGTCCAAATGACATACCTGTGAACTCATAGTGACCATACCTTGTCCTAAAGGCAGACTTGGGTATGTCACTATCCTTAATATGGAGTTGGTGATATCTTGACCTCAAGTCTATCTTTGAGAAGATGGTTGCACCCGCAACTGGTCAAAGAGATCATCAATCCTCGACAGAGGATACATGTTCTTTATTGTTACTTTATTTAGTTGTCTATAATCAATGCACAACCGCATTGAACCGTCTTTATTTTTAACAAAAAGGACTGGAGCACCGCAAGGTGAAGTATTCGGTCGGATGAAACCCTTCTCAAGCAACTCTTGCAACTGTTTCTTGAGTTCTGCCATCTCAGCAGGCGCCATCCTATACGGTGTTTTTGCTATAGGTTCTGTGTCTGGAATTAGATTAATTTCAAAATCTATTTCCCAAGGCAGTGGCACACCTGGAAGTTCTTCAGGAAATACATCTTTGAATTCCCTGACTATAGGAACTTCAGTAGGATTAGGACTCTCCATGGTAGTATCTACAACATGGGCCAAGAATGCATGACATCCTTGCCTCATCAACTTCTCAGCAACCATAGGTGACACAAGACAGCTGGGTAGAATCTTTCTTTCTCCTTGAAAGATCCATGAGTCACTATCATAAGCAAACACAGCTTGCTTGGATTCACAATCCAAAATAACCTTATACCTTTCCAAGGTATACATCCCAAGGATTATATCAAATCCTTGCATCTCAAGTGGTATAAGTTCTACTTGAATGAAAGAAGAGGATGCAGGGAGAACATACCTCCTGCAACACAGAAGACCCCATCAACGGAGTTTCTAGCAACAAACTATTTGCTCTATGACTTGTAGTCAAGTTGCAGTCAAGAATCACTCTTCGAGTGATAAAGGAGTGTGTAGCACCTGGATCAATTAAAACGGATATAATGCAAGATGTAGACATATCAGAATATAACAACTCCATCTGACCTGCCACAACCCGAGGGTTGATCACTACATCTGGTGGATTCATCGCGTAGAATCTTGTCGTCGCCTGTGGTTGATTCGGTGCCAACTATCTAGCTTGGGACGCATGTCCACGTCCTCTAGCTCCTCCTAGAAACTGTCTCCTTTACGATCCTTGCTGACTTTGCCTCTGAGGTTGAGCTACACTTACTTCTCTGGCTCTGCAGTCTTTCATCAGATGTCCCATCTTCCCACATATATAACAGTTTTTATTCAGTTGTTGTGGTCAAAGTGGTCCTGTAACCGACATAGATGTTGAACTGCGAGCTCCTTCTAGTGGTAGCCTTCGTCCTCTACCCCTATTCTACGTCCACTGTGTTTGGGTACTGGGTCTAGGTGGTGGTGTAGGCGCAAAAAATCTAGGTTTCTTGAAATCTCTGGATGAAGATCCTTGGAACTGAGGATACATCCTCTTGTTCTGGGTCTGTCTCTTCTCTGCCACCGAACTATCTATCCTTCTGACATATTCTACAAAGGTAGAAAACCTTTCCCTGTTCTCTGGGGCAGACACGGGAGTAGTCAACTCAGCGTTTAACCCTTTCTCAAAACGCCTAATCCTTTCTTCATCTGTAGCTACCATATGCGGACAGAATCGCAACAGCTCCATGAACTTAGCCTCGTACTCACTAATGTTCATTGGACCTTGCCTTAACCTCTCAAACTAAGAGATTTTCTCATCCAGAAATGTCTTAGGGAAATATTTTTTGATAAACTCCCGTCGGAAAGCTTCCCATGCAATCTCTACACCAGGCCTCTTCTGTTCTTCAATGGTCCACCAATGACCAGCACTCCCCTTGAGAAGATATACAGCATGTCTAACCTTCTCAGCTTCTGGGATGTTCATGATTCTAAAGGCCTTCTCTAGTTTAGTTAACCACAAGTCGGAATCTGCTGGGTTAGCTGTTCCAGCATACTCCATGGCTCCAACTCGGCGAAGTCGTTCAAACGTCTTGCTGATTCCTTGTCCTTCGGGACGGGTAGGTGCCCTAGGTGTAGGTATAGGCATCCTATCAGTTATGTGTGTCATGGTAGTCATAAACTGCCCAAACATGGTCTGGACGGCTGGGTTCCCCATGTTAGTTGGATTGAACTAGGGTGGTTCAGGCACAGGTTGCTCTATCTATGGGTTTCTTGCACCTTCTCGGGGTGCAGCGACACTACTTTCAACAACGTGTTCCTCGTGTTCTTCATGTGGTCCGTACATCCTTAGTCTTATCTTCTCCTCCTGAGGAGCAGAAGACACTATTAGATATACTGGAAGACACTAGAATAGACTCAACATCCTAAGTCCTATGTCTCTATAGACTCAGCGAACCTAGAGCTCTGATACCACTAAATTGTGACGATCGAATCGCCAAAACAAGATCAACGAATGCGGAAGCGATTAACTAGCAGTGGAATTATTAAAAATCACTAAAATTTTAAAACTTTTTGGAAAGATATATTTAAGTAATAAAACTCTTTTATAAGAAAATAAAATAAATTGTTTACATCATGATTTGTCATTACATCTCTGTAAAATCACATCTCGGGTGATTACATACATCAATTTCCCTATTATCTGTGCAAGGCAAGATACAAAATCTCGAGGCATTAAGCCAAAAACCTCAGATCCACAGACTCCTAGGACCTGAGAGTACAGAGACGACACATAGGACATAATATCTACAAGACTTGACAGATAGTGTCTGCACCTGAGAATCACTGTTGTCCCTGATGTTGTTTCTATTGCTGCTCACCCTCAGATGGGTTCCTCCGTCCTCGGCGTCCACCTAAAAAGTCGAGTCCCACGGGGGTGAGACAATTGAATAATTGTCCCAGTGAGAGTTATAACTCTTCGCCAGAAGCTTTGTTATTGCAATTAAGGAATAACAATAAGCAATATAACTTTAAACATTTAACAACAGGTTTAACATTATATAACTAAGTGAAGCAACATTCTCTTTAAGCAATCATTTCAATTATAACTTAATTGAATATCAAATCATATCTCAATAAAGAATATGAAGGACATGTATACTAGTTATCTAACTAGAATATTCTAAACAATGTATCATCAATCATTGTTTCTCGTAGTTCAACCTAAGCAGTTATGCTACATGGCTGATTATGTTTTTCAAACATTATTATGCCCTGAGGAGATGAGGTATACCGCTCATTCTCCAACCGACCATTACAAAATCACATCGGTACCATACATAGGTCATCAAAAGAGCCAGATTCTTATGACCTCATCTTCCTTAGTCAGTGTGAGGATCAAAATGCAAGACATCTCGTATCTCTGCTATAATAACTTTCCAGGGTATTCTGGCAACTTCGCTATTAGAGCTACAGTAGCATTCTGTACTCTCTTCGCCATTGAGGGATTTCATGTTTATCTCACACCGATGCGGCATTAACAACATCATCGGGAGATTAGTGATACATCATCCTGGCATAAAATATATAATGGAGGATTGATGGATTAAAGGTACATCTTACATCAATTCCTACATTAGGACGTAAGGATATTCGCGTCCATAACCCCAACATACTCAAAAGTATGTTCTCCAGGAGTTCCCTTAGGAAAACCTGTTTCACCATCATTAAACTACTGACAATGATGGATCTATGATCAGGGCTCTACATGATATCATTATACTTGATTATTTAAGTACATTATAGCATTATTTTAGCATCAGGCATGTTTTCAAACATAAACCATTAAAACAACTGCTATAAAGGAAGAATACTAAATGTATCAAGTTTAGTTCATTTCACATCCAGTTATCATTGGGATGTCAATCCCTAACCATCTCATCATTATGATTCAGGAATATGTGTGTTCAAACCCTTAGATCATCATAAGTCATCTAACAGCATGACCTTGATTATATCAATGTAGATATTGTTCATGGCTCTTACAGCCCATCAATCTCATATGTTACCTCTTAAATCAGGCAACATAGTGTATCATTATTCATAAAGATTATAACATGCTTTCAATGACTATGACATCATAACCCTTACCTGGCTATGATCACTTCTTTATAAAAACATGCATGGTTAATACATTTGATAATAGGCAATTTATCTCTATATCAGCATATTACAAAATAGAGATAATCTTTCAATTCAAGGGTTGTACCATTAAGCCTTCAATAAGGTTAGGTTTTCCCTATTCAATTCGATTAGGGTTATTCAACCCCTTTATCTTAATTAAGGAAGGTGATTCCTCATTTCATACTTCAATCATGAAGTTTCATGCTTAAAAGCATAACCCAGAATTAGGGTTTACTATTCATATCATCACATCACCCTAGATTTAGGGTTTACTATTCACATTACATCACATTACCCTAGATTAGGGTTTACTATTCACAATACAGTGAATTGAGGTCATACCATCATCATGTGTGAAAATTACTTCCATTAATGCCCTCAATTAAGTTAAGATTCATTAATCATTATAATTAGGGTTTCCATGATCTCATCATAAAGGATCATACCCTAATTATGTATATTCATATATATTGGAGGAATTTTACTTGATTCTCTTTCAATTAGCAGTCTTCTCTCTCCTCTTACTATTATATGATGTTTACATCTCTCATGATTAAGTTAGGTCAATTTAACCTTGATAGCATAAGTCATGTCATCACTACTATGGTCATTAGGGTTTGCTTGATCAAGAGGTACTAGTCACACTAACCCACTAAGGGTAATTTTGTAATGTTCACCATTGACCATAACATGCATTATTCCACTCATTACTTAACCCCTTAATGACTTTAGGTATCTTTAGGGTTTAGGTTAATCAATCATTAAACCATCTTAGCCTTTAAAGCATCAAACGTTCTTGACCTTAAAAGACCCCAAACGATTTTACACTTTCAACCTCCAAATGGTTTTGAAACCGCATGGAGTTGTTGATCGTTTGGACCCTTTGACTTTCAAGACCGCATGGTAAGGTACACCATAAAGACCGTTTTCCCTAGATGAGGTGACGACCGTTTGGTCTTGTTGACCGTTTGGCCAACTTTGACCTTGAAACTGCATGGACAAATTGATCTTGAAACTGCATGGCCACCAAACGGTTTGGGATCGTTTGGCCCCAAACGGTCTTGAGACCGTTTGGTCCAAACACCCTCAAAACTGCATGAACCAAAAGGTTCCTCAACCTATCTAATTGAGTTAGGGTTTTCAATTTTGAACCCGCCAAACGTTCATGCCAAGGTTAGCCACTCATCAATTGAATCAATTAGGTCAATCCTTACTGATTTGACCCTCAATTGAACTTCAATTGGTCACCAACTAGGGTTGGGATTGATTGGATTAGGGTTTGGAATCGATTACCCTCCAACATACATCAACATGAGTCTAATTGATGTTTAACCCATTGAAGCATCATTCAATTGGGTCATGACCTAACCCCAAATGGTCTTGGGATCATTTGGACATCCTCCAACCGGTCTTGAGACCATTTTCCCATTATTTAATTAAAAACCAAGTCATTCACTTAAGAGTTGAACCCTAGATTTGGTTATAAAATCAACATTTAATTGTTCCACAACTTGATATGATTGGACCCTCAATTGGTCAACCTCGCTTAAACCTAGACCTCAAAATGGTCTTGGGTGATCCCCAAACAGTCTTGAAACCGTTTGGGCCACTCAACCCAAACTTCAACGTGATTGCATTATTGAAATCAGCAATAAACCCGATTAGACTTTAGGTGAGTAAAGTGCCTTCAATTGGGAATTTACTTGGAATTGGGTGATGAATTTTGCTGGGTGATTAGTCCATAATGTGTAAAATAGATTTCCAAATGGTCAATGTTTGGTCAACTCATCCAAACGGTCTAGGACCGGTTGCTCCCAAATGTTCTTGTGAAACCGTTTTCCCTTCAAACGGTTTTGAAACCGTTTGCTTCCAAACGATTTTGCAAACCGTTTGCGCAACAGGTGGAGGACCGTTTGCTAAAGCAAGATCAGGATGAACTTTGGAAATAATGCAACCTTCTTCTACCTCAAGAACATGGACTGTTCTTCATGATTTTGGTAGCAAGAACGCATAGAAATGTCTAAGGAAGAAGATTAAGTAACGTTTTCATAGAAAGAAGGTGCATAAACAAAAATTGAAGGGTTAAAGTTATAAAACCCGCCTTAGGATCAGATCTAGAGTGCCAAGCTTCGTATCTTTAATGGTGGCTTGAGCTCCACAGGTCGTCCAAGGTCCGTTCTTCAAGATTTGAATGGAGAAGATCGCTAGAAAGAAGAGTTGTGTAAGGAAGACTACTAAACCAACCTTGTAGCAAGATTTCCTTCATGAATTCGAGCTAGATGGCAATCAAAACTTACCCAATGCAGTCTTGGCCATTCTCCTATGCTCCTGTTCTCCCTCTTAGTCAGCCAAAGCAAAGAGATAAGAAGAGGAATGAAGGGAAAACGATCCCTTGCTTGTTCAAAGGATGCACTTATATATTTTGGGTATATTTTCAAGGCAAAGACAATTATTTCCTTATTTCTCAAATAGGTCCTTCTCCCCTCCTTAGCCATGTCACTCCCTTCTTCACTTAATCAAAACTCCTCCCTTATCCAAGGTTTAGAGGAAAAGAAGCCAAACACCTAACTAAGTTGTACATATAAAAGGGTCATTTTGCATAAAACTTGGTTATTTAGATATAAAGGTTATCTTTCTTATTTGAACATTATGATGAGGTGCCCTCCTCATCATCGTTTCTCTACTTGATGTCAAGAGTCATGAAAGATACTCTAGAAGGTATATTTTACATGTTGCACCCTATGTTTTGGGTAAATTGCACTTTACACCAGAACTAGGTTTTAAAGCACAAGGATTGCTCTACAAGCTATATCTTGGTGCCCAAGCTTGGAGAATTTATATTACTTCATCATATTCATTCTTATGATGTCTCAACACCAGAGGAACATCTAAACATGTGCAATTTGCAAGTTAACCCGAGACCATCCTAGTGATTCCATATCATTAATCTAGATCAACTTTAATTCTGCTCTTTACTTCCCTACAATTAGTTTAATTAACCTCAAATCAACCAATCGTTCTAAATATTAGTCTTACTTGAATTAAACTCGACTAGCAATGATTCTTAAAAATGTTGTCCCTTGGGATTCGATCCTCAACTATACTGTGATAAGACCCGTCTGATTGCTGGTGGTATTATTGCACAAGGTTTTGGTAAAAACTCAAGGATTTCAACCCTACGTGAATTTGTTAGTGCGATAATAACCAACGTCAAATTCTGGCGCCGTTGTCAGGAACAACAAAATCTGTTAGTCAAATCTAGTTCTTTTAAGGCTAATCTAGGATTTTGATTTTTCTTTAGATACAATTAATCATCTACTTGAATTCGGTTCTACTCCGTAAATCTCACTTCTAAAAAATCTTTCCATCCCAGGTACCAACAAAGACTAGTGCATGCACCGCTCAAACAGTCCCGGTCTCACTGCTAGCTTTGATCCTGAGATAGACAGAATTTTACGTTGTCAGAATAGAGAGACCAAGCAAGGATGGATCAAGAGGAGGAATTAGCCCAATGGGTTGCTCAAGCCCTTGCTGCACAAAGAGATAGGCTTATGCAAGAAGCTAGAGTTGCAGTTGAAATAGAGATTCGAGCAGCTCAAGCAGCAACACAAGTAGAAGAATTACAGAAGGACCTTAGAGAGTTCTCAATCCCTAAAGGTGTTGATGTTCATCACCCTTTACAACCTCCTCCCATCAATGCCACAAATTTCAAGATTCAAGCACATTGGATCACCTTGCTTCAAAACAACCCATTCTATGGTAAGCAAGGAGAAGATAGTCAGGAGCACCTTCTGAGGTTCATTGATTTATGTGCCATGACAAAGCAAAATGGAGTATCTGATGATGCCATTTGACTCTGTCTCTTTAAGTATTCACTTGCTGATAGAGCTATAAGTTGGTACAATTCCTTGCAATGTGAACCTATCACCACTTGGGAACAACTTCAAAATGTTTTTCTGTAAAAGTTTTATCCTCCTTCTCTCACCTATGAAATCAAGGGACGTATAACTCAATTCACTCAAGTCCCTACAGAATCCCATGTTGAAGCATGAGAAAAATACAAAGAGCTTCTACGCAAGTGTCCACACCATGGCATTCCTAAGAATTAACTCATTGAGATCCTCTATAGAGATGTGGATGACGATATCAAGAGGTTTTTAGACTCCTCATCTGGAGGAAACTTCATGTGCCAAAGTTATGATAGTGCATGGAGGTTGTCACCCTTGGAGATGAAAATCAAGATAATTGCGGTAGATCTGTAGGTAAAGGAGTGTTGAAGGTAGCTATGGCTGAAGTTATTCCTGAATACAAGTTTATCGCTGAGACCCTCAAACTCTTAGTTTCCAATCAATATCATATCGAATCATCCCTTGCTGCATTTGGAAGAGGACATTCACCCCCTCAACAACGAGAACAATTCAAGTCAGCTTCACTGTTCTGTGAAGCATGTAAAGGTACCGATCATTCCACTTTAGCATGTGATGTTCTATATGATGTGGTTCTAAGCAATGCTTATGGTCAAGGAGATAATGGTCAAATGGAAAATCTCAATTCTATCAACACCATCCCTGGTCAAGGATATTACAATCTGAATCAGAATAGGAACCATCTTGGTTTTCAATATGGAAATCCTTCAAGAGAAGAAAATTCGGGACAACTTGGTTCAAACAATCAACAGTGTAGCCCACCAGGATTCCAATATAACCAACAACAAAATTTTGGGAATCAAGGAAACTTTAGGGGTAACCTTCAGAACAGGAAATATAACCAGTATCAGAATAATTCTAAATTTCATAATCCCAACTAGGTACCCAATCAACCATAAGGACAGCAAGCCAATGCTATCTCTCCAGATGACAAACTAACAGCCATTGAGAAGATGTTGCAGTCACAGTAGACTATGATAGATAACCAGCAAGCTCATCAGAAGGCTATTGAATCTCAACTAGCTCAACTTGCAGCTAGCATGAAGCCACCTGTTGGAGCCTTTCCTGGCCAACTAGAAAATAATCCTAAGCAACCTGAGCAAATGAAGGTTGTCACCACCAGGTCTGGAAAAGACTATTTTGATCCTCCTATCAAGACACCTATGGTTATTACAGATGAGGATGAACTGATGATTGTTCAAGACTCTAAGACACCTGAGTCTCAACCAAAAGGGCCAGCAAAAACTGATAAGACAAATGAGGAAAGTTCTGAAAATCCTACTGGTACTGAGAAAGAAATACCAGAGCTGGATGTGCCAATGTACAAACCTCATCCACCTTTCCCTGCTCGTTTAAGGAAAACCAAGCTTGATACTCATTTAAATAAGTTTAAGGAAGCCATGAAAAAGCTTCATGTTGATATACCTTTTCTAGATGCACTGGCTGAGATACCAGACTGGACAAAGTACTTGAAGTCACTTCTCACCAGGAAATGTATAACTGAAGAATATGAGACAGTCAAGTTAGCAACAACTACTTCAGACATCATCCAGAGTAAGATTCCCAAGAAGCAGAAAGATCCAGGATCTTTTAGGATCTCCTGCCATATCAGTGATTCATCGTGTAAGAAAGGATTGGTCAATCTTGTTTCTAGTATCTCCATCATGCCACTTAGCCTTTGCAAAAGGATAGGGTTTGTTGAACTACTCCCAACTGGTATGACAATAAAACTTGCAGATGACACTGTGACTCTACCCTTAGGAATCATTGAGGATGTCCCTATCAAGGTTGGCAAAGATTCTTATGTCCCTTATGACTTTGTCATCATGGACATAAAGTAAGACACTAGATACCCTCTCATCTTTGGACATCTGTTCCTTGCCACTGCAAGAGCTTTAATTGATGTTGAAGCAGGAACCTTGATGCTCAACTTAGGAAAAGAAACTCTCGAGTTTAAAGATTTTGAAAGTATGAGAAGACCAAGCATGTAGGAAGAAGTCTACTTGATTGAGTGCATAGAGCAGATGACACTGCTTAAGCAAGAGGATTATGAACAAAATGATCCTTTAGAAATGGCTTCAACAAACCCATCCGCTGATAACTCCATTGATGAACAAATAAAGGATTATGTTCTCCACCTCGATACGGGTGAAGAAGATCCTGAAGCTAGGATTGAGGAACTCAAAGCTATGGTTGTCACTGAAGAACCATGTGAAAAACCACAACCTCCTAAAATGAAACCCCTACCTGAGGGATTGAAGTATGTGTCTCTAGATGACCTCAAGGTCTGCCCAGTCATCATAAATTCTGATCTAATGGCAGAACAAGAAGATAAATTCTTGATGGAATTAAAAGAAAGAAGAAAAGCCATAGGCTACAATATGAGTGATCTCACCGGAGTCAATCAAGCATTGTGCATGCACAAAATCCCCATGATGGAAGATCACAAGCCAACTGTTGAACACCAAAGGAAGATTAATCTGAATATGAAAGAAGTTGTCCGCCTTGAAGTTATAAAGTTGCTCAAGATAGGAATTATCTATCTAATCTCTGATTCACTATGGGTAAGTCTTATGCATGTTGTCCCAAAGAAACGTGGGACTACAGTGATACGGAATGAAGACAATGAACTCATCCCCACTCGAACAGTCACAGGGTGGAGGATGTGTATTGATTACAGGAAGTTGAACAAGGCGACTCAAAAGGATCATTTCCCAATGCCTTTTCTTGAACAAGTCCTAGAAAAGTTGGCTCATCAAGAATATTTCTATTATCTCGATGGTTACTCTGGATTCTATCAAATTCCTATACAACCATATGAACAAGAGAAAACAACTTTTACTTGCCCGTTTGGAACATATGCCTTTAGAAGGATGCCATTTGGCCTCTGCAATGCTCCTGCAACCTTTCAACGTTGCATGACAGCTATATTTGCTGGTCTAACTGAGACTATCACGGAAGTTTTTATGGATGATTTTTTCATATATGAAGATTCATACGACTCATGCCTAAGGCACCTCTCCCTTGTCCTCAAACGGTGTGAAAAAGCACACCTAGTGTTAAATTGGGAGAAGTGTCACTTTATGGTTAAAGAAGGCATTTTCCTTGGTCATAGAGTCAGCAATCAGGGTATCGAAGTAGACAGAGAAAAAATTGAAGTGATCTCCAAACTTGCTATCCCAACAAATGTAAAGGAGGTTCATGCATTCCTAGGTCATGCAAGCCTTTATCGACTATTTATAAAGGATTTATCCAAGATAACCAAGCCAATGACGAATTTGTTGCTAAAGGATGTTGAGTTCCATTTTGAAGAAGAATGTGTCAAAAGTTTTAATAACCTAAAACAAGCCCTTACAACAACACACATCATTAAAGCTCCTGATTGGGATCACCCATTTGAAATTATGTGTGATGCCAGTGATTACAATGTGGGTGTTGTTTTAGGCCAATATATAGAGAAGAAACATTATGTAATCTACTATGCATCTAAGACCATCGATGAAGCTTAGAGGAACTACGCGACTATGCAGTTGTGTATGCCTTTGACAAGTTCAGATCCTATCTCATTGGTTCAAAAGTCATTGTCCATACACATGATGCTATCCAGTACCTCCAGGTGAAGAAAGATGCAAAACCCAGGTTGATAAGATGGATTCTCCTCTTGCAAGAATTTGATTTAGAGATAAGAGATAAGAAGGGTACAGAGAATGTTGTAGCAGACCACCTAAGTCACATCCACACCTTGGAAATAGAGAAGATCCCAATTAATGATTCTCTTCTGGATGACCAACTAATGAAAGTTTCAGAAGTTACCCCTTGGTACTCATACTATGTGAACTACCTCGCCTCTAGTGTCATCCATCCTGAATGCACCAAAAATGCACTGAAGAAATTCATGCATGATGTGAAGCAGTATCATTTGGATGAATCGTACCTCTTCAAGCTTTGTGTTGATGGTCTCTATAGACATTGTATCGCTGAAGAGGAAGCCCAACTCATCTTAGAGCAATGTCACTCAGGCCCAGTTGGAGGCCATATGAGTTCTAAGAAAAGTGCTTTGAAAGTTTTGCAATGTGGTTTCTTTTGGCCAACCATATCCAAAGATTCCTACTACTTTGTTCTATCATGTGACAAATTTCAGAGAACGGGTAACATAAAAAAAAGATGAGATGCCATTCAAGTTGTGGTAAGAAATTAGGATTTTTTATGTTTGGGGTGGGGACTACATGGGTATATTCCCATCCTCACATGGATTTTCTTACATCCTAGTCACAATAGATTATGTCTCAAAATGGGTTGAAGCCATTCCAACCATCAATAGAGATTCCAAACCTATCATCAAGATGTTCAAAGATATTATTTTGTCCCGTTTCGAAGTTCCACGCACTGTGATATCCGACGGAGGATCTCATTTTCTGGAAAGAAGCTTTGAAGCATTGCTGAGGAAATATGGTGTAACACACAAAGTGCCCTCCCCCTACCATCCACAAATAAGTGGACAGGTAGAGGTTTATAACTGTCAACTCAAGGCTATTTTGGAAAAGACAGTAAGCCGCAATCGAAAGGTATGGTCAATGAAAATCAACGATGCCTTGTGGGCCTACCGAACTGCTCTTAAGACTCCTCTTGGAACTACACCATTTCGATTGATCTATGGAAAGTCATACCACCTGCCTGTTGAACTCAAACACAAAGCATGGTGGGCAAAAAAACAACTAAATTTTGATATAAAGAATGTAGGCCAAGCCAGGATTCTGCAACTTCAGGAGCTGGAAGAACTTCGGATGACAGCTTATGAGAATGCATGAATCTATAAAGAATGCATGAAACATTGGCACGATGGTCATATGAAAAGAAAGAACATATAAGTAGGAGTCCAAGTTCTATTGTTCAACTCAAGACTGAAGTTATTCCTAGGAAAACTCTATTCTCGCTAGTCTGGACCTTACATCATCGAAAGCATCTCCCCGCATGGTGCTTTCTCATTATGGAGTGAAAAGTTAGGTGAATTTGTAGCTAATGGTCAACGCTTGAAGAGATATTTCACCTCATCCGACACAGGCACC
Source organism: Alisma plantago-aquatica (assembly GCA_963693085.1). Taxonomy (NCBI): domain Eukaryota; kingdom Viridiplantae; phylum Streptophyta; class Magnoliopsida; order Alismatales; family Alismataceae; genus Alisma; species Alisma plantago-aquatica. The sequence goes on along the minus strand of OY856413.1, from coordinate 900,889,825 downwards.
GAAGCAATGTTGGAACTCACCAATCCAACATATCCACCGTAAAATTGAAGGATTCAGTTGAGCCATCGACATAAAATAAAGGCGCTTGTCGAGGGGCAACCAGATCAATAAATTCATTTTACTTTCAATTTTGAATTAGAAATTTTCCTTAAGTTTGTTTTTAAATTTTAGATAATTTTTCACTAAATAAAAATAGCATCGCGAGATGCGATCTTGAGTTCTGATTAATCTACATTTTTTAGATTTTCAGATGGAGAATGCACGCTGATTGGAACGCAACCATGTCTGGTGGTCCAACCAGCATGAATTTTCCCCTCCATCTCGGATCTAGAGTTTTCTTGGGACGAGAAAATTTCTAATGTTCGGGGTGGAGGGTGGGTGGTACATACTTTACTTTCCACCTTCACCTATCCTTTTCAGACTTAGACTTCACCGTTTCATTTTTTATCAAAATTTTCTAAATTTTTAAAGTTTTCAAAGAATTTAAACAGATACTTGATGAAGTTTTAACACTTTTTGTTTCATTAAAACCCTTTACCTTGCCGACTATGCACTTTGCATCATTATACCCTACTTACTCAAAGCAAATCCTCAAAAGGGCCATTTTCTAAAAACTAGCCTATTGATTGAAATCATCTTGTGAATCTTATGAATCCTAACATCATGATCCTTCTGCAAAAATGACATGTGTCTCTCGAACTGATAGGGATCAAACATGTCATTCTTCCTAAGTGACTAATGGAACAATAGCATGGAATCTCCACCGCATCCTCGTCAAGTCATTATTTGAGAAAAGTACGATAAAGAGAATGACCCGGTGCACTGAATTGTAAATCAAGTTGCATTCTGATCTGAACTCTCCTCTACACTTCTTCTATCATCTTCGTACCCCCCCCGGTCCATCACAAGTAACAAAAATAGCCAAAATAGTGCCAAACCCTAAGTTCGGGGTGGCACGCCACTTCCCTCTATATCTGCTTCTTCCATACCCCTCGCAAATTAATAGGGGCATACCACCAAGAAAATATGCCAAAGTGCACACAAATAAATGCAATCTCGAGTCGAATAGAGGAGAGATTCGCACAAAAAATGCAATAAATGAAATTGTAAATGATATAATAAAAATCTTGAGTCAAATAGAGGAGAGATTTTTTCTTCCTTCCATACCACCCTTCACTCCCTTTTCCACCTAAAGGCACAATGAATGCCTCCATTATCATAAAATACACCAGTGTCAAATCAGGTGCAAACTTGTTGTTCTGCAGGGATCTCTGGACTCCAACAAAACTCTTTGACATGCTTGTTGTAGGAAAAAGTGAGGAGGAAATGATGTTGGAAAACAAACTCAGGAATGAAGATATTGTAAGATGTGTTCAGTGATATCAGGAAGTTGAAATGCTTAGTCATGCTAAGTAGAATGAAACATTTGTGATGTCAAGATGAGGCAACCACACGAGTTGAAAGTATTCATTTGCAACTATTTTAGGTTTTTTGTTACTTGAGGATGAGCAACGTTTAAGTTTGGGGTGTTTTGATGAATGCATATTCATCATGATTTTAAGTCACCATCTGGGGCCAATTTCGATTCAATGCTTTCACTTTCATCTACTAAATCTTGTAAAATGCAAAATTACTTAATTGGCTCATTTACCAAGATTATTAATTGAGTTTATATTGATTTTTATGTACAATATGATGAGGTCGAACCATCAACTGGAACTTACATCTACTCAAGATCCTCTCAGCCTTCATTTTGACCAAACGGTCTGACCAAACAATCTTGACCAAACAGTCTAATCAATCAGTCTTGAACAAAATAGTTGGATCAATCGGTCTGGACCAAATGGGTTTCCCATTCCTTATGCTCAACCGGTTTTGATCAATTGGTCTCGAAACCACAAACTTATTACACCTTTATCTTCATCAACTTCACCATCAAAACCACCTCCATTTAACCCTAATCCACCTTCCTCAACATCTTATACCTCTCATTTTCACCCATGCAACCTACCCTTGTGGTTTTCTCTCCCTATTTTTGTCCTAACGGTCTTCACCTTACTTGGTCTTTCCCTAATGGTTTCTAGCCTTCCCCCCCTCTATACGGTCTCAAGACCGTATGAGCAGTCACAACCCTCAAACTGTATGGAACCCCCGCTCGCACCAAGATCAGTTGGCCCTCGTCCTCCGTCTTCTTCTTCCTCCCACCCAAACTATAACCCTTCTCCCATTTCCAACCCTAGAAATCCATAGACCCGCAGGGGACAACACCACCTTCCACCACAACAAGCTTTGCTTGGTCTGCTACCTGCCATCACAATCGCCAGCCACCACATTCCTAAAGCCACCATCGACTTCCTGCACTGCTCTCGCCTCCTCCTTCTCTGTCCACCAATAGCGACCATGTCGTTCTAGCGCGCCCTCTACCCTACAAATGGTCTTGAAGACCGTGCGGTGGCAAATAGTCTTCATGATCGTGTGACGTTTAGGGTACCAAACTATGAAGAGCAATGAAGGTGAAGACCGATAGGGCACGTGAAAGGTTGAAGGCATACTGATCGCACGAGACCGTTTGGAGGTTGAACAACGCCAGAGGATCCAAGACCGATTGGAGGCAAAAGATTGCAAGACTGTTGGTACAGAAACCCAAACCGATAGGCAAGACCGTTTGGATGACAGTGAGACCGTGAAGGCTGCTGAGTCTGCAAGACCGTGAGTGCACCATTTCACGAGACCATTTGGACGATATCACTAGAACAGATGACCAAGATTGTTAGGGCACAGAGGTCCCAAGACCAATCAGATGCGAAGGACTAGTTGGAGACAAGTGGGAAAGACCGGTTGGAGGCAAACACTCCAAACTGTTAAGACCAAACCGGTCCAAAATGTCAAATTCTGGCACCCATCTAAGCCTATAAATAGGACCAGCAGGGTCCCCAATTGGGCATCGGATCTGGGATGCGGCCAGGCTACCCAAACGTAAGGTTCGATCCAGATACATCCACATCCACGTCATTGCTACTCCACCTACTGATCCTTTTGCTGCAAGCAAGAAGGTCAAGACGAGAAAAGAAGGAGGAGAAGAAGGGATGTCTGGTCTTCCTTTGTGGTTCTTCCTTCTCGTCCAAAGCTGCTCCGACACGATGTAGAAGACCTCATCATCTTCACCGAGCTGCGACTACCTTCTACATCATGCTCATGGTAGAATCTTCCCTCTCTCTTATTTTTCTTATTTCTCGCATCATGAGCGAGTAGTTCCTTTTTGCTAGGGTGTGGGGACTAGCCCCGCTGCCCATGCAAGCATGTTCTCTTATTCAACATTCCATGTCAATGTATATAACTTTTCATTTCGTTATTAATCGTTAATGTTTGTAGATTGATTACCTGCTTGCTTTCATCTTGTTCTTCCCTATGTTGTGAGAACTTCTATATGTAGGGTAGAATGTCGATTAACGAGGTTGACTCCCAAACTAGAAATAGAATGGGATTCCTTGATTTCATAAGTGTATGATTCGTGAGGGGATGAGCCATCTAGCCTACGGTGTCACTTCTGTGGCCTAAACATCCCTCAGGGAGGGCCACAACTTCAGTTGGATATCTATATCTTCATTGTTAATTGTGAATGTTTGCTTGTAGAATAATCACCTGCTTGCTTGATGATTAGCGAGGTTGACTCCCAAACTAGAAATAGAATGGGATTTGTTGAGGTCATAAGTGTATGATCTGTGAGGGGATGAGTCATCTAGCCCACGGTAACACTTTTGTGTGCCTAACGCCTGTATAGGGGGCCCACAGCTTCAGTTGGATTTATGTATCTTCGAAGCTGTAAGTGAGTGATCTGGATGGTGACGAGACATCTAATACCTAAGGTGATGCTTACGCAAGCCTAACGCCCGTATGGGGGGTTTTGCAGCAGCTCCATTTGCATGGTTATATCTTGCATGGATGTTTGATGTTTGGATGTATTTGCATGGGTAGTGGTGGTGAAACTCGAGACCATCCCAGCAATTCCATATCATTAATCTAGATCAACTTTAATTCTGCTCTTTGCTTCCCTACAATTAGTTTAATTAACGTTAAATCAACCAATCATTCTAAATATTAGTCTTGCTTGAATTATACTCGACTAGCAACGATTCTTAAAAATATTGTCCCGTAGGATTCGATCCTCAACTATACTGCGATAAGACCCGTCCACTTGCAGGTGGTATTATTGCACAAGGTTTTGGTAAAAACTCAGGGATTTCAACCCTAAGTGAATTTTCTAGTGCGATAATAACCCACGTCACTTGCAAAAATGATAACTCTCAATTCCTAGCTCCAAAAATTATATATAAGTAGTCCATTTTGATCAAAAAAATCCATTGTATGCATTAAAAATACTTACATAGTCTAATTCCTTTTTAATCACATCGTTATACCTAGCTTTGTTCTCTTTCTCATAATGTTGTAATTAATGACTCTAAATTGAGTTCAATCTTTGAGAAACCCTAGTTCCTGATTCTAATGATCATTTTGAGACACCAAATAGAATTTGACAACAAAAGAGTTAGATCTAATCTTCTTAACTCATTACCTTAGAATATGAATCATATACATTGAAATAAGGATTACTCTTTATATGATGATGACAAACCTTAATCTGGTAAACCCTTTAATCATATGTCCGACCATGAACCTCCTTGATCTAATTTCGAGTCCAATGATACTATTTCATATTGAACTAGAGATTTGAATGATGATTATAATAATTAGGGTTGACATTTGTTCCTAAATATACCTAGGTAGATCATACATTCTTGAAACATGCTTGATATTTGAATAAATGTTGGACTTTTATAAATATTGTTGATGACCTAACCCTAAGGTAGAGATGGGAAAATGTAACCCTAATCTCGAACAGTGAAGCATGATTCTTTAAAACTATGATCTTGACCCTTGATCCAATATTTTGATCTAGGATATGACTCAAGGGGTTGATCTACTCTTCTTGGAATCTATACTCCAATTACTCATTTAGAGAGGTACGCTATTATATAACTCCTCCTTGATTGTATTGAAGATACTTTAATGTATCTCTTGACTGTATACTTGGCTACTTTCTTGGATGAGCTATTGTTCCCAATGATTAGTCTTCTATTTTTCTATACTATATTTTGAAAAACATGAAAACATAAATTGCATGTCCATTATGACTGCCCGTATATTGATAATGTTTATGATATTGATATTGTTGATAATGTTGATATTGAGTGCAACAACCCCCTCATTTGGAGGTGGGACTTGTACATTGGCCACCTATTTCCTATTGTGACAAGGACCCTAGTGACCTTCCCCATTGCATTGGGGTAATAGAGTCACACAAAATATATAAGCATGCTTATTTGATTACAACATAATCGGAACTTGTAATAAAAATTGAATCATTGAATAACAAACATTTTGTTGAATGATATTGGTTTTGGAAATCATTTGTTATTCTTTTAAATATAAGTCCTTCCAAGTATACTCTTTTTTTATAAACCTCTTTACTTTATTTTGATAGTGTATAATGCAATTGAATGATTGCATCTTGATTTTCTTGATTTTAGGAAATACAAATGGAACACTGATTAAGATCGCTTCTGCACTCTACATACTCTGATGATAAAGATAAATCAGATATACCTCCATATTGGGTTAGTTTGTTCTTTATATATCTAGTTTTTGAGTTATTATTTATTATTGTATATGCCAGTGTTTTATATCCTATCGGTCCACTCAGGGATGTCTGCTTCAATCCTCCTACTATTGTCTAGGCAGTAGGATCGGGATTGGGGTAAGAATGGTTTCGTGACACTAGGGTTGGTGAGGGAGGGGGTTCTAGGGTGTAGTGGAGGGGAAAAGGTGAGGTAAACAAACCAAAATGAACAAATAGGAAGGAAGTATGCTTCAATTTCACTCATTGGTGTGTGCAATGAGTTGATTGGTGGAGCCACGGGAGGGTACTCTAAAGCATCTATAGTGTACGGACTTGAGTTAGGAGACATCCTCCAACCATTGGATCAAGGGAGGTGCAATCCACATCCATGATCTAATGGATGTGATTGATTGAGACAAAACAAGAGTAGCAAGAAGCACAAACCTAGCACATGGGTCGCACACCTTATTTCTAGTCCAATAAGGTCATAAATCGAATAAAATAAAATAAAATTGACACCATGTCTAATTATCATAAGTTTTGATCCTTGGATCTGATTGAGATGATTTTTGTGACTTTGGCTTCACAATTGAACTCTTTATCTCATTAAATATAATATAGGGCAAGGTGATCCTATTAATTAGGTTCAATTTCATTTGCAAAGTACTGAATCAATAAATAATTAAGCTTACATCAAAAGAAAAAATTGGAGACACACATTTGAAATTGGTCATTGATGTTCTCAAACTGGAGTGTCAGAAAAAACTAGATATGCAATTATCATCAAATTGGGTAATATGAGTAACGAAGATAGAGGAAGATTATATTGGAGGACAAACAAAAGCTAGGTTGTCACATCCTTCCCTACTTAAAAGAAATTTTGTCCTTGAAAATATCCCAAACCAAGTTGAATGTCACAATGTATATTCATCGTGTTGAGAAAACCAATCATAAGTATCGAGGAATCACCCTTCATGGGTTGCACAGATAAGTTGTGATCATTAAGGGTATACTCCTCCCCATTGTATACATATAACTCAAATTTTCTAATATCATGACATCAGCTAGACATTATGGTTTGATAACCTCATCCCTATACACTTAGAGTTTTATCTCGTATGCTCATCAATCTCTATGTGTGATTGTCAAATTATATATTATAAATTCTCAAATGAATATGTTCATTATTGTGTCTTTAAAATGAGATTAACAATGAACTTGTATTTCATCATTGTTTCTATCAAATTATGTTATTCATCACTAATTATGTTCATTATCCCTCATTAAACAAATAATTCATCACATTTCTTCAAGTTAAGATCCCAAGGGCATCACCATATTGAGTTCATATAAGTCTAGCTTATGACAGTGACTTATCGTCCATATATCAAGTTTTAACTTATGTGCGATTTATTCACGTACAAAGCATCACTTGAGGAACAACATTATCATCACCAATGAGGTTTTGTAATTATCTCTCTTGTATCTCAAAGGATCACCAAAATCTCAAGCCATTCAAGATAAGACCTGCATATGTCCAACAAGACATGCTAACCACAACCATATATCCACAGGAAACTTTCTACCCACTTTAAAAAAAAGGAGAACCACTAGATTCCTTTACATATAACTACTCACCCAAGTGTGAGGCTCGTCATGGAGATCACAAATCATGTACATCATCATTGGGTCTTGGGACATGTCCCTCACCTATATAGCAAACATCATGTATTTAATTGCTTCTTTTTCTAGGGTTATATCTTTTCATTGGAAATCTAGGGTTCAACATTTTCAAGGAAATGACACAGTAGGCGGCTCAACTAACATAATTAGGAGTAGTCTATATAGGGACTCATCATCATATATTTCATCACGTATATATTTCAACATTTCATGTATAGTGGAATTTAGGTACTTGACCTTCTCCTTTGTTGGGTTGACTCATATCAAGAGGTCTCCCTTTCCGTATGTACAATGCTAGAGGTCCTCCTTTCCAAAGATATTGAGGCCAATCTTGGTCCCAACTCATATCTCATATAGCGTATATCACATATACAAGACTAAGCTCATTTAAGAATACCAACCTACTATCTATGCATATTGCCTCAACCAAGCCATATACATCAAACATGGTGATATATTTAACTTGGGTTGCTTGGTCAAACTCATGTCATTTAATAAAATACACTTGAATCTTCCAATATCAAAAGTAGGTCATCTAGAGGAAAGATCATTATATTGACAACAACATCATCATCACGATCATGATAATCCTCATCCTCATTGTCTTCGTCGTCGTCGTCATCATCATCATCATAGTCATCATCATCATCATCTACATCATCCTCATCATCATCATCATTGTCATCATCATCCTCATCATCATAGATAACAATAACTTAGGTCATCTAGGCTACTTACTAGCCTAACCTTTACCATGCATATAGAAAACTCTAGAGACTACATCAACTATCTAAACACTATCATCCATACTGATGTCACATCTATTTCTTTTAGGTTATAAGGATACTCACTAGCTTTCTACATGTTGTAAATTTTCATATGTACATGTAGAAATAGTTGAAATAGGTTTTCTCCAATGTTGAAATGGGTGATGGAAACCAACATACTCCATTCGATTTAAAACCAAAACCAAAATGACTTACCACACTCATTTAGAAATCTAGTATCATGACACCTAGAGAACTAGAAAGAACATGGTGCACACCTGTGTAGCTGCCCTAAGCACATGCCGCAAACATATGTCTATGGTTATAGTAAGATGTCCCTTTTCTCATCCTCCTAATCTTACAACCCATACTACACGACAAAAGGAGGAGAAAAGAAAGGGTTCTAAGGATTGTACAATTCTACACCTAGTTCTAGAACATCTAGGTTCTAACCTAGAGGCTAAGTCAACTTAGTCCACAAAGGACAACTCGTTAAGTTTCTAATGGAGATGTAAGATTTTGTGAAATTTGTGTTACATGTGAGAAATGTTTGGGATAGTTATTTTTCATGCTCTGATACCATCTGCAATGAACTGTTTATTACCCAAAACCTAACTCCAAATGACTACAAAGTCAACAGTGATAGGACCTAGGCATCCATCTCTACCATGGTATTAACATAGTGTGAATGTGGAAGTGTAAAGCATAGAACACATGAATAGATAACAAGATAAATGAACCAACATAATCATAACATTCAACAAGATATATTTAACAATATTGATTTATTACAAGATTTCTATTACACAATCAAGAGTCAAATTGTACAAGTCTTCTCATGTACACTAGGGATCTTACAACAAGTACCACTGACATAGCTCACCAAACCCATAAAGTTATAGCCATCTCTGAACCTATAAAATATATGAAACAATGCAGGTCAACACATGAGGTGCTGAGAATAGGGCTAAAAGATGAATATACATAAGCTTTGCATAATTTTAAAAGAGTCATAGAAAAATGAACAAAAATAAAGAAGTTAAGTATATAAGAAAGTGAGAGCCCTTGTTTTATATCATTTTACTCCAATTGTACCATCATTACATGTATTCATTGATATCATGCACTCATAAGGCCTTTTATTGACTAACTTCCCATTATAAGAGTCTATGAGGGTGTTGAATATTAGCAAACCCTATTTTTAAGGTACTTTAAGGCCATCGATAAGAGTTAAACCTTTAATCGACATAGTCTACCCTATGGTGACATCTCAAGTAGAATGCCCAACCTTATGTGCTTACCCCAAAACATCAGGAAGGTGCATGAGGCTTGTAATACGGAGCTTCTATATTATGTTTGTAGGTTATAAAACAATGATAATGAGATAAACATCAAGTACAATACTAGAATACTACATGGTAATATTTTAGCAAGCAAATAAACATGCATATGTATCACATTTTGAACAATAAAGACATAGTCATATAATTATTTAAAGACCAAAACTGATTTCAGAGAGTGAAACCTAACTTATCATTGATCATATAGCCACATGTCACACCTGATTAAGAACAAGATTAAATAAATGCATTAGATTCACATTATTAACCCTGACTAGCTTCATTTTAGGGTTATGGTAAAGTTAGGTTTAAAACTACCTAATTACATGTCCAATGATCTTATAAAGATTTAGGGTCAATCATTGAGGTGGGTTTCAATTTTTAAGTCATTCTGAGTTTCCATCGATTTTATGTGAGTATTATAGGATTCATGTTACTTACGTACAATCTAGGTCAAAATGACTCACAATAGAGTAAACAAGGTTAAGGGTCATCAAGACATGAGAATAAATTATTAAATATGATTTAGATCATCAAGGTAAAGATAAGATTAGCATATCTCAAGGATGGGTGGATGGTCACCTAAGGTCTATCCTCACAAGGGTCATCATTATGTTCAACATTCTGACATACATAGCTTATAGATTCAACTTGTGATTTAAGAACATCCACATTAAAAGGGTCACAAAGGTTAGAACAAATGTTGATGTGAGAGTGGAAGACATAATAAATAGATCCATATCATTATTGTGGCATAAGAATTACCAACAAGTCATGTACATCATATTATGCAAACTAGGGTTTCAAACACCATCGTAGAAAAAGAGGGTGGGTCATAGGTATTAAGTCACAATATGACACTATATTACTGATATAAAAGATCAAAAAGGAATTCATGCATGAATTAGGTGAAACACATTCTTTGCTTCAATGTATAATCAAACATTCACATAATTGGGTACACTCATGCATTTAGGTTCCATATGACTCATACATAGAAAAGGGGATTTAGGGGCTGATTTTCAAGTCATGGAGTGATATTATATATTGATTTTGATATTAGGGAGATACTACAGATCATATACAAGAAACATAATGATTATACATTAAAGTTGAAGGACAAGTCACATAGTGAAAATGGGAGTCATTCTTGAGAAATAGGGGTGATAAGGACCTTCATATATATCGAAGATACACAAAAACCTATGATATCATGATTAGGATGATGGATGATCATTAAAGGTTCAAGTTTTATCATATATATGTTGAAAGTGATTAATATAACTAAATTAGTCTTTTTTAGAGATTCATAGGAACAAATAATGAAATTAGGTTTTGCAAATATGATCATGTTGTAGGTCTCATCGAGATGATCTATTTGGTATAATTTTTCCCATTTTAGCCTTAGAGTGTGGGAGAAATTCATTTTTGAAGTTTTATATTGAAACTATACCAATATTCACCTCGAGAACATAGGTACATGGTGGGGGCGTTACCTTTTGATTCATTGACCCATCCTCGCCATTCCATCTAGATCACATGGTTGTGTTTCAGTTCAACGTGAGAGGTTAGCATGTTGTAGTCCACACAGGTCCCACCAGCCTGGGCATTTCACAACATGGCCTAGCGATTGGTCACTGCTAGGTGTAGATATGTCAACCACTCCCAACCTGAATCGGACTTCACCCACCATCGTCTCCCCCACAAGTGCGGGCTGCAAGAATCTTAGATGAAATAGTCATCCGGAGTGTAGCACGGTAGGAAAAAAGAATGGTGGAACCATGGTTCCATGAATGGGCCACACGAGCTCGAGTTGGCTGTGCGGACCTACCCCATCCCTTTGATCGTCATGAGGAGGCATGGAGGAGAGGCCACCGAGAAGCTTCCAGCAACAAAACCATGGTGGCGTTCATGGATAGGGTTGCCAAAGGAGGGGGTTCAATGGCACAGAAAAGGGGAAAAGTTAAGGAAAACAAACTGGAATGAAGAAACAAGAAGGAAGTATTCTTCAATTTCATGCAATGATTGTGTAATGAGTTGATTGGCGGAGCCAAAAAATGGTACACTATAAAAACCACTGTGTATAAACTAGATGTACAGGACGACCTATAGACATTTGATCAAGGGGGGTGCAATCTACGAGCCAAGATCTGATGGTTGTGATTGGTTGAGACAAAATAAGAGTAGCAAGAAGCACAAGCCTAGAACATGAGCCACACACCCTATTTCAGACCCAACAAGGGCATAAATCCAAATAAATCAAATAAAAAGGACATAGTTTCTAATTATCATAGCTTTTGGCACATGGATCAAATTGAGATGATTTTTGCATCCTTTGAATTCATAATTGAACTCTCTATCTAATTAAATATATTATAGAGCCAGGTGATCATACTAATTAGGTTCAATTTCATTTACAAATAGGTGAATCTTTAAAGAATGAAGCTTAGATCAAAATAGCAAATTGAAGGCACATATTGTGAAATTGGTCATTGATGTACTCAAAGTGGAGTGTCAGAAAAAACAAGATGTGCAACTTCCCTTCAAATGAGTAATATGAGTCACACATAGAGATGAAGAATATACTGGAGGATAGAGAAAAGTCAAGTTGTCACATCATTCCCTCCTAAAAAGAAATTTTATCCTCAAAATTATCAAAATCAAGTTGAATGTCAAAGTCCATATTCATTGTGTTTAGACAACCAATCATAAGTACCAATGCATCTACGATCATGGGGTGCACAGATAGGTTGTCATCATTAAGGGTGTACTCCTTCTTGTTGTATATGTATTACTCGGTGTTTCATCATAATATGACATTATCTTGAAATTAGGGTTCCATAACCCTCATCACTATACACTTAAGGTTTTGTCTGATATGCTCATTAATATCTAGGTATGATTGTCAAATTCTATGTTATTAATTTGTAAATGAACATGTTCATATCGTGTATTTCAAATATTATTTATATTGAACTTGTATCTTGTCATTATTCTAGATTTCAGGCATGGTTTAGTTTCTCCCAAATTATGTCACCCATCACTAATTATGTTTATTATCCCTCATCAGGACTAAAATTAAGCAACGTATTCACCATGTTTCTTCTAGTTAATATCTCATGGGCATCATCATATCGAGTTCATACTTTCAAATCTACATCTTTCATACAAGGTATGATTCATATCAGTCTAGCTTATGAGAGTGATTTATCGTCCATATATCAAGTTTCAACTTAAGTAGCATTATTTCATGTAGCAAGCATCACTTGAGGATCAACATTATCATCTCAATCAAGGTTTTTTAATTATCTCTCGTGTATCTAAAAGGAGCTCCACAAGCTCAAACCACTAAATCTAAGACCTACATATGTCCAACAAGACATGCTAACCACAATCGGATCCCATCAAAAACTTTCTACCCACTTTTTAAAAAAAGGCAGCCAATAGATTCCTTTACATATAACCACTAACCCGAGTGCGAGGATTGATGCACCAGATAATTGTCATTTTCAAGGTTTTCTATTTTGGATTTTTCTACACTTATTGTTCATTTTCATTTTAATTTGTGCCTTATTTATTATCATTAGCTTGTGATACTTAATTGCATGAAATAAATGTAATTTTAATGTTCCTGAATGATCTAATATTATTTAAGAGCTTATGTTCAGTTTTTTAACATTTCAGGTAAATTTACAAAAATCTACACAACTTGGTACAAGTGGTAGCGACACTTGCTCAACATGGAACATATGGCAATCAAGAAGACTCCATAGTACCAACCAAGAAGTTGATACTACTAACAACCATACAGGAAGGATTCATGATTTTGTGATAAATCTCGATACTATCGACTTCAACTCAGTAGTACCGACAGATGCACATGATGCCACAACTAATAGAGATGTCGGTAGTAGTGACACAGAGGGATCAGGAAGATCATGTTTAATGTGATGGCTGGATATTAATGATACCCTAAGTCACTTCTATTACTAAGTGGGTGATGAATGCATATTCATCTTAGTTTTAGTCGTGATTTTTGGCCCAGATTTGCACTGAAAGCTCACATTCAAACCTTGAATATGCTCATATACAATTTTCCTTAGTTCCATATCATTATTTAGAGTTTTGAACAAATCAATTCGTCTCCATTGTAGGATTGAACATTGCACTATGTGTGCTAGTGTGGAGGCATAGGGGATGGTGGCCCAAGAAACTTTTGATAATTTGTACCCTTTTTTGAGGGCCAGATCCTTCATCAGAATGCATTCTCATTAGTCAGAGGATTCATCAATGTAGGTCATTCAACCCTCACCAATACCCCCCCCCCGCGCGGGGGTGGGTTTGTTTCATGATGACCACGACCATGACCAAGAAGGCTATGATCGCGATCACTATGTTGAAAGACAGATTGTAACCGTGATCTGGTTGCACCTCGACCAAACTTGGACCGCGACCTCAGAAGATCACGACCTGTATTAGAGACCTCGACCTCCATACTACTAAACATCCTCCAGCCTTGATTAAGTCATGTAGATCGTCGAGGGGAGCTACTACATTAACTTTCTCATAGATGACGTCTGTACTGTTAGAATCAGTGAGTTGTAGAAGTTTTTGATCGACCTATTCCTGAGATAAAGAACTACATGAAGAACGGTCGAAGTTGCTAATGATGGAGTCAGTGATGACAGGCAAAGTAGAAGCACCTTTAGTGGCAAATAAGGATCACAAATGCTCTATCTTCTTGCTTGTCCTGAAGATGTCAGATGATCCCTCAACCAAAATTCTTGGAGGACTGCTGGGTGCAGAAGAAAGTGAGCCAAAATCGGAGCCAGCATCTATCTCCAACAGATCTTGTGGGAGCTCTGTGTCTCAGAAATAGTGCTTGTCTTGTTGGCTAAATGGACATCAGTAAATCCCTTTGTTTTGATAATGACAAACATTTCATTATTGTTGATATAACGTGCTACTTGAGTGTTGTAGGAATGAGGTGGATGACAAAGCACTAGGGAATCTACATGCTTGAATGCTTGTAAAATTTTATGAAATGTAATCAATTGTAAACTTGTACAAATATATAATGTACAAGTACTTAGATTTCATGTAAATCAAGCGTTAGATCTTCCCTAGACAATCACTACACTTAGATAGGTCATCCCCTTCATTAGTGTCACATATGCACACTCATACATACACTTAGCATTTTATTTGAAACATTGAAACAGGGTCAATCTCGGTCAACAAACTCCTCGACTGAGACACTCTCGGTCGACAAGCTTCTCGACCGAGAAAGATCCAGGTAGCCGTTAGACACAGCTGACAAGGTAGTTGGCAGTTGGAGATGAACGTTGCAAACACTTGATCCAGAGAGCCTGTCGGTCGACAAAACCTCGACCGAGTAGGTATCTCGGTCGACAATTTCTCGACCGAGATGGACTCTGACAGCAACTGCAGAATTAATTAACTAGTCATTTCTAATGCAACTAACTTATACCTAACGGCTAGTTAAGCACTTATAAACCCCTAGAAAGTGTCTATAACATCCTTAAGAACTTGTAGGTCATTCCTATAAATAGGACATGCCTTAGGACACCTAAACTCACTTATTCTACACTTGAGCAATCTTTGAGCATACACTTGCATTAGCAACCTGTTTTTGAGCATTGAGAAATACTTGCAATTGGCTACTCTTCACCTTTCTCTAAATTCGTGTCCTATAGGCTAGTATCTCCTATCCACATCAATCACATTTCCATATACATTGGTTAGGAGATCTACACGCTTGATATAGGCAAATCAAGCCTTGTGCTTCAAAGGATAAGTTGTAATTTCCATTTTCCTTTCTTATTCACTTTCATTGGTTGTACTCTCCTTGCTACTCCTAGGTTGGAGGCTGCGGATTGGAGAGGGTCGTGATCTTCTTGGTGAAGAAGGAGACTTTGAACTACTTCAAGAAGGCTGGTGCAATGGGAGGTTACTTCTAAGAGGAAGGCTACTTCAAGGGGGAGCTTGGAGTTACTTCAAGAAGGCTACCTCGAGTTGGTGCATCTACTTCAAAGTGAAGGTTGTTCAAAGGGGTGTAAAAAAGTATTGTATTTTGTGTAATTCCTTATGAAGGTAATAAAATTAATACTTTTAAAATCCCGGTTGGGTAAGCAACCGGGTAGTGGACTGACTGCCTTAGTATTTTCTAAGGTAGGAACCACTCTAAAACCCTTGTCTCCTTCTTACTTTTTCATTTGTGGTTGTTTGAGTTAAATAATTATTAAATTAACTTTAAAACCCTATGCACCCCACATCTAGTGGTTTTTCATGTCTTTTATCATCAACAGAGTGTATATGCTCCTTAGATGATAGAATTTTGTGCCCTGGTGCTGCCGTATGTATCTGAAGATGTTTAGCAGCTCTAT
The DNA here is from genome assembly GCA_963693085.1 of Alisma plantago-aquatica. NCBI lineage: Eukaryota > Viridiplantae > Streptophyta > Magnoliopsida > Alismatales > Alismataceae > Alisma > Alisma plantago-aquatica. The sequence continues at coordinate 900,873,951 of OY856413.1, read as the reverse complement.
GGTGTGCAAGATGATGAAGGTGCTATTTTCGCTCCTCGGGTCTTGTTGAACTGGGAAGTCCTTGATCTCGTAGAAGTTCCAGATGTCGTTGTGGTGTCAGATGCCTTGTTTGATGACCCGGTGGAGATGCAGGGGTAGGAGTCTGAGGTCGATGTCTTCGGAGTAGAGGAAGATGTGCTCAAAGTGGGGGACCTCCGCACTGTAGTAGCTAAGCAAGGTAACATCATTGGAGTGGAGGTTTGCCACACAGAGAAACCAGCATCCCCTATGCTTGTGGGGGGCAGCACCAGGTCTGGGTTGTTCTCTTCTATATTCTTCATCATATCAACCACTGGCCTTGTGTTATCCACCCCTACTAGCAGTCACTTGGCTAAGGCTGGAGTGGCATTGTAGATCAACTGTCGGCCTGTCCTGAGTGCGATATTCATGATCATGGCGCCTTCCAGGACTCTGAACAGAACCTTCTGTACTAAAGCTTCTGAGCGGAACATTGCTTTGAGTGATCGCCATCAAATGGAGAAGTATTCGTTGCCCCAGAGGATAGCTTCATCTTATCCCTATGGCCTCAGGACCATATTAACCAATTGTTGGTCCCATATCATTAGGTATCCAATGGTGCTCTTGTCGAAATCAGCCATCTCAAAGATTGGGATCTCAGACGGCGCAGAGAACGTGTCAGCCACCAAAGTCTTTTCTCTAGGGGGTTGCTCAGCAAGCGAGCTATATAGGTCACCCCCCTCTCCCTTAGATGAATCATCTACTAGGCCTTCAGACGTTTCTTCTACGACATTAGTTGGCTCTAGCGATTGAGGGGTGACAGATACATTAATGTCGGGAGTACTCCCTTGTCTTGTGGGGGCTTTGTCGGCGGTTCTATTTGTTGTCTCCTCCTCCAGAGGTGTTGAGGGCCTGTTGGCATCAGATGAGGATGACGAGCTGGTCGAAGAAGGTGATGATGACAATTGTAGAGAGGAGGGCACCGGTGGTGAAGGTGATATCTGGGAATGCCTTGATTGGTGTCGGGCATCCCTCTTGTTGATCCTCTACTCGATGGCGTCTAGGCATTGGAGCACCGCCTGCATTGTGTTGTTCATCACCTCTAGTTGGTCGGGGAGACCAACTAGAGTCAACAGTTGACACTCCTTCTCACCTAACCTCTATTGGAAGACCTGAAACTTGCGGATTAGGGAAGCAAAAATAGCGTTGTGGCTGCTTGTTACCTCCCGCAAGTTGTCGAATTCGAAGCTGAAGGCTTGCCCTAACGAGGAGGGGACTTCCACTAATCGGCTTCAGCTTTGAGTAGCACTCATTGAATTGGTGATGTAGCCCACTGAATACGCATCATCTGTCAGAGCTGGGCCAATAAGGATAGTACGTGAGAGCGTGGCCATCGGGTGAGGGGTTGGCACCTTTGTGGCTGCCTCTGTGTCCTCAGCGTGGGGTAGTGGAGAAGGGGGCAGAGTAGACGGATGATGATCGACCACCCGGCTCTCGAATTCCTCCTCCATGGAATTTGCTGGCATTGTGGGTGGTAGTGTCGGGGTCTACTAGACAGACCTGAGCTCTGCCTCCAGGCGCTCAATGAACACCTCTTTGCTATTGTGAGAGGCATTCAGCCACACGAAGGGGGGGGGGGGGCTATGGCTTCTGCTGCTATCGGTAGGGCTATGGCTGGTGGCACCGCAGCAACTACTTCTGCGGTGGCGGCTTCAGAGGCGAAGACCACTTCTAAGGCACCTTCTTCTGAGGTGACGACCGCTATGGTGGCCTCAATTATATCGATGATCTCCCCAATGGTTGACACGTCTTCTACAGCCACGACGGGAGTCGTTGTGGTTGTCGTTGTTGGTTCGGTGGTGGTAGTAGAGACCACTGGAGTGGCGACTAATGGTTTTGCGGTGGTGGTGGTTGGCTCGACAGTTGTGGATATCGGTGAGTCCTCGAAGACAACTACCAATGACTTGTCCCACCGGGCTTCTGTAGGTGCAGGCCTCCCCGTAGCAGCCATCCTTTCTTGGATGGTCATTGTGGCAGCATAAGCTGCGTCAACGGTCAGAGCCTCGACCTCTTCCATTGTGAAGACCAGCTTCTCTGTGTCGTAGTTGATGCAGCTTTGGAGGGGTAGGAGGATAATAGTCCTCACAAACTTATAGAAGAGGCAGTGGCCTTCTTTCTTAATTATGTTCACCCTGGTGAGGAACTTTATCTCTATCTTGTCGTCACCCCTGGTGTGTGACAGGCTGAGTGGCTCCCTCGGGTACCCTAGTCCTACTGCTATGAGGTTGACGACTCCTCCCATGTTGGATTCTTTGGTGGTGTCCTTTATAGGATGAAGATGGTTTAGCAGAAAGCACCCCATGTTGATCGGCTTTCTTTCCATTATGTACCAGATAAGGTGTAGCTCTTAAGTATAGAGGTTGCTTGTCTCATATTTACTGAAGAGCAGGCTTGCCACGATCTTATGCACTATCCTCCACCTTCCTTCCTGGCTTGAAGGAGGACTCTCCCTTCAGCTTCCTCCATAGGTTGATTGGGTCAAAGCCATCTCCATTGGTGATTTGGGCACCATTGTTGAGCAATTCCCGCTCAACCTCACTGGAGGAGAAGATCTCGTTGAGTAAACTCTTTGTTATGTCGTGCTCTACATTGTAGAGGTGTCTCTGCAGTCTGTCTGCTCCGATGTACCTTTTTCTTTCATCTGGTGTGTTTGGAACTCGGCAGAGAGAGGAGATGAACTCCTTTATCAGCTCGGTGCAAGAGGCTGAGAAGCTGAAGCAGATCTTCAGGAGTCTGGCAGCTTCCAAGACATTCTCTAGCCTATCAAAGATTTCGATCTGTCGGAAGGATGTCTGGTGGCAGAACCGGGTTGGACGGTAAACTTTCACTACCAACTCATTGTATCACCTCTGGTGATCTTCATCCCTCAGCACGAAATGCCCTGGGGAGCGGTCAACAAATTTAGGTTCTGCTACCGTGGCTGGGGCTGTGTTGGCCTCGACTCGGGGACACTTCTCAGCCTCAGAGGGCCCAGATTTTGTTGGGTTAGGGTGTTTCTGCCCGGTGGTGGCTTCGAATGTGGCCTCGGGGTTGATCCTCCGGCCTTGCTCATCGACCTGAACAATGGTCTGCTTGGTGCGTGCCATTTTATGGAAAGATTAGATAAGGGAATGAAGTTAAAACGAGTTATTGGATCAAAACTTTATTTATCCGATATCGGGAGTTAGTAAAAGAAAGGGGTGTCACCCGATATGGGTTGGGTGATACACACAAAAACAGGTATCAGGTCAGGCTTCATTAATCTTGGCGCACGTCACACAAGTACCCGATATCGAGAAAATTGATATGCTCGGTGAGCGATACTCAGAATAACCCGTTATCGGGCAGTAGAGAAAATGATGCATTGGTGAAGTCGGTATCAAAGAAGTGATATGCTCTAAGAGATATTTTTGTCGCTCGTGGCGTATGGGGTAACTTTGCTTAACTAAGTTTGCATGATAAGGATGCGCGATAAACATGTCACGTGATATGCGAGATACACGGGTCGAGTGAAAGCGCGATAACATCTTAAATCGATAAGATAACCGACACGTGATAGACATCATGCCTGTCAGAAGCGTACGATGCTTTGTGTCATGTGATACTCATGTCGTGCAGCACAGGCAGAAAAACTAATGCAAAACTAACTGATAGGAGAGTCGACATGGTCTGACATGATAGCCGGAAAACTCGATACTCGTTAAGGGTTCTGCCCGGAAAGGGCAAGAACATGATACGGTTGGTATGTGACAAAGGTGGTCAATACGATCTGCGTGACACACGGTTACGCGATACACAGGGCGTCACAAGTTTTTACCTTATCAGGCAGGAAGACTGGGAGCACGACACAAAAGGTCGATAGGCTGGAAACTAGCATGGGAGCTTAAGCTAGAAGGGGGATGCATGATACGGGAGTGAAAGTTGTGGTAACTTTGGTAACTTGACATAGTTAATCCCAAGCTGCTATATATAGCCATCCGTGAGTGAGTTTAAAAGGTAAAAAGGGGGACATGTGTCAAGCATACATGTGAATCACCTTCCAAAGCAAGGTAAATCTCATCTAATCACATCGCGTCGTGAGGCTTTTGAAAAGGTGGTGTGTCATGTGGAAGACGTGTCAGGCAGTAAGAGTGTATTGCCTGATATGGGTTGCCCTACGCACCCCTTACGCGATACAGGTGTGCGTGATACATGCCAACATGGTTTGGGCGACATGTTATCAAAGAACCCCGACATACTGAGCAAAAGAAAGGTAAGATATCATGCATACCTGATGTGTTACTAAAGAACTTAAAGAGAACTTGACAAGGATGAAAAATGAAAAATTAAAAGGCACTCGGTATGTAAAACATCACTGGATAAGGTGTGAACCTCAACCTCAGCTAGTGTTACACACCAAGGTAGTAAAATTAAGTAAGTCGGTTGCCCAGAAAACAAGAGAGTCTGCGACCGTGACGCGGGCACAGACTCGGGCCTTATTATAATGAGAGTGTTCATAATGTTCTTTGTAGGAAAAGGAAATAACATCCTATTCTTGGGAAGTAAAACATGGGCTGCCTCCCAAGGAGTTGTTTGGTTTATGTCGTTAGCTCAACATCTTTGAATCTCACTATGCTTCTTCGGTAGGTGCAGCTTTGGTGTCTTCTAGGGTCAACTCAGACCTCCTTATGAAAGCTTCATCTTCATAGAACTTTTTTACTCGGTGTTAGCTGATTGGGAAAACCTTCGATGGATCATCTTTGTCATATAGCTCCATCATTCCTCACGGATACATATTTGCTACTACGAACGGTCTGGACCACCTAGTCTATAGTTTCTATGGAAAAAGTCTAATAGATTATTTAAACAACAAAACTTTATCACCTTCCTTAACGTCTTTCTTTCACAGGTGGGAATCGTGCCAGACTTTTGTCCTCAACTTGTAGATTCTTGCATTCTTGTAGGTGTGAAGCCTAAGTTCTTCAAGTTCTTGGAGCTGGAGGAACCTTTTCTTTCCGGCTAAGGACGGATCCATATTAATACATTTAATGGCCCAGAATGCCTTGTGCTCCAACTCGAAAGGTAGATGACATGCTTTCCCCTATATAAGATGATAAGGTGTCGTACTGAGAGGTGTCTTGTACGCAGTTCTATATGCACAGAGAGCATCATCTAGCTTGGTTGACCAATCTTTTCGAGACCTTCCAACTATTTTCCCCAGAATCTATTTGATTTTTCAGTTAGAAACTTCAACCTGACCAGATGTCTATGGATGGTATGGTGTGGCAACTTTGTGTCGAACACCATATCTGTGTAGAAGTGACTCAAATTCCCTCTCAGCAAAGTGAGATCCACCATCACTAATAACCGTTCTTGGTACTCTAAACCTCAGGAAGATGATCTTAGTAAAGAGCTTTATCACAGACTTAGCATCACAGGTGGTGGTGGGTATGAATTCTACCCACTTGGAGACGTAATCCACCGCAACAAGGATATACTTGAAACAATAGGAGGAGGGGAAGGGTCTCATATAGTCTATTCCCCATACATCAAAAATTTGCATTTCAATCCATTCAGCCATGGACAACTCATTTCTATGGGAAATATTCTCGATCCTTTGACACTTGTTGCAGGTTTTGACAACGGTGTGAGCATCCTTAAAAAGGGTGGGCCAATAAAAGTTGGACTAGAGAACCTTGGTCGCGGTTCTCTCAGCACCAAGGTGCCCTCCATAGGGGGAGGAATGACACTCAAACAAGATCTTTGGGGCTTCGTCTTCAGGTATACATCTCCTATATAGGCCACCGGCGCAACGCCTGAACAACATAGGGTCATCCCAATAATAGTTCTTTAGATCTGAGTAGAACTTCTTCTTCTGATTGTATGACATTTCTGGGGGTAGTTGTTTGCAGGCTAGATAGTTACAAAAATCAGCATACAATGGTCCTTTAGGATTAGGCATCTGGGCAGCATATATTGCTTCATCTGCATAACTTTCATTTATCAGCAGTGGGTGGTCATCCTCCACCCTGATCATTGATAGGTGGTCAACGACTACGTTCTCAGAGCCTTTCTTGTCTATTATCTTGTGATCAAACTCTTGAAGTAGAAATGCCCAGCGCAACAACGTAGGCTTAGCGTCTTTCTTTTGCATTAGGTATTTGATTGATCTGTGTCAGTGTGAACAATCACTTTAGAACCCACAAGATAAGATCGAAACTTATCAAATGCATAGACAATTACTAGAATTTCTTTCTTGGTGGTGATGTAGTTCAGTTGTGCTTCGTCTAGCATTTTACTGGCATAGAAGATCACATGGTGCTCTTTATCTTTCTTTTGCCCCAGGACAGTGCCTATGGAAAAATCACTAGCATCGCACATAAGCTCAAAGGGGAGGTTCCAGTCGGCAGATTGGAGAATAGGTGTGGAGACCAAAGCATCCTTCAAACTGGAGAATGCTATCAAGCACACATCTGTGAAATCAAATTTCACATCCTTCATCAGCAGATTTTACAGAGGTTTTGCAATCATCGAGAATTCCTTGATAAACCTTCGGTAGTAACCGACATGTCCCAAGAAACTTCTGACTCCTATAACAGACCTGGGTGGAGGAAGCTTTTCTATCACCTCCACCTTAGATTGGTCAACTTCAATGCCTTTACTAGACAATGTATGTCCCCGAACTATCCCTTCATGTACCATAAAATGGAACTTTTCCCAATTAAGGGTGAGACTCTATTCTTCACATCTTCTCAATACCAAAGACAAGTTATTCAGATAATCATCAAAAGAGCTGCCATAAACACTAAAGTCATCCATGAAGACTTCCATCTTATCTTCCAAGAAATCTATGAATATGGCGTTCACGCACCGCTGAAAGGTTGCAGGTGCATTGCAGAGCCCAAAGGGCATTCTTCTAAAAGCAAAAGTTCCATATATGCATGTGAAGGTAGTCTTCTCCTGGTCGTCTGGGTGAATGGGGATCTGATAGAACCCCAAATACCCATCCAATCAGCAAAAGTAAGAGTAGTGGGCCAGGCGCTCATTCATCTGGTTGACAAATGGGAGAGGGAAGTGGTCCTTGTGAGTGGCGGCATTTAGCTTTCTGTAATCTATGCACATCTGCCACCCGGTGACGGTCTTGGTTGAAACTTCGATCCCATTATCAGCCTTGATCAACGTCATGCCTCCCTTCTTAGGGACTACCTGGATGGAGCTCACCCACATGCTATCACTAATGGCATAAATGATTCCTGCATCTCAGAGCTTCACAACTTCCTTGCCGACCACTTCTCACAACTTCTCATTCAACTTTTGTTGCGGCTAGGCGTAAGGCTTGGAATTTTCTTCTAGGTGGATCCTATGCATACACACAGAAGGGTTGATCACCCTCAGGTCTTTGATCGAGTAACCTAGGGTTTTCCTTCTTATCTTAAGCTCCACAAGAAACTATTCCTTTTGACTATCGGTCAGCTTGAAGTTGATGATGACGGGGTTCACCCTTTCCTCATCCAGGAAATGGTACTCCAAACCTTTTGGAAAACCCTTCAACTCGGGTGAGGTCTTGACTTCTTGTTCTTCGGTGTGATCACTCCGTAGGGAAGCATACATCACTGTCTCCACTGGGTCTCTTGCTTCAGATGGATCTTTGGCTTCCAGAAACACCACGAGTTCCTTTACTTTCAGGTCCTCAGCCACATGTGCTTCGCCAGCTAAGGCGCACAACAGTGGGTCTACTATAGCTTTTTCTTCCCTTACCTCATTGCAGAGTTGCTGATAGCTTTCGACAAAATAGGATGACTCAAAGAATGAGGCGGCTTTCGTAGAATCATAGATGTTGAAGTCGGTGTGATCTCTACCAACTCTAATTGTTATCATACCCGCCTCCACATCAATGAGTGCTATGCTAGTTGCAAGGAAGGGTCGCCCAAAGATAATGGGGCAGCTTGGATCTTCCACAGTGTCGATCAAAATGATTTCGAAGGGTATAAAGAATCGCCCAACTCTGATGGGTACATCTTCGACCATTCCAACTGGTTTGGTGAAGGTGTTATCTGAAAGCTAAATTCCTTTATTGGTACTCACCATATCCATAAGTCATAACCTCTTTACAAGGGATAAGGGCATTAAGCTAATACATGCTCCTAGGTCTGCCAGACCCTTGTGGGTTATGTTGTCCTAAACTTGAAAGGGGATGACGAAGGCGCCAGGGTCTTTCTTCTTAGAAGGCATACTTGCCTTGACAAAAGAACTAGACATTTGTGCCAGCTTCACTGTTTCAATGTCTTCACCTCTTTTCTTTCTCGAGATCAACTCTTTTAGCCACTTTTTGTATGTGGGCATCTCCTCGATAGCATCCAAGAACAAGATGTCGAGGTGCAACTTCTTTACTGCAGCCATGAACTTCTCGTACCTCTTCTTCAATTGTGCCTTTACCAGCTTGTGTGGGAAAGGTAAGCGAGGTGCATACCTATCTGGACGCTCCTCAGAAGTTGCGTCGTCATCTTCCCTAGTTGTTACTTTCTTTGGTTACATAGGCACTTTTCCTGATCCTTCAAGGGTTACACCCTCAACTTGTGCTATTGTCATTGTTTCTCTCTTTTCTACCTCTGGTTGCACCACTGTTCCTGACCTTAAGATGGCCATCTTTGCAGTTTTGTTCCCACGTGGATTCGCCTCAGTAGTGGAGGGGAATCACCCTACTTGGTGGTTGATACTCTGGGCTAGACTTGCCAGCTTCCAGTCGATCTACTTGTTATGTTGCTATAGCTCTCCTATCTGAGCAGAATACCCTCCCAACTGTTGTTGCATCAACTTGAGCAAGGTCGTGCTATCTACGGAGCTTTTATGCAGCTTTTCATTCAGATAATTCTCCTTCTTAGCAAAAGACATCAACTCTGTCATCATGGACGGTTGTTGTGGCTGGTTCTGCTGAAAACTTCTCTATTGTGGGAACCCTGCTTGGTGTTGGTCATTTGGCGGTCCTCCTCAAAAAGTTCTGCCCAACAGCTAGTGAGAATTCTCAATTGCGCTGGTGTTCCCGTATGAAAAACTAGGGTGATTGAGACGTCGATACTGGATTTAACTTATGTTCTCTATGTTGTCTTCATCAGGTTCACCTTGAGTAGATGTGCATGGACAGAAGTTAGACAGGTGATCTGGCTATCTACAAGTGACACAGCTTCTTACTACCTCTTTCCAGACCTTTCCCTTGTATCCCTGCTCCTTCAAGGTTTGGAAGTCAGCCACTATCTTGTCCAATTTTGCCGCTAGTGCTTCCATCGCCTTTGATTCTCCGGGAGTGGTGTGGATCACTAACTCTCTTTTGTACTCACTATCTTGCTGGTTTGTGACCATATTGTCTATAATCTCTCTGGCCCTTTGAGTACTGAGTCCCAAGAAATCACTACCAGTTGCAGCATTCAAGGATTTCCTTTCTCTGGCGCACAACCCATTATAGAAAGTAGTGATCAGCTTGGGCTCAGAAAAACCACGGTGTGGGAACTCCCTCTGATAGCCTTGGAACCTCTCCCAGGTTTCATCTAGGTTCTCTGAGACTTTCTGTGAGTACCTTGTTATCTTGTTTTGGCACTTGATCATTCTTTCTATGGGGAAGAACTTAGCAATAAACGTGTTGGCTAGATGTTCCCAATTGGGGAGGCTTCCATCCTATAGACTTGTATACCATTCCAAAGCTTTGTCTCTTAGAGAGAAGGGAAAGCATTGGGTGTAGATGTGGGATATTGGGACTCTATTGATCTTAAAAGTCTTGTAAGTCCTCTTGAACATTGTAAGGTGGTTGTACAGGTTCTCTTCAATGGTATTCCCTCTAAACCGGTTGTGCTACAACAACTGGAGGAAAGCATGCTTCAACTCAAAAATGGCAACATTGAGTGGTTGATTCACTACCGAATTCCTTTCTTCATTTTCCCTGACTTGGACAAAAGAATGCAGGGATCGAGCCTCAGGAGGTTTCTCAGCCATGACTTGTCAAAAATAGGAGGGTCTGAAGTGGTGAAGTGGTACCTGAAAAGAAAGAAAAGTGTGAAGGTGTGAGTGTGTTGTATAAATCATGTACAGTAAATATTTACAATGTTATATGCATATATATACAAGGTTTTTGGCAAAAGATCAAGTTTGTAGAATGGTATTCGTTACCGATCCCTGGAAACGGAACCAAAAAGTTGACAAGCCTTAAATGTGGGTCCAAAAATGGAGACATGTCTAGGTCATCGAATTCAGAAATTTATAATACCTGAATGTTTAAGACTCTTGCAATTAGCATAGGGTCAAAGTAGTTTGGGTTCGAATACAGGGATTGGAAGAATAGTGCATCGAAACTCAAGTTTTACTTGTCTAAGCACGTCAAAAAGTCGAAGGATAAGGGTTTGATGTAAAGAGAAAGAATTATAAAGAATCAAGCTAAATGCCTATCTCTAAGGGGAGTTACCAGAAGGATTAAGATTTGGGGTTTAGCAGTTTTTATGGGAGTTTTTAAATGAAGGAGCACAAGGATATAAGACTATTTTTGGATCATATCACGAAGGAAGAAAACTTAGTCGTAACAAGCAGTGGCGGCCTACATCCTACACCTTCTTCTCTCAAAGAGGGTGCCAACTAGACATGTACTAAGTTCCCTCTCTCAAGGGTACTAGGCATAGACTGGAGTGGAAAAATAAATCGGGGCAGCTCTGATTCTAGGTACTCTCGTACCCCTGAATCAGACCAAGCTCTAGAGTTTATGACATTCCTCTCTCAAAGGAGTCAAAACAAGAAACCTGATTCGATAGCTAGTCAAAAGTGTGATCCAGAAAGAAGAGACTAGAACTCATATGTTATAAAGAAATCATCCAACAAAAAGGAGCCATACACAGAACAAAATGAGTCAAACTTCATAAATTCTAGTAATTGTGAAGAGATAAAAAGGTTTAGTTACAATGCAGTAGTAAAATGAAAGTAAAGTGTTGTAAAAGGGAAGATAAGTATCAGTCTCTTTGATTTATGAGATTGAAGTACATAGTAGCAGACACGTAAGATAATGGTACCCGGTACCGAGTAAGGGGCCTATTGGGATACAACCATGTCGGGCTACTAGTCATGTCAGGCAGCAGTCGTGACAGGTACAAACCATATTGGGTTGGGTACCGTGTCGGGTTAGGCTACATATTGGGTAAGAATTATCTTAAGGCTCTCGGGTTCCTCGTTTTGGGTATAGGTGGGCAAGCCATCTCATGTTGAAGCCCAGATAGGGACCCAACATGATGAAGTAGCCTTGAGGGTCATGTCACGCTGCTTGCCGCTATCGAAATGGTTCCTATGTGAACTCCTCTCGTCCCTCTCGGGTCGGGGGTGTGCTAACCTAGTATCTCCTGGCAGGTTCTGGGACTCGACGCACTAGCTCTTGTTCTCTAAGAGTTAGCTCTCGTAGGTTTCGACGCGTCCCATCGTAGGCTTGTAGCTGCTATTTATAGGCAACAGTCAGGTGGGATTTGTAGCTCTTATTGGGCCGCTCTTCCTCTGTATGGCACCACTCTCACGACTTCGGTGAGGCTGACACATCTGTCGCTCAGCACGCATGTCGGGCCATCAAGCGTATCGGGCGGCCGGTGTATCGCGCAACAGTCGTGGTGGGTAAGGATCTTAGCGGGCTGTTGCATCGAGGGGTAGTTGTATCGTGTAATCATCATCGTCGGCTGGGCAAATTGTGACATGCAAGGCACCCTGTCAGGTAAAGAGCTACAGCGGCCAAGGCTCCCGCACGACACACCCGCGTTAGGTTGCAAGCGTATCGAGCAGCAACTGTGACAGGTAAGGGGGTGTATCGCCTCGCTCGGTACTGGTTCGGGGCTGGTACTTCATTACTGATGGGCCTGAAGGGCCCATTAATTCTCTTTTTGTGAAAAAATAAGAGAAACTCTGCAAAAAGGTGGGAAATATTATTAGGGGTATAGTGGGCATTATTTCTTTACAACAAAATAGGATAAAATGAAGAGAAAGTTAGGTTTGGAGGCTATTTTGATAGTAAAATATAAGCTCTAGCAGCCATAAAATGGGTGATATAAATCACTCAATTGTTGGAGAGGACCATTGAGAATAGAAATGACATGTCGTCAGATAGGATTTAGTTGTCACTTGAGATCTAAAATAGGTAAATAATTATCATGTCTATCTATCCAATGGTGAACACTCTAGTCATTTTTGGGCATGGTATCTTTCCTCTGGAGTAGTATTATACCCCAAATCCATACCTTCATCCTAGGGGCTTCTATATGAATTCTACTTTCCTAGTGGCCACTACATATTTTATCTGGTACCATATTGTAATGCCCATCCAAATTTATACATGATAATGGAAGAATCCCACATTTTTCCATAACATGGGGTACTTGGAGTTGGAAATATGTCACAAATATGATAATCATTACTAATAAACAAACACTCAACATAAATTTATTTACAAATATTCATACATAGATCATCGGATATGAAAACTACAACTTATTTTCTTCAAGTGTAAGATCTAACCAATCTAATCATGACATTCATAAATTAGGGCATGATAGAAAGCTTCCTAATTAATTTTTTCATCTACGTAGGTGGCATCCCGCTAGACCGAACTTTAGGTCTTGTAGTGCTTGAATTGTCCTCTATTCCCCACTTACTTCAAAACCTAGGAACATTGTGTCGCCAGACATGAAAGGAAATGAATCACATTAGTAAATGTAGTATGGAACACTATTGATACAAGTAAAGTATGTATACATGACATATATATAAACTTGGCATCATCTTTAACTTAAACATTCTTGAAGAATTTCTTAACATAAGTAACTTAATAAGAAATATATGCATCCTTGTACAATCTCCCACTTCAGGGTAGATAATGGAAATCCATGGTTTCTTGGAAGCCCATAACGACCACTTGAGGTTGATAGTCATGATAGCACATAAAACTTAAACATTTCTCAATACATATCATGAAAACCATGAGCATAATATGGATCTTGAACATAATGAGATTTTCCCCTCTTATGTGTGATAGGATTTCTCCATATTTATAAGTATCATAAACTTTGTAATCATTTTCTTAATTTATTATAAACACAATTTTAGTGAATATGATAATCATAACTTGTTTTCTATAGAAACCAAAAAACCATGAATAACATGAAGCATCACATCAAATATCTTACTCTTTCATGAAATGTAATCATGTTAGTGTACAAACAAAAGAAACAAATCTTCCAAAATAGGAGTGCAAAATTGCATGCCTTGTTTACTTGTAACAAAACAACTATGCCCACTCTCCTTGTCTTGATTGAGCACTAAACATCATTAATGCAACTAATAATAACATGTGTACATTAGTACTTCTCATTAAACCTATTTTTATTATTTACTTATTGAAGTGTTTTGGATGCAGATAATAGTGTTTGACAACATGCAAGATTGATAGCTTGCACAAATATCTTTCCAATTCATACTCTACCATATTTTTCAGACTTTGTTTGCAATTTCTATGAATATTGCAATATTGACCAATCATAAAATAGAAAACTACAACATAACTTCAATTTAATATAGAAAATGAGGTTGATTCAATTGAAGTGCCAAACATTAAAAAATCTAGGAACACATTACATTAAAATTAGCATAGTGGGGTTAGACGTGTCATTTTAACCAATTGAAACTCACAATTTGATACACAAAATAAACATGTAAAAATCTAGAAACACCCGTGCGATCAAAATGACCCAATAGAAATAGTAGGGGTAGTAAGGTCTTTTAATGATGGGGCTTATTTCTCTTAATCCATGGTGCTCGATGAGCAGACTTAGAGGTCCAAGCTCCAAGCAGAGTGGGAGAACGACAGTCATTTATAAAGAACTCAAATCTCATGCAACTTTCTTGCATCAAGACAAAGCTAGTAATCCCAAAGCTTGACCCTAGGGGTGTACAAGAGCACCAAGCTCTATAGAATACCCAAGGTTGGTCACTTTCAAGGATGAGAACTTACTATTGTGGTGGAACTAAGAAATCTAGATACATAGAATGCTTTGCCAAGGATATCAGAGATGGGGAAACAAACTAGAAGGAGAATGGACATCTGTGTCCTCGAAAGGCAAAGGGACACAAAAAATAGAGGATAACTCAACACTTGATACTATAACCACAAGAAAAAGATAGATCCAATAAACATCGGGTATTGATCCTAGAGGCAAGGCGAAGCCAATGGATCCAATTTTGTGGTCAGACAGTCGCTAGACTAGCATGGCAGTGAGTGTCTGCAACAACCCAAAGATAGAGTATTGGGTATTGGGATTTGGGGCAACCACGGGAAAACCAACAGTGAGAAACTAAATATGGGGCATATGTGATGTTTATTGGGTGTTCAAGTACATGGGAAGCACTAGAGAGGACAAAAACTCGATGAAGGTTGTTGTACGTGAAACCTGAGTAGGATGTTGAGTGGGGGGTTATTGGAGGTGTAATTGGTGGTGGAGGATCAATGCTTTAAAACTAAGGGTGGTGTGTGGTCCCTTAAATAGGTGTGTGAGTGGTAGCAGTGGTGTCTGTGATGGGTGTGGCAAGAGAGAGAGTCCTAGTTGGGAATTTTATTCATATGGAGAGAGAGGAAATTATTTATGGCTTATTTGGATTGGGAAAATGAGGCAATCTTGTAGGAGAAGAAATTTCAAAAAATGGTCGAGAAAAGATAAAGAAGGAGATCACATAATGAAAGCTATGTTAATAGGATACTATTGCCATGAGGAAAGTGAGGTAGAAGACGACCTACAGTCCATTTGATCTTGCATAACAAACTTCAACCATTGGATCATGTGCTAGAAAAGGAAACAAAATAAAAGAGTGTATGATAGAGAGAAACTGAGAAATTATATGTTAATTTATGAAATAAATGCATTATTGGTTAAATCAAAATCACAACTATACAAAAATCTTTCCTAATTACTTTGGAGGACATCAAACCTAGGCCACACGATAAGTAGGGGTCTAGAACATTTCTATCCAGTTATATTCGAGTTTTGGGTAATTTTTTTACCATCAATCCTATATAGGGATTTTTCCTTATTTATTATTATTTAAAAGGTTTGTTAAATTGGGATATCTTTCCATAATTAGTTATTTGAGCTACTATTTTTAATGAAGAGTAATTATATTTTTCTTATTACCTTTTATGTATCTTGGGGTGTTATCTAGAGGGGAGCAAAAACTAAGAAACTTAATTATGTAAAGGAATATATAAGGTATTATCTATATGTCTTGTTCAAGTGAGTATTTTCTTTACGTGTATTAGAAATTAAGGATTGATATTTACATTTCTATTTTTATTAAATCATAAGGAGGATAGAGATAAAAGTGGAATTAAAATTCACTCCTTATATCTTTTGAATGAAGTAAGATTATTACTGCATAAAGGAAAAGAGAAAAGATGTTTCAATTATTTATCTTTTATCTCATTCTTTTAAAGGAATATTTGTTGTTCGAGTTATTTTCATTAGGTTCCATAACTTAAATTTTATAATTAAAACTCCAAGAAGAATTTTGAATTATATATGCAAATTTTGGGATGTTGCACCCTTCATGCTTTCCCCTTCTGCGAGATAATGAGATATCAGCTCTGATGGATGTTATCAACTTTGATGTAGAGGCCCACATGAACCTGTCTCGTAGAGGGCATGTGAATCCTTGAGATGCTACAACTGCTTCGGAAGCTGGCTTTTGATGATGACGGTAATCCATATCATCTAATATGCTAGCAATGATCCCGTCTTTTTTTCATGTCTCGATATCACTATTGCCGGCTGTTTAAGATGATCTCACCTCGAATATCACAGCTACTCCTTGATCTTGGGTGCTGTTAATCACCCTTATAGGTCTTTATTTTGGGTCAAACTGCACTTATCCTGCATCATTTTTTAATACTTATATCTTCTTGTTATATTGGATGGGCACTCCTGGTGTTTATCCTTTCGCACGTGTATGTGGCCCTATAATCGGTGTTTCATATGACTTATCTATATATGGGCTTCTATAAAAAAAACCATAAAAGACGCCCTTCATCAACCGATCATGTGAGTAGCTGAGTGCTACGGTATTCGGCCGTTGATGTTAACTAGGAAAGTTCCAGTTTATGGCATGTTTTTATCGTCAGCGCAATGTGATAGCCTTTGATTTAACCATCTTCTCTCTCGTGAGGAGTATCTGTGGTCCAAAGATGGAGTCTACTTTAATCTACCAAAAAAAAATACTCGATCAAGATGGATTCGGATTCAAGGCATCTTAACATCATTTGATTAGGACGCACCGAGGATATATTGTTCATCATTCCAAGATATATATTAAGCTTTTGAAGCTGAAAAAAGCACCGTGTAATGTTCATAACATTGGAGATCACTATGTCCGTTTATCTGTCACTTACAAAGTTCCAGTCCACTTTAAGCTATTGTATAAAGGAAGTCGTTGAACTTTTGGAGGGTCCATTACGTTAAAAAGCTAATCAAACCATGATTACTCCATCCCTCCATTTGCCAATTGGAGAGTCCAAGGAATGCTCAGCTGGTTAGTGATCCAAGATGTATGATTGTACATCAGATTCATGCGTGGGCGTCGATGACGACCTAACTGAAAAAACTCAACATGATGGGAGTGCGCTTGCAAAAGTGAATGCTCAGCTGGTTAGTGATCATCGGGTCCATCTGATCCTAAGTTCCACCAGCTGATTACTGGAGGCTTGCCATTGCTGGGAGCACAAGGGAAATGCAACGGACACACGTGTAGAATGCTGTTGAGATAAGCAAAGCAATGCTCAGGAAGCCATTGGTTAGTTGGTCAAAGACAGAGATAGTTGCACAATGCATATTCTCACGAGGATAATAATGGCCTGACACCGAGCCTTTTTGCGCTTTTGACAAATGCGCTCTAATGCGTCATGCATTCATGTGGCTGTGGAGGCTGTAGTTTTCACTCCGGTGTCCCACTCCATTAACAGGTTGCACATTAAACAGCATTCGAGGAATTTTTTTCTTAAATTTATAAGTGACAAAACTACGAGTGTGCACTGACAACTGCATCCCAAAAGTTAGGCTTTGAAGCGTGCCATGAGTGTGTAAGAGATCAAACGATGGAATTTTTTTTTCTATCTCGAGATTCTGATATTATGATACGCATTGTGATGTCGGTTTACAGGTGACTGAATCTCTGAGTCAAATAAAGAAACAAAATACAATTGTTATGTTCTAGATAAATCTAGTCAAATACAAAGATTAATTATCCTTGACTAGATCTAGTTAATGACAAACATTAATAGCAATTTTACGAGATGTTAAATAGGGACGGGGAATATAGTATACATGTTACCATGCTCATCAAAATCACGTTAGTATGATCACCCTTGACACGGGTGATAGAAAATATTGGAGAAATGGTAGCGCTAGCTCTTGTTGTCATTACATAACCGATATTCCATCCCTCTATCTAAGAACTAAGAATTTCAGACAGGAGTTGTAACACCCCTACCTAGGATTTCATACATAACCAGCGGAAGCACACAGCCTAATCCCCAACATTATCCATAATGTGGGGTACTTGGCATATCAGGGAGGGTTGTCACATACATGATCTCATATCAAACAATAAACAACAATTGGCATACATAGAAGACTAGATTCATACATAAGTTCTTGGAAAGAAAACTACATCATGGTTCTAAAGCTACACATATTCTAGATAACATATGAAAGATAGGATCTCCATAGATGGACGTCCCACCAGGCAACAACTTCTAAGGTATTGTATCCTTGGAATCTTCTCAAGATGTCTCCTTCCCTTTAGCTCCAACGTTTGCGGACATCTCGTCCCCAGCCATGCAAAGGAAAACAAACATATTAAGTAAGCGGCATTGGCATGTTATAAAGCATGAAAATAACATATAAGATGATTTGACATAAACATGAACATGCATTAATATTAATCATTTCTTGACATCTTTTACATAAAGAATTTGACAAGAAGTATATGCTCCTCTCTTAATGCTCCATAAGGAGCCCATAATGCTCGGAAAGCCCATAATTGCTCGGAAAGCCCATAACAAGGTGTATATAAATCTAAATCAAATTCCCTTAACCAAGATCTTTCTTAGACTTAATTATCTTCTTAATAACTTAAACTTGATCTTAATTGGGTTTTCTCCCTCTTGAACATAATTGGGATTTCTCCCCATGAAACATAATGGGATTTCTCCCTCTTAAGCATGGATGGGAATCTCTTCCCTCTTAATCTTGGTTTCATGTATCTAAATCATAATTCATAATCTTAATGTGATTTCTATTCTTAGACTTATATTATAACAATCAACATCCAATAATCATATACATTGAAGAAAAACATACATTTATCATGACTTGAGTATAAAGTGCATAAACATATCATAATCATTCAATAAATCAAGTTTACTATGCCAAGGGCATGGCCCGCTTACCTTGAGCCAAAACACCTAAGTCAAACCTTGTTTGACTGATTGGATCCTCTAAAACACCTGAAATTAGCATATATATCCTTCATTACACAACATTAAACCCTAATTTGTCCATACAAATATGCATATTTTTCTGATAAACAGGCAATTTATTATAAATTTCTGAAGAACGGACCAATCAATAAATCGAGAAAAATTCACGTATATATATATATATATATATATATATATATATATATATATATATATATATATATATATATATAATCCAGAAACAGTGGGCCAGCATCTGACTTGGCCCAATCAGGCTTGGCCAACTAGGCTGTGATGCTTGCCCCAGCGATCAAAGGAATCAGGGCATGAAAACCCAAAAATACCCTCGCGGGTGGAAAACATCAAAATAGGCAGATAGGGGTTCCAAGGTCAGATCAGGACCTAGATTGTTCCCATATCTGCTCTTCGTGAGCCATGGATCGAGCATCTCGCATGAGCATTTTGTTTCTGATCCAGAGTCGTCGGTAGACAATCTCAAGAGTTACCAAGGAATTAGGTGAGTTCACCAACTCATGGCGGATGAACCGAGCCGAGCCACTGGCTCAGGCATGGACTGGAGCTCGAGAAGCTCCTTGGCCATGGCGGCACAGTAAAAGCCACGAACTGGCGCCAAGAAAGCACCATCATGAGGGCATGAAAACGAGAGATAAAGATCGGTGAGGGTAAAGTGGACATCACGGAAACCGAAGCACGGCAAACGCAATGAGGAAGTGTCTCAAATCTCGACGGAAAGCCAGAACCAGCGTGTAACAGGGGAAGAGGTCGGGTACTGGAGTCCACAACAAACTTGGTGAAAATCATCTGTTCAGGGTAGGAAAACAATCGTTGTGGTCAAACGAAGGTCGGGGCATGCTTCCCTTGGCCGAAGGGGCCCTGGAGGTGCCATGGCATCAACTCGCCGGAGAGCACTCCTACTGGTCCTATAGGACACGGTGATTGGGACCATCGTGAATCAAAGGGGAGATACCAGAGAGAAGAACAGAGCTTGAGGATGCTCACCGCGCTCACGATCAAGCCGAGGTGGATCGAGGAGGCCGAAAAAGTTGAGGACGCCAGAGATAGCACCTTGAGTAGGTCGGGGAACCTCGGGGATTTGGGGATGAAATTGAGGGTGGAGGAGTGTTGCTCGGGGGCCGGTGATGCTCTCGGAGCGTTTGGGTGGCGGCGGAGGAGGCTAGGAGACCGTTTGTGCAAGGGGGTGCAAGCCCTATATTGGGCGTTTCTTCTATAGCAAGCGAGAGGGGGCGAGTTAGGGCTTGCTCGGATCGAGGTGACGAGCCAGAGTCATTGGCAAAGAAATCAAGTGAAACGGCGGATTGTGGAGTGAGAACGAAGTTGGGGGAAAATGGCCTGTGAAACGGCCTTAGCTTGCGAGAAAAACGGAGGAAGAAGAAGACTGAATGTCGTTGGATCCTGATCCAAGGGTTGTGGATGTGCGAGAGAATAAAATGGATGAAGTAGAGCGTGAGTGCAATTAAAATGAACTATAGCTTAAATCGGCTGCATAAATGAGATTTCATTCAAATTTTGGTCATACTATACTCAAAACCTCTCTCAAAATAATTGGAGGGTCAAACATGGTCATAATGGGCTCAAATTTGAACCAAAGGTGTATTAGAGTGTCTAGAATGTTTCATTCAATTAGATTTGATGCTTGTACATGTTTTAGGCCTAAAATAGCAAAATCCATTATGTGCACTTAAATGACCATGATGAATGTAAATAAAGTCATTAATTTATCAAATAAGAAATTTTAAGATATGAAAACGTGCACTAAATATTATTTCTTTTCAATTAACAAGATGGAGGCCATTAAGCAAGCAACTTAAACATGTAAATCACTAATTACCATATGAGAGAGAAAATTTGATATAAAAGCATTTATTCTCATTTTCTTAAACAAAAGAGCATAGATATATATATATATGAAAACATTTTCTTTAAATAAAACAAGGATAATAGAACAATTGGACATAATAAAATGAATTTGCAAAACTAACATGTGAAATTTGCATTTAAGTCCTCAACAATTATCTTATTAGGAAAAGAGCATGCAGAGAATAAAATAGTTTGAAAATTTGTAAAAAAAGAGTGGGATGTTACAATTCTACTCACCTTAAATAAATTTCAACCTCGAAATTTCCTAGTGTTTCTACCCACCTTAAGGGTTTCACATAAACTTTGCAAATTCTCCATACAATTTTCATTATAAAAGAGGCATACCTAAATAAAGCATTACTATTCAACAAAAATTACTTAACTACCCTTCTTAAGTCTCATACTTACTCCTTAACATTACACCTAACTCATTACACTTAGGGGATCTATCTCTCACTTACCATGACTATATCTTCATAGTTGACTAACCATAGGTCATATATCCTTCATCTCTTTATATGTGGTGATCAAGAACATATTTAGAAATGTTTGATCTTTTTATGCTACATCTCACCAACTTATTTGCACATGTTTCCCATACTAGACACACAATTAAGAAGGTCATACATGTAAAAAGTCATATTAAATGACATTTTCCTCAAATCTCAATTGGGTGGCCCTTACCATTGAGACAAGGAGAAACATGTCATTATCTAGGGTTTGGTTTCAATTACCTGAGCATGCTAGCATGTACTTGTCTAATGAGGTGAGGGCTCTAGTCATCTTTATGATTCTCTAGACATACTAGAATACATAATCATGTTCTCTATTTCTATTGCTTCATCCTAGGGTGACTTGTATGAATCCTTATTGTTGCCTTAGTGGCCATCTATTCCTTGCTCTGATATCATTAATGTAACACCCCTCCCTAGGGTTTCATACATAACCAGCGGAAGCACAGCCTAATCCCCAACATTATCCATAATGTGGGGTACTTGGCATATCAGGGAGGGTTGTCACATACATGATCTCATATCAAGCAATAAACAACACTTGGCATACATAGAAGCATAGATTCATACATAAGTTCTTGGAAAGAAAAATACATCATGGTTCTAAAGCTACACATATTCTAGATAACATATGAAAGATAGGATCTACATAGATGGACGTCCCACCAGGAAACAACTTCTAAGGTATTGTATCCTTGGAATCTTCTCAAGATGTCTCCTTCCCTTTAGCTCCAACGTCTGCGGACATCTCATCCCCAGCCATGCAAAGGAAAACAAACATGGTAAGTAAGCGGCTTTGGCATGTTATAAAGCATGAAAATAACATATAAGATGATTTGACATAAACATGAACATGCATTAACATTAATCATTTCTTGGCATCTTTTACATAAAGAATTTGACAAGAAGTATATGCTCCTCTCTTAATGCTCCATAAGGAGCCCATAATGCTCGGAAAGCCCATAATTGCTCGGAAAGCCCATAACAAGGTGCATATAAATCTAAATCAAATTCCCTTAACCATGATCTTTCTTAGACTTAATTATCTTCTTAATAACTTAAACTTGATATTAATTGGGATTTCTCCCTCTTGAACATAATTGGGATTTCTCCCCATGAAACATAATGGGATTTCTCCCTCTTAAGCATGGATGGGAATCTCTTCCCTCTTAATCTTGGTTTCATGTATCTAAATCATAATTCATAATCTTAATGTGATTTCTATTCTTAGACTTATATTATAACAATCAACATCCAATAATCATATACATTGAATAAAAACATACATTTATCATGACTTGAGTATAAAGTGCATAAACATATCATAATCATTCAATAAATCAAGTTTACTATGCCAAGGGCATGGCCCACTTACCTTGAGCCAAAACACCTAAGTCAAACCTTATTTAACTGATTGGATCCTCTTAAACACCTGAAATTAGCATATATATCCTTCATTACACAACATTAAACCTTAATTCGTCCATACAAATATTGAGATGTGAAAACAAAAAAAATCAGTTGATAAAAACAACAAAATCGGATTCCACATCGAAAATCCTTTCCAAAACATATTTTTGCAGATTTTTCTGATAAACAGGCGATTTATTATGAATTTCTGAAGAACAGACCAATCAGTAAATCGAGAAAAATCCACGTATATATCTATATATATCCAAATCCAGAAACAGTGGGCCAGCATCTAACTTGGCCCAATCGGGCTTGGCCAACTAGGCCGTGATGCTTGCCCCAGCGATCAAAGGAATTAGGGCATGAAAACCCAAAAATACCCTCGTGGGTGGAAAACATCAAAATAGGCGGACAGGGGTACCAAGGTCAGATCAAGACCTGGATTTTTCCCCTATCTTCTCTTCGTGAGCCATGGATCGAGCAGCTCGCATGAGCATTTTGTTTCCGATCCAGAGTCGTCAGTAGACGATCTCAGAGTTACCAAGTAATTGGGTGAGTTCACCAAATCATGGCGGATGCACCGAGCCGAGCCACTAGCTCAGGCGTGGACTGGAGCTCGAGAAGCTCCTTGGCCATGGCGGCACTGTAAAAGCCACAAACTGGAGCCAAGAAAGCACCATGATGAGGGCATGAAAATGAGAGATAAAGATCGGTGAGGGTAAAGTGGACATCACGGAAACTGAAGCACGGAAAACGCGATGAGGAAGTGTCTCAAATCTCGACGGAAAGCCAGAACCAGCGTGAAACAGGGGAAGAGGTCGGGTACTGGAATCCACAAAAAACTTGGTGAAAATCATCTGTTCAGGGTAGGAAAACAATCGCCGTGGTCAAATGAAGGTCGGGGCATGCTTCCCTTGGCCGAAGGGGCCCTTGAGGTGCCATGGCGTCAACACGCTGGAGAGCACTCCTACTGGTCCTATAGGACACGGCGATTGGGACCATCGCGAATCAAAGGGGAGATACCAGAGAGAAGAATAGAGCTCGAGGATGCTCACCGCGCTCACGATCGAGCCGAGGTGGATCGAGGAGGCCGAAAAAGGTGAGGACGTCGGAGATAGCACCTTGAGTAGGTCGGGGAACCTCGGGGATTTGGGGATGAAATTGAGGGTGGAGGAGTGTTGCTCGGGGGCCGGTGATGCTCTCGCATCATTTGGGTGGCGGCAGAGGAGGCTAGGAGATCGTTTGTGCAAGGGGGGTGTGAGCCCTATATTGGGCGTTTCTTCTATAGCAAGTGAGAGGGGGCAAGTTAGGGCTTGCTCAGATTGGGGTGACTAGCCAGAGTCGTTGGCGAAGAAATCAAGTGAAACGGTGGATTGTGGAGTGAGAACAAAGTTGGGGGAAAACAGCATGTGAAACGGCCTTAGCTTGCGAGAAAAACGGAGGAAGAAGAAGACTGGCGTGCTGTTGGATCCTGATCCAAGGGTTGTGGATGCACGTCAGAATAAAACAGATGAAGTAGCACGTGAGAAATGCAATTAAAATGAACTATAGCTTAAATCGGCTACATAAATGAGATTTCATTCAAATCTTGGTCATACTATACTCAAAACCTCTCTAAAATTAATTGGAGTGTCAAACATGGTCATAATGGGCTCAAATTTGAACCAAAGGTGTATTAGAGTGTCTAGAACGTTCTCATTCAATTAGATTTGATGCTTGTACACGTTTTAGACCTAAAATAGCAAAATACATTATGTGCACTTAAATGACCATGATGAATGTAAATAAAGTCATTAATTTATCAAATAAGAAATTTTAAGATACAAAAATGTGCACTAAATATTATTTCTTTTCAATTAACAAGATGGAGGCCATTAAGCAAGCAACTTAAACATGTAAATCACTAATTACCATATGAGAGAGAAATCTTGACCTAAAAGCATTTATTCTCATTTTCTTAAACAAAAGAGCATAGATATATATATGAAAACATTTTCTTTAAATAAAACAAGGATAATAGAGCAATTAGACATAATAAAATGAATTTGTGAAACTAACATGGGAAGTTTGCATTTAAGTCCTCAACAATTATCTTATTAGGAAAAGAGCATGCAGAGAATAAAATAGTTTTAAAATTGTATAAAAAGAGTGGGATGTTACAATTCTACCCACCTTAAATAAATTTCATCCTCAAAATTTCCTAGGGTTTCTACCCACCTTAAGGGTTTCATATAAACTTTGCAAATTCTCCATACAATTTTCATTATAAAAGAGGCATACATAAACAAAGCATTACTATTCAACAAAAATTACTTAACTACCCTTCCTAAGTCTCATACTTACTCCTTAACATTACACCTAACTCATTACACTTAGGGGATCTATCTCTCACTTACCATGACTATATCTTCATAGTTGACTAACCTTAGTTCATATATCCTTCATCTCTTTATATGTGGTGATCAAGCACATATTTAGAAATGTTGATCTTTTTATGCTACATCTCACCAACTTATTTGCACATGTGTCCCATATCACACACATAATTAAGAAGGTCAGACATTTAAAAAGTCACATTAAATGACATTTTCCTTAAATCTCAATTGGGTGGCCCTTACCATTGAGACAAGGAAAAACATGTCATTATCTAGGGTTTGGTTTCAACTACCTAAGCATGCTAGCATGTACTTCTCTAATGAGGTGAGGGCTCTAGTCATCTTTAGGGTTCTCTAGATATACTAGAATACATAATCATGTTCTCTACTTCTATTGCTTCATCCTAGGGTGAGTTGTATGAATCCTAATTGTTGCCTTAGTGGCCATGTATTCCTTGCTCTGATACCATTAATGTAACAACACTACCTAGGGTTTCATACATAACCAGTGGAAACACATCCTAATCCCCAACATTATCCATAATGTAGGGTACTTGGCATATCAGGGAGGGTTGTCACATATATGATCTCATATCAAGCAATAAACAACACTCGGCATACATAGAAGCATAGATTCATGCATAAGTTCTTGGAAACAAAACTACATCATGGTTCTAAAGCTACACATATTCTAGATAACATATGAAAGATAGGATCTGCATAAATGGACGTCCCACCAGGCAACAATTTCTAAGGTATTGTATCCTTGAAATCTTCTCAAGATGTCTCCTTCCCTTTAGCTCCAACGTCCGCAGACATCTCGTCCCCAGCCATGCAAAGGAAAACAAACATGGTAAGTAAGCGACATTGGCATGTTATAAAGCATGAAAATAACATATAAGATGATTTGACATAAACATGATCATGCATTAACATTAATCATTTCTTGGCATCTTTTACATAAAGAATTTGACAAGAAGTATATGCTCCTCTCTTAATGCTCCATAAGGAGCCCATAATGCTCGGAAAGCCCATAATTGCTCAGAAAGCCCATAACAAGGTGCATATAAATCTAAATCAAATTCCCTTAACCATGATCTTTCTTAGACTTAATTGTCTTCTTAATAACTTAAACTTGATCTTAATTGGGATTTCTCCCTCTTGAACATAATTGGGATTTCTCCCCATGAAACATAATGGTATTTCTCCCTCTTAAGCATGGATGGGAATCTCTTCCCTCTTAATCTTGGTTTCATGTCTCTAAATCATAATTCATAATCTTAATGTGATTTCTATTCTTAGACTTATATTATAACAATCAACATCCAATAATTATATACATTGAAGAAAAACATACATTTATCATGACTTGAGTATAAAGTGCATAAACATATCATAATCATTCAATAAATAAAATGTACTATGCCAAGGGCATGTCCCGCTTACCTTGAGCTGAAACACCTAAGTCAAACCTTGTTTGACTGATTGGATCCTCTTAAACACCTGAAATTAGCATATATATCCTTCATTACACAACATTAAACCCTAATTCGTCCATACAAATATTGAGATGTCAAAACAACAAAATCAGTCAATAAAAACCACAAAATCGGATTCCTCATCGAAAATCTTTTCCAAAACATATTTTTGCAGATTTTTCTGATAAACAGGCGATTTATTATGAATTTCTGAAGAATAGACCAATCAGTAAATCGAGAAACATCCATGTATATATATATATATATATCCAAATCCAGAAATAGTGGGCTAGCCTCTGACTTGGCCCAATTGGGCTTGGCCAACTAGGCCCTGATGCTTGCCCCAGCGATCAAAGGAATCAGGGCATGAAAACCCAAAAATACCCTCGCGGGTGGAAAACATCAAAATAGGAGGACAAGGGTACCAAGGTCAGATCAGGACCTGGATTGTTCCCCTATCTGCTCTTCGTGAGCCATGGGTCGAGTAGCTCGCATGAGCATTTTGTTTCCGATCCAGAGTCATCAGTAGACGATCTCAAGAGTTACCAAGGAATCGGGCGATTTCACCAACTCATGGCGGATGCACCGAGCCGAGCCACTGCCTCAGGCATGGACTGGAGCTCGAGAAGCTCCTTGGCCATGGAGGCACAATAAAAGCCATGAACTGGCACCAAGAAAACACCATGATGAGGGCATGAAAATGAGAGATAAAGATCGGTGAGGGTAAAATGGACATCACGGAAACCGAAGCATGACAAACACGATGAGGAAGTGTCTCAAATCTCGATAGGAAGCCAGAACTAGCATGAAATAGGGGAAGAGGTCAGGTACTGGAATCCACAACAAACTTGGTGAAAATCATCTGTTCAGGGTAGGAAAACAATCGTCGTAGTCAAACGAAGGTCCGGGCATGCTTCCCTTGGCCGAAGGGGCCCTGGAGGTGCCATGGCGTCAACACGTCGGCGAGCACTCCTACTGGTCCTATAGGACACGGCGATTGGGACCATCACGATCAAAGGGGAGATACCAGAGAGAAGAACAGAGCTCGAGGATGCTCACCACGCTCACGATCGAGCCGAGGTGGATCGAGGAGGCCGGAAAAGTTGAGGACGTCAGAGATAGCACCTTGTGTAGGTCGGGGAACCTCGGGGATTTGGGGATGAAATTGAGGGTGGAGGAGTGTTGCTCGGGGGCCGGTGATGCTCTCAGAGCATTTGGGTGGTAGCGGAGGAGGCTAGGAGACCGTCTGTGCAAGGGGGGAACGAGCCCTATATTGGGTGTTTCTTCTATATCAAGAGAGAGGGGGTGAGTTAGGACTTGCTCAGATCGGGGTGATGAGTCGGAGTAGTTGGCGAAGAAATCAAGTGAAACGGTGGATTGTGGAGTGAGAGCAAAGTTGGGGGAAAATGGCCTGTGAAACGGCCTTAGCTTGCGAGAGAAACGGAGGAAGTAGAAGATTGTTGTGTCATTGGATTCTGATCCAAGGGTTGTGGATGCGCGTGAGAATAAAACGGATGAAGTAGTGTGTGACAAATGCAATTAAAATGAACTATAGCTTAAGTCGGCTGCATAAATGATATTTCATTCAAATCTTGGTCATACTATACTTAAAACCTCTCTCAAATTAATTGGAGGGTCAAACATGGTCATAATGGGCTCAAATTTGAACCAAAGGTGTATTACAGTGTCTAGAATGTTATCATTCAATTACATTTGATGCTTGTACACGTTTTAGGCCTAAAATAGCAAAATCCATTATGTGCACTTAAATGACCATGATGAATGTAAATAAAGTCATTCATTTATCAAATAAGAAATTTTAAGATATGAAAACGTGCACTAAATATTATTTCTTTTCAATTAACAAGATCGAGTCCATTAAGCAAGCAACTTAAACGTGTAAATCACTAATTACCATATGAGAGAGAAAATTTGACCTAAAAGCATTTATTCTCATTTTCTTAAACAAAAGAGCATAGATATATATATATGAAAACATTTTCTTTAAATAAAATAAGGATAATAGAGTAATTGGACATAATAAAATGAATTTGCAAAACTAACATGGGAAATTTGCATTTAAGTCCTCAAAAATTATCTTATTAGGAAAAGAGCATGCAGAGAATAAAATAGTTTAAAATTTTGTATAAAAAGAGGGGGATGTTACAGGAGCCTAAGAATTTCAGACAAGAGCCTTGTAATCAAATTTAGCTATAGACAGTCGAAGTCTTAGAAGTTGTTGATAGCCCAAACATTTAGTTCATGTATTTTAAGATGGAAATATAGAACTCATTGTCCAATCAATATATTTCTAATTTTATTTTTGCAAACTTCATTCCAAATGATCACCCCTAGTCCAACACTTCATTTGATGTATCTTTGGCATCAATACTTTTCCCCTTGCACATATTAGGATTTAAGATAAAATGATTTTAAAAGAAATGTTTGGATGAACCACATCAATATGAGTTCATCCTTAAGAACTTTATAGTTAAGTGTGTTTGAACAAGCCTAATACTAATATCGATTACATGTTGGATAAATTTCCCAAGTCATGTGTGATTGCGATCAAAATAGCTAGCACAAACTTGTATTGGTTTCCAGAAATAGTCACAAAAACATGCTACCACCTAGGGTTGTGGGCCCCAACATTACAAATAGTATAAAAGCTAAATCCTCTTCAATAGGCGTGAAGTTCACATGAACATGTGACAACATATTTTATAGTCATACAGTCTGAGCATGGGCAAAGGGTTGTTGAACTAAGGTGAGATGGAGTCATTGTTGCATGGTTAGCCATGTAGCTTGGGTGTTCATAGACCATTCTAGGCTTTCACTAATACAGGAAGACATAATGAGACATATATTACAACTTTGACGAGGACATGATGGGGTTAAATGAAGAGAATGTAGCAACTCAAGTGTGAAGCCTCAAATGAAATGATCTTATAATGAATGATTGACTACCCATATCAACAAGGTGAACCTCCTTTAGCCCACCACTAAGAAATCTCTTGCGCAATATACTCATCTAGGAATTTACTGGGATGCCTAACCAAATAGTATGTTTTCATCTACCATGTGTGAGTGAGGAAAAAGATAAAGACAAAGGTTGTTGTTGGTCTGTGAAGTCAATCATAATTTCTAAATCACTAACTAGTTCCTAGGGATGGGTGCCTTGAGGTTGCATTCCTATATACTTGTTTGCGGTTTCATCCTTTGGGTAGTAGCAACTAAAGGTTTACTATTGTTCACTATTTTGTGTTTTCAGCTAGAAAAGAATTTTTTGGCACATCCTAGATATAGATGAAAGTAGTTGTTCTCCCAACATTCTTTAACATATGTATATTATGAGGTTTTCTAGGTAAAATGTTTCTTTATGTAAAGACAAGATGCCACATGTATTATCACCAATCATCTCTCTAACCCACAACCAACTCCTCATTGATAAGGATCTTGTGTATGTTACTTGAGTTCAAGAGCACTAACTACTCTAGAAAGACATAACTATTCACAAAAGGCAATTAAGTAATAAATCAACTAAAGCAATCAACTAAAATTAGCACAAACTAGGTAGGAGAGCAATTGCGGTTTTAATGCAAGTTAAAGAGAGGAGGGTCATTTGAGGATGTTACTAGGGTTCGAATTGGGGGAGGATATAGCATGCAAACCTAACCATTCATTCTAGATTGTCAAACCAAACAACTAGCCAAATATAATGGAATCATCCAACACTATTAGTCGTCCATGGATAGAATAGGATGTGTGAAGGGGAAATACACCCTTGCACACCCTATCTAGCCTTATGTGGCTCAACTGAACTAAGGTGTAGGTAAAATTCCAATAGGATTTGAGTAATCTAGGTTTCTAGGGTGGAAATATTTAGTACAATTGGAAGCTAAAGGTAGGAAAGTGGAGTAGAGGTGAGGGTATTTCACCTTAGATTACTCACCATCTAGCTTTTAGAAAGCTTCTATGAATTTACACTAAACACTCATACACTAGCTACTTAGATCTCACATCTATAAGTAAGAGAAGGGATATATGTATGGGAATATCTAGGTGCTAGATAGGGATTCACTAGTTTGAACTAGGTGAAAATCTCAAGATAGCCTCACATAAGCCATATTCTCCTAGACTTAGGTGGTTTCAAGCATAAAATAACAAGTAATTTATGCTTCCAAGAACAAACCACAAGAAGAAACATAGGAAATAAGATAGAAGTAAAAAGCAATCATCATTGAATGAAAATATAGAGTTTACCAGTTATGTTTCCCCCAACATAGTGTCAAAATAACATTTTTACCCACAAACATCCCACCACAAGGGGCTTAGGTAAAAATAAACCAAGAAAAAGAAGAGAAAGAAGGAGTAGAGGAGTAGGGGGCTACCAAACGTGGTGAAGACTCCTCCTTCTTCACCTCCAAGATGGTGAAGCTTGCACTTGTTCTCCCAATATGGATGGATGGCATGGAATGGTGGTGTATGATGGTCAAAACCTTAGACAACTAGGGTTTTGAGGTAAAGGAAGGTGCAAATGAGGTCGAGGTAGGTGGGAGTAGGTCGTAGCTCCTTCAATGCTCGATGGAGGTAGAAATGAATGTTATGGGGTGTAACCTCATGCAACAGCTGCCACCTATGTATATATAGGTGGTAGTGAAGAATTAGGTTAAGTGGATACATTTTGGGTAGAAAAAGGAAAAAAATATACTAGGGTTGTTGGCCACCACGACCATGGTGGAGTAGGGTGAACATGGTCATGGTGGATGGGCACGAGAAAGAGGGATATGGTAGAAAATTATAGGTTGAGGGTGGCTTTGGGAAGCCTAGTGGCATGGCCATGGTGGTCACCATGGTCGTGGTGGCTGATAGGTGGCCACGGGTGTGGCGTCTAACACCACCATGTTGGCTGAAGTGGCCACGATCATTTTACTACTAACGGTCGTTGTGGACGCTCCTCACCACAGGTGTGGTGGCTAATACGGGCATGGTAGCTTTGGAGCACCATGACCATGGTAGTTGAGTTGTTGTAGCCTTGTTGAGTATGTGATTCTCCTAAGATTTGGGCACTTTGTCCACAACTATGGCTTAGTACCACAACCCATTTTAATGGCGCAACTATCTATTTTGGCTCCAAAGTCCTGTAATCAGTTGTTGTTTTCTTTGAATGTATTTTTTCCCATCTGGGTAAGGTTGGGAAATGGTCTAGGACTCATCACCAGGTGTAGAAACCCAAGGATCCTCCCTTCTTGCACCTCTTCATCCAATACTTGGTTCAAAATTTGGAAAAAAACACAAAGAGCAGCCATAAGAAAATATGATATGAAACCATTAATTAGGGGAATTAACTTGGTTTCTAACATGTCTATATCTGATTAAGATGCAATATGACACAAGATGGAGCCCTAAATTAGGGCTGCATCACCACCCCAAATTTAAAATATACTTCTCCTCAAGTATGCTCAAACTTAATCTCTGTTCAGTTTTTAGAACAAACAAGAATGATAAATGCATTACAAGACATTATTACTGACTAAATGGACTTATTGGTGAACAAGTACATATATCCCACCTCTCTCCTCTCCACTTTTACAAACCAATCATGAATTAAGCATTGATCATACAAACTTTACATATAGGGCATAGTTACACAATCAATACATATGAATTTCATGTAGCTCTAGGTAGACCATTTCATGGTGGTGATAATTAATGATGACTAGGATTGCTGCTTCACTTTCATGCATTCAATTTCATATTTCAATTCACACTATATGACCCACATAATTGTGGAAAAGGGTGAAGTGAGCTAGGTTTGATGTTTCCTAGCTCAATGGGTATGCAAATAGAAGAAGGAGGTTGCGTAAGAGGTTGGAGTGTTATTACATAGGGGCATTCATTATTTCTTTATTTAGATTCTATTACAGAGCATCATCTTTATTTTCTTTTTGCATTTTCTTTATCTTCTCTTTTTCATTTCACTACTTTGCCCTCTATATAGCTAGCGCTCATGGTGGTAGGAGTGAAGTGGGGGATATGCACTACATCAACAATGTTCATTACTGGCATTTTATGTAGTGGTATTTATAAAACGATGCCATTAAATATCAAGTGCTATTGGCATTTTCAATGTGAAAGCCATCAAGTTTCCTCAAGTGGATGTTATTGAAGTAAAATCAAAATATTGGTGTTTACTACATATTCTACCAACATTTCGAAATTTAATACACTTTTGTTGTTTGTATACTTCATCTTTTTTTGAACACATGATATGCACCAGGCTATGTTTTTTCTCTTCTATTTTTTGGTGTTTGACAAAAAATAAAGAAACCCTACCCTAGCCTTTGTGTCAGTCACCAAGAATTTCTCCTACCCTAGCCCCCATCACTGGCGATCTCCAAATGGTATGCGATGTGGAACTATAGAGACATAGGATTAAGGTTTGCTCAGTCTACAGAGACATAGGATTCAGGTTGTAGAATTTGTTCTAGTGTCCTCCAGTTTATCTTATAATGACTTCTGCTCATATAGGAGAAGAAGTAAAGTTGAACGATGACTGGAGCACATGAAGAACATGCTACTGAGAGCAGTGTTGTTGCACTAGGAGGAGGTGTAAGGGATCAAGCAAGAGATGGATTAGTGCTTGAAAATCCCCAACTTGATCAAGCCATGCTAGAAAACCTAGCATTTCATGCTCTTTTTTGACAGTTCATTACCAAAATGACGCCTATGGCAGATCGGATGGAAGCTCCAGCACCTAGGATATCAGTTCCCAATGAGGGACATACATTTGGTAAGACCTTTAAGTGGTTATGTCAGGTAGGAGCCACTGAATATGCTAGTACAGCTGACCTAGCAGACGCAGATTCATGGCTTACTAAATTGGAAAAAGCCTTTAGAATCCTTAGCATCCTAGAAACTGATATAGTTATCCATGCTATGTACCTTTTAAAAGGAAGTACTTGCCATTGGTTGGCCATTGAAGAAGAGAAAAGACCTGGTGTTGAGGTCAGATGGCAGGAATTCCGACGTGAGTTTGTTAGTAGATACTTTCCCAAGATGTATCTGGATGAGAAAATCTCACAGTTTGAGTCGATTAAACAAGGACCGATGAAGATTAGTGAGTATGAAGCTAAGTTTTATGGAGCTTCTGTGGTTTTTTCCACACATGACTACTACGGATGATGAGAGGATTTAGCATTTTGAGAAGGGTCTGGACACTGAGTTAACAATAGTTGTAGCTTCTCTAGAGAATACAGAGAGGTCTTCCACCTTTGTGGAGTCAATTAGGAGGATAGAGAGATATGTGACTGAGAAATGAGAGGCTAACAGTAGGAAAGTATCTGCTTAGTTCCAAGGATAGAGGTCTGGAAGTTTCAAGAAACTGAGATTTCCCGCACCAGTAGCACCATAGAGGTTCAGTTCTCAGATGCAATGGACGTCAAGCAAGGGTAGAGGTCGCAGTTTTTTGCTAAGTGGAGCCCATAGCATGACATCTATGTTAGTAACAGGACCATCTAGACCACAAAGGGAGAACAGAGACTGCTTCAAGTGTGGGAAGACAGGACATCTGATAAAGGATTGTCCAGTTAGAGACATGGAGGTAACCCAACCACCGAGGCAGAGTCAACAAGGCTCTCTGAGGCAACAGTTCAACAGTGGCACATGAGGACGTAGACAGCTGTCCCAAGAAGGTTCATCTACACCAAACAACAGAATACAGAGTTGACAATAGGAAATGGCAAGATTCTATGCTATGA
The DNA here is from genome assembly GCA_963693085.1 of Alisma plantago-aquatica. Lineage (NCBI taxonomy): Eukaryota > Viridiplantae > Streptophyta > Magnoliopsida > Alismatales > Alismataceae > Alisma > Alisma plantago-aquatica. Next base: position 900,839,973 of record OY856413.1, on the reverse strand, counting down.
ATCAGCCGGAGATAGTAGTCAATCCATGAGTCGTGACAGGTCGGATGGAATTATTTCATTCTGATATGTCTTCATCCTTCTTTGTATCCATTTTAATTGATCTTGGTGCTACACATTCCTTTATCACCTGAGAAGTGATTCATGACTGCAATATGACTGTCATTCATAGAGTAGATAATCTATTATTAGAAACTCTATTAGTCAAATCTGCAGTGTTGTGGGAGGTATGTTATCCCTATGTTCTTTCCTTTTCAGAACATAGCATTCGGGTGGATCTTATACCACATGTGATGCATGGGTTTGATGTAATCATTGGGATGGATACCCTAGAAAAGTATAAGGTTGTCTTGTATTGTGGTTCCAAGCAAGCCATGTTCGCAGATAGTGATGAGACATGGGTCTTTTAGGGGGACAGAAAGATTCTTCCAACCTATATAGTGTTAGCAATGGTAATTGAGAGATTGATGCGACAAGCATGTGAAACATTCTTGGCACATGTGGTAGAAATCAAAGTAGAGAGTCTTAGTCTTTTTGAAGTTCTTGTTGTCTGAGAATTCAAGGATGTGTTTCCTGAAGAATTTCTAGATATTCCTCCACCTTGAGAGATTGATTTTGAGATTAATATAATTATGGGTACGCAACCTGTAGCTCAAACACCTTATAGGATGGCCCCTATTGAGATGGAAGAACTCAATAAATAGTTATAGGAGTTGCTTGAGAAAGGTTTCATTTGACCAAGTACTTCTCCATGGGGTGATCTAGTTCTTTTTGTTAAAAAGAATGACGGGTCTATGAGATTTTGCATAGACTATAGGCTAACTTAACATGGTGACTATAAAGAACAAATATCCTCTACCAAGGATAGATGATTTGTTTGACCAGTTGCGTGGTGAAACAGTGTTCTCTAAGATAGATCTAAGATCAGGATATCATCATACGTATCAAGGAAAGTGACATACCTAAGTCAGCCTTTAGGACAAGGTATGGTCATTATGAGTTTGTAGTTATGTCGTTTGGACTAACTAATGCACCAGCTACATTCATGGAGCTGATGAATAGAATCATCCGACCATTCCTTGACCAATTCATAGTGTTCTTCATAGATGACATCCCAGTATATAGTAGAGATGGTCAACAACATGAACAACACCTTCGTCAAGCCTTGACTTTGCGAAGACAACACAAGCTATATGCTAAGTTTAGCAAGTGCGAGTTTTGGTTGTCAGAAGTGTCTTTCCTAGGACACATTATATTTGCTTCAGGTATTTGTGTTGATCCTAAGAAAGTGGAATTTGTTGTATAGTAGGAACAACCCAAGACACCAACTGAGATTCACAATTTCCTAGGTCTGGTAGGTTACTACAGAAGGTTTATTAAAGACTTCAGTTATGTAGCATTACCCTTAACTAGATTGACTAGGAAGGAAGTTCCTTTTGTCTAGAATGACAAGTCTCAACGTTCTTTCTAGTTTTTGAAAGAAAGGTTGACCAGTGCACTTGTGTTGGCTTTACCGGAGCAAGGAAAGGGATACATTGTTTTCTGTGATGCCTCTAAGAATGGTCTAGGATGTGTGATGATGCAGAGTGATCATGTAGTTTCTTTTTCTTCCCGATAGCTTAAGAAACACTAGCAGAATTATCTGACGCATGATCTAGAATTAGCTGTAGTGGTTCACGCGTTAAAGATCTTGAGACATTATCTCTATGGAGAAACATGCCAGATTTTCACGGACTATAAAAACATAAAGTACATCTTCTCACAGCACAAGTTGAATATGAGACAACACCGCTGGATGGAATTAAGCAATGATTACGATTTTACAATTGATTATCATCCAGGGAAAGCTAATGTTGTGGCAGATGCACTAAGTAGAAAATCTTCATCTCCACCCATAGATAAAACACAATTGAATTCTTTAATGTGCTTTAAATGGTACATGTTTGTCTCTTTTAGACAAATGAATGTGCAATTAGAAGTATCTTTGTTAGCTGGATTATTGGCTGAGATGCATGTGAAATCTACTCTGAGACAATAGATTAAATAGGCATAACAGGCTGATATTGTGATACAGCAGATCAGGTCAGAGTATGGTAGTGAGAAATGGGACGATTTCCATGAGTTAGAGAATGAGGTAGTCTATTACCATGGTAGTATGGTAGTATCTAATGCAAATGACTTTAAGAAAGATAGTTATGGAGGAAGCTCATTCATCCATGTATGCAATGCATCTAGAGAGTACTAAAATGTATCATAACTTAAAAGATATGTATTGGTGTCCTGGTTTGAAGAAGGATGTAGCTGAGTTTGTTATGTGGTGTCCAGTGTGTTAGCAAGTTAAAGTAGAACACCATAAGCATGTAGAAACATTGCAACCCTTACTTATACCATAGTGGAAATGGGATCACGTGACAATGGACTTTGTGGTTGGTCTACCCAGAACTGCCAAAATTCATGATTCCATTTGGGTGATAGTTGATAGGTTGACTAAGTCAGTACATTTTCTTCCGGTTAAAACAACCTATACTACTAGAAAACTTACACAGATCTACATAGATGAGATAGTGTGGTTACATAGAGTTCCAGCTACAATTGTGTCTGATAGAGGTCCCCAGTTTACAAGTCATTTTTGGGAACGACTAGATAAAGCCTTGGGTACATAGTTAAAGTTTAGTACATCTTTTCATGCTTAGACAGATGGACAATCTGAAAGGACTATACAAACTTTGGATAACTTGCTCAGAGCATGTGTTCCTCAGTTTGTAGGAAGTTGGGACTTGCACTTGAGCTTAATTGATTTTGCCTACAATAATAGTTATCATACTAGTATTGATATGGCACCATATGAAGCATTATATGGTAGACGTTGTAGATATCCATTATGCTGGTACGAGATAGGAGAATACCAACTTTTGGGTCCTGAATTATTATAGCAAACAATTGAAAAGATTAAAGTAATACAACAAAAGTTGAAGGTTGCACAGGATAGACAAAAGTCTTATGTTGATAAACTTCATAGACCTTTAGAATTCCAAGTTGGAGAAAGGGTATATCTCAAGGTCTCTCCTTGGAAAGGTGTTCTCAGAATTGGGAAGAAGGGTAAGTTAGCTCCTAGATTTATGGGACCTTACCTAGTGACATCACAGATGGGAAAGGTAGCTTATAGATTGGAGTTGCCACCTGAGCTACATAGACTATATCTAATGTTTCATATATCTATGCTGAGAAAGTTTCATCCTGATACAGAATTGGTGTTGCAACTTGTAGAGGTAGAATTGAATGAAGATGTATCCTATGTGGAAGGACCAATGATGATTCTTGACAGAAGAATCAAGAAGTTGAAAAAAAAGACATAGTTCTTGTGAAAGTTCTATGGTAACATCGTGGCATTGAAGAAGACACATGGGAGTTGGAAGAAGAAATGAGGAGGAAGTACCCTTCTCTTTTCTCTTGAGATTTCAAGGATAAAATACCTTTTAGGGGTTGATAATTGTAACATCCCTTATCTGGGTTATGCCACAAGCCTAGAAGTTTGATTAAGTAATCTATTTATAAACCTATTTTAATCTTTTGAAAAATAAATAAGACTCTCCTTGAGTTTAATTTTCAACTTTGAGTTTATTTGCAAACTATTTGTGCATTATATGATCGTTTGGGTGTAAATTGCAATTTACCCAAGATGAGGGGTTATATTACAATATGTCACATTTTGAACATGCTTCGAGTGCTTTAGAATCATAAGAGAGAGAATGATGCTAAGGGGTATCTTGTGGAAAGCCTAAGTTTCAAGTTAGAACTTGTTTGAATAATGCTTGTGCCTTGTGTACCAGTTTTGGTGCAATTTGCAATTTACCCAAAATATAGGGTTGAAATGCAAATGACCACCTCTAGAGTGTCTATTCTATCTCTTGGCATCATTTATAGGAGAGAGAAAGAAAGAGGCACCATGTTCGAATCATCTTTGAGTGGTAGTATTCTTGGTGATGAAAAGACCAAGAAGAGTTGTATAATTGAAACCCTAATTTGAGTTGTATTGGGTTGTATTGAGTTGTAGAGCTTATATGGGGATTCCTATCGGTCAAGGAGCCATTGATGAGGCACCATATCATTTTTTCAACTCTTGGACTTTTCCATGATGGGTTAAGCACCTCAAGGAGTTGATGGATATCGGTTTGCAACTTTCCTTAGAAAAAGTGTATATGTTGGTGAATAAAGTGATGTGGAGTTGAAATATCTTGCTCAACAAGATAACTAAGGGCCAGAATTGTATCCCTAGATTATCCTCAAGAGTTTTTCATGTCAATATAAATATGCATGCATGGACATGTGTCAACCATGAATGGACATGTGGCACCTAGTATTGTAAAAAGATGACACCTCGTATACACTCTCTCTCATGTACCTCAATTATATATGCCACTGCTTTCACGTACTAGTGAATCTTTTTTAACATTATCACTCCATTTCTCTTAGATATTGTGGATAGAGTTGAGGATCAAGGAGGAAATAGAGCCATTAAGATTAAGGTGAAGCCATGGTCATCTTTAACCTTGGATAAAGCATGATCTCGGGTTGTGATTCTTTCTTTCTTTTCTTCTACACCAAGTTCTTAACTATGGTGATTCCTTGCATGTAGAGGAGTTGTGAATGAGTCTTGGATTTGTGATAAGTTCATATTCAACCTTGGGAATGTGAATCTTTGGATCTTGGAGCTTTGAAGTTGTTCTTGACGTGGGTTATATAACTTGAACCCAAACATGTTATTATTCACCATTAATCTTTCCATACTTGATGATCTACTCTCAATTTCAAGTTTGCTTGAATAATTGATGAATCTATGAGTTCTAACAGTTTCTTAGACCTATTTTCCATGAACTAGAATAGTAAGGATGAAGTTCTTGATATTGAAGATGATAACATCCTCATGGCACAAACTGATATCGGGTAGAAGCACCTCTAACCCTATATACTAAAGCCTAATTTTGAGGAACCTGATATGTGACACAAGTACCCACCTCATGCACGACATCATGATGAGTATTCAACTCATGAATGATATGAGTTACACACAAACCTTATGCATGATATGGTGTCAAGCACAAACCTTATGCACAATATGGTGTCAAGTATACACATCTAACCCGATATGGTGATGAAACCCTAGATGGTTATATGAAACCCGATATAGCTTGGACCCCACACCCTATCGGTTTGTACTCTTGTTTTGGTTTAGACTAATCATTTGTCTAGCATTTCACTTAACACATGGTGAAGGGTAGTCCAATACCATGAAGGTTTGAAGAGGTATGAGCATAAGGGTCTAACCCGACATGCCAAAACCCTAATTTTGAGCAACCCGATATGAGTGACACATACCTACACCTCATGCACGATATGGTGATCAAGAATACACCTCATGCACGATATGGTGATCAAGGATACACATCTTGCCCGATATGGAAGCACACATACACCTCTTGGGTGATATGGTAATCATACACACACCTCTTGCCCAATATGGAAGCACACATACACCTCTTGGGCGATATGGGAAGCATACACACACCTCTTGCCCGATATGCAAGCAAGCACACACCTCTTGGGTGATATGGAAGCAAGCACACACCTCATGCCTGATATGGTGGAAGCACCTCAATCCAATTTACTTGATTGCGTAACATGTGAAGTGTGTTATGTCAAATGATACATTAAGATGTATAGAGTTCAATGCATTTTGATAAAAGTAGGACAATGTACCTTGAGAGAAGGATTGAGCCAACTTATTAAAGTATGTTGTAATGAATATCCTAGTAAGGATGAGTGGGAAACTTATACTTGTGATGATCATTTAATGAGCATACATTGATACTCCTAATATATGTAAAGCTATGAATTAGGGTTTTGTTTCTTAATAATATGAACTTGAACCCTAATTGGATAAAGAGGGTAACCCTAACCCTAATCAGTAAAAAGGGGAACCCTAACCCTAATAATGGGGAGGTTGTATTCTCTTATGTTGCATGGTAATGATAAGTACTTGATGTTGTTTTTATCACGAAATACTAACCATGTAGGTATCCTGAGATGATGAAAATAGGCAGGTATGAGCTATGATGTTTCATATGATACAAATTAAATGGGCCTTGTGAGCCATGTGAAATACTTGTGCAACAAGTATAATGTATACCTGGGTCTGAGGACCTAGAGGTAATAGTTACTAGATAAAAGGTGACAATGTTCAGTGATGAACTAAGGGTTTAAATACTCAGATCTAGCAATCATGATGATGATATTGTTAAGCGATGAGGATTCCCATTAATGTGATAAGGGACTGATATCCCGAGTGTTATGCATTCAATGTGTTCCAAAGATTATAAAAGTAATTGATAAATGTATTACACCTTTCTTTGTAGCATCTGTTATAATTCTTGCTTGTAACTTGATTGATGCTAAAAGATACTGTAATACACCTAATTAATCAAATGGAACCTTATCATGTAGTTTCCCTAGCCATAGATCCATTCGGTGTCAGGATTTGCTGAATGGTGAAACGAGTTTAACTCTAAGAGCATATTTTTTAATATGTGGGGGTGATGGACGAACATATCCTTATGTCCATATAGGAATTTTTGTGTGATCTCCCTAATGAATATCAAGGTTGCCGTGTGATCGCCCTGATGAAAATGTACTGAGGATTGATGTTTAATCTCCCCGAAGAGAGTGCAAGCTATGGCTGTATCTCTTTAGCGAAGGTTCCACTATACCCCGGCAAGCTAGTTACAGTTTGACATGTTGTCACTGCATGTGGTCTCGTATTGATGGAGACGGGTGAGGTCTTGGCAACCGGCTCTTCCATTGACCTTGTATGGTACCGATGCTTTACGCAATCATGGTCGGTTGGAGTATTAGCAGTATACCTCATCTCCTCAGGGCATAAGTGTGATTAAAAATATGTAATCATCCGTGTAGCATATTTGTTTAAGGATTTAATACAAAAATATTGGTTGATGATTACATTATTTTTACACATCTTAGTTGATAGATGTTATACATGTTCTTCATATTCCTTATAAAGTAAATAGATGGTCTATAGCTCTCTCATTGATAGTTGAACTGCTTTAACATTGCTATTTCTTTGCAATGCAAGCAAACAATGATTAACATGCTAATTTCCATAGTAGATCCTCTAATCAGTTTTTGTAACATCCCTGACCTGGGTTATGCTTTAACCCTAGGTGTTTTGCTTAATTATGTAATTAGATGCTTGTGATTATCTTTTGGTATGTAATTAAAGCTCCTAAGGAACATACATTTCCATTTCTGTCCCTTTTGAACAATGTTGTAATATTGTTTTGTAATTCAGGGACCTATGTGCAAAATTACCCAATTAAAAGGGGTTAACTTGCAAATTGCACATGTTAAGATGTTCCTTTGGTGTTGAGGCATCATAAGAATGAATATGATGAAGTATGATGGATTCTCCAAGCTTGGGCACCAAGATGCAGCTTGTGGAGCAATCCTTGTACTTAAAACTCTAGTTTTGGTGTAAAGTGCAATTTACCCAAAATATGGGGTGCAACTTGTAATATACACCTTCTAGAGTATCTTTTATGACTCTTGGCATCATTTAGAGTAAGAATGATGAATAGGTCACTTCAATTGAATAATTAAATAAGAATGATAACCCTTATAAATTAAATAATCAAGTTATAAGCCTAATAACCCTTCTATATGTGCAACTTAGTAAGAAGTTGGATTTCTTCACCTTTAGACCTTGGGATTAAGATGATTTTTTCTTAAGTATGGAAGTGAGAAATGTGGCTTATAATAAGGGAAGTACCTAGATGAGAAATGGAGAAACAACTTGTCCTTATGTTGGAATTTCACCCAAAGTATATATACACCTTTTCTCACTTAGCAAGGATCGTTTCCTTCACTTCCTTTCTTATCCCCTTGCTTAGACCGACTTAGGACAGAGCTCTGGAGAATAGGAGAACGGTAAAGCAGTTCTAGGTAAGCTTTGATCATCATCTTGCTCGAATTCATGGAGGAAATCATGTTACAAGGTTGGTTTGCTAGTTTTCTTACTTAGCTTTCTCTTTCTAGCTGACTTTTCTCAACCTTTCCTTAGAGAAACACCCATGGCCGACCTGTGGAGCTCAAGACACCATTAAAGACTTGAAGCTTGTAAGCTTGGAGCTCAAGGAACGACCTTAAGGCGGGTTTTATAACTCTAAACCTTTTGCTTTCTTATGCATATCTTTGTACTTGCAAAAGTAGCTTGTTCTTCTTTTCCCCATCCTTCCTTGCTTTCTTGCAACTAAAACCATGAAGAACAGACCTTAATCTGGAGGTAGAAGAATATGGGCGTGATTACCAATGTTACTTTATCAAACGGTCTTGTTTTTCCCCCTTTGGCCAAACGGTTTGCAAAACCGTTTGGGGCAAACGGTTTCACAAGGTCGGTTGGAGAAAACGGTCTCCAAGACCGTTTAAGGGCGTTGACCAAGCGTGGACCGTTTGGGATTTCTGTTCATAATTATGTAGGCTAATGACCCACCAAATTTTAGGGGTTAACTCCAAAGAAATCGTAGGTTGAAGGCCAATCAATTAGGCAAATCGAATTGAATTAAATGCTGATTTTCAATCTGATTAACTTGAACGTTTTGGGCAAACGGTCTCAAGACCGTTTTAGTGCGTTGACCAAGCATTTACAGTTTGAGATTACTGTTCCTAATGATATGGTATAATGACCCACCAAATTTGAGGGGTTAACTCCAAAGGAATCGTAGGTTGAAGGCCAATCAATTAGGCAAATCGAATTTAATTAAATGCTGATTTGTCAATCTGATTAACTTGAACATTTTGGGAAAACGGTCTCAAGACCGTTTGAGTGCGTTGACCAAGCGTTGACCGTTTGGGATTACTGTTCCTAATGATATGGTATAATGACCCACCAAATTTGATAGGTTAACTCACAAGGAATCATGAGTTAAAGGCTAAACAATTAGGACAACCTAATTGGATTAAGTGCTGATTTCCAATCTGATTAACTTGAACATTTTGGGCAAACGGTCTCAAGACCGTTTGAGTGCGTTGACCAAGTGTTAACCGTTTGGGATTACTGTTACTAATTATTTGTTCTAATGACTCACCAAATTTGAGGGATTAACTCCCAAGGAATCGTGAGTTGAAGGCTATTCAATTAGGAAAACCCTAATTGGAATTAGTGCTGAAATTCCAATGAGTTAATTTGAGATTTTGGGTTGATTAGCCCAAACGGTCTCAAGACCATTTGGGGGTCACCCCAAGACTGTTTGTAGGTCGGGGTTAAGTATAGTTGATCAATTGAAGGTCCAAAGGTACCAATCATATTGCAATTAAGTGCTGAATTGTTGATCAACTCGATAGACCAATCCTTGATGATTTTTCACTAGATACCAAAGGATGGATGGGCCAAACGGTCTCAAGACCGTTTGGAGCTCATCCAAACGGTCTCAAGACCGCTTGGTGGTCACCCAAGACCGTTTGGAGGTCTAGGGTTGAGTATGGTTAGGTGTTTAAAGGTTTAAAGGTACCAAGTTGATATACAATGCAATGCTGATTTGGTGATCAATCCAATGATCCAAACCTTAATTGGATGGCTTGGATTTGAGTGATATGATGGGCAAATGGTCTCAAGACCGTTTGGAGGTCATCCAAACGACCTCAAGACCGTTTGGGGTCAGGTCATACCCAATTTGGATGATGGTTCAATAGTTTCAAAGTAACCAATCTTGCATTGATGAGTGATGTTGGATCATCGATTCTAAACCCTAATCCAGTTGAATCAAACCCTAATTGATGACCAAGTGAGGGTCAATTGAGGGTCAAATCAGTTGAAGGTTGACCTATTAAACTCAATTGAAGTATGAGCATAGGTCCAATTGATGATTGGTTCCATAAATTCAATGATTGAAGATCCAATGAAACATAATTAGTAGCTTGATTGATGATCAACTTCAAAGCTCTAATTGGTGTTTATAAACCCTAATTCCATTGATATCAGACCCTAATTGAAGTTCCAATTAAGGGATGAGTTCATGACTCAATTGATGATTGAGTTGATGATCCAATTGGTTGAGATTCCATAGATTGGAATTGAGTGTTGTTGAAGTCTTGATTGACTCTTTGGTCTATGCGGTTTTGAGAGGTTTGGGACCAAACGGTCTCATACCGTTTGAGATCCATGTGGTTTCAAGTCCATGCGGTTTCAAAGCTTTTTTCTTAAACAGTTTCAAACTAGTTGTGGTTCAATTTGGTTAATTCAATTGGATTCCTAATGCAATTGAAGGATCAATTGGTTAATCCAATTGAACACCTAATGTAGTTGAAGGAACAATGGGATGATCCAATTGAGTACCCAATGAAATTAAAGACTCAATTGACTAATCCAAATGGATACTTAGTGCAATTGAAGGTTCCATTGATCAATCTATTTGGATACCTCATGTTATTGAAGGTCCAATTGATCAAACCTTTTTTAAAACCTAATGTGATTAGGTGGGAGATATCTTTAATGGTACTAGTCATTAATGCATAACAAATGCATGGATCCAATACATGATGTAAACCCTAATTGAGGCTGATTCCATGTATAACCCTATTAAGAGGTTGTCTACATGTGAAATCACTAATTAGGATGAATAGTAAACCCTAATTCAATTGGATACCTTATGTAATGGAGGTCCAATGTGATTGAATCTTTGAGAATTAAGATAATGAATGTTTTATTGATCCAATAATGATTAGTAATGATAATCAATGAAGGTACAAAGGTTGAAACTCTAATAGTACCTAAGTGATTAAGTGCCAATTAAGAGATGAATCCCTAATTGCTTATAGGATCAATGACTTGATACATCATGTTAATCATAGTTGTATGTACTCGACTAAAGAGTTGATATGACCTAATCAAGTTGAGAAGTTGATAGCATGAATCCATACATGAATATGATTCATGTGGTGAATAAGGGTTATGACCCTTAAGCAAAGAGATCATGAAACCCTAAACATGAACATAAACCCTAATTGACATGGTTAGTGAACTCAAACCCTAGTTAAGGGTGCATCCATATGAAACCCTAATTGGGAATGATTAGTAAACCCTAATTATGGGCAATGTGATATGAAACTCTAATGAAGGGTGATGCTATATGCAATCTCTATTCTAAAGAAGGGAAATGGTATGTGAAACCCTAATCCCTAATGAAAGAATAGAATTTATACTTGAATATGATTCAAGAGGTAAACTCCTGTAGCACGACCGTGTTAGGTAGCACGACCGTGGTATTTTTTCCCTTTGCACGACCGTGAAAGGTAGCACGGCCATGGTGACATCACTTTGCACGACCGTGCAAGGTAGCACGGCCGTGGTAGCTTCCCTTAGCATGGCCGCTTTTGGTTGCACGGCCGTGGTACTCTATGCTTGACTTAAAGTTGTTTTAAAAAGAGCCTAATATGGTCTTTTTGTTAATTCCTAACTTAAGGATGAGTCCATATCATTAAAGATAGTTGGACCATTCTTATGTATAACCTATGCACTTCATTGCAAGAGTGATAGGTTAGTGGATGAAAGGATTAAGTTGGGAAATACCTTAATCCAAGATAAGATAATAATTTAAGGAAGTTGGAAGTAATGAGGTAAGTGATACATCAAGATATGAAAGACTTCACTGTAGCATCTCAAAGTTGATATACTTTGATAACTATGAAAATAGGATTGGTTAAACTCCAATACCTGGAATAATGTCACAGGATTGACTTAGTTCAATACCTGGAATGATAACACAGGATTGGCTAAATCCCAATACCTGGAATAATAACACAGGATTGGTTAAACTCCAATACCTGGAATAATAACATAGGATTGGTTAAACTCCAATACATGGAATAATGTCACAGGATTGACTTAGTTCAATATCTGGAATGATAACACAGGATTGGCTAAATCCCAATACCTGGAATAATAACACTGGATTGGTTAACTCCCAATACCTGGAATAATAACACAGGATTGGCTAACTCCCAATACCTGGAATGCACAGGATTGGCTAACTCCCAATACCTAGAATAATAACACAGGATTGGTAATAACCCAATACCTGGAATAGTTGCACAGGATTGACATAGATCAATACCTGGAATAGTTGCACAGGATTGACATAGATCAATACCTGGAATGGTTACACATGATTGACAAAGTTCAATACTTGGAATGGATACACAGGAATAATATAATTCTAATGCTTGTACTAGTTGCACATGATTGGTGTAATCCAATGCCTGGAATATTTATATAGGATTGGTATAGACCAATGCATGAATAAGACATGATGATGTACACTCTCATGTCCTTTATAACCAAAACCTGTTTAGCAGATTGGCTAAGGCCAATAAGTTGAAACAAGAATGTCTCATGGCTGACATATCAAGATAATGAGTGTCACAAGAGAAGTTTGATACGATGGTATAATATGGAGGATAAATGATATACATGTTCTTTATATTCCCTATTAAGAGAATGCTTTAAATTGCTTATCATCTACCCAGTTTTATATCCTTAATTGCAATAATAATGTTTTGGTGGAGAGTTATATCTCTCGCTGGGGAAATTTACAATTGTCTCACCCCCGTGGGAACTACATTTTTTTTTAGGTGGACACAGATGAGGAGACAAGAATCCTTCAGTAGGTGAAGAACAGCAGTAGCAGCAGGGACAGCAGTGAAGTCTCAGGTGGAGACATTGGCTGTCATGACATGTATAGTTGTATATAGAGTCATATGTGTCGTCTCTGTACTCTCAGGTCCTCGGAGTAGTAGTTAGTGCTTTCGAGATTTTGGATCAGTGTCTCGAGATTTTATACTACCTGTGTTTAGCTTAACAGGTCAGCTGATGCTTGTAATTCTCAGAAAGAGATGATGCAGGATATGTACCTTTGATCCAAAAAGTAAATGTGTTATACTTTGGCTCTTAAAGAAAAAGATTTACTATGTGTGGATCTCTTTGCAAAAAGTTTTAATTTTTAGTGATTTTCGCTAATCCGCTGCTTGATGAACGCTTCCGCATTAGTTAATCCTATTTTCGCAAGACGGTCGTCTCAGTTTTATACTATTTACCTATGATAATAGTATTGTTGGAGGAGAGTTATATCTCTCGTTGGGACTTGTGTCTCACCCCATTGATCCCTACATTTTTAGGTGGATGTAGATGAGGAGGTAGAGATTGTACTGTAGAGGAAGGACAAAAACATCAGGGACAACAGGAACAACTCAGGTTGAGTGTGATGTCTATCATGTCTTGTAGATAGAAGTCCTATGTGTTGTATTTGTACTCTCAGGTCCTTGGGAGTTAGTACGTAATGGTTTTAGAAATGATTTGATATTTCAACTTGTATGCCTCGATGTTTTATGTTTCTTTAGTATGTGTTTTGGTAATGCAACTGGTATATGTTATCCTCGAGATGAGATTTTATAATGTATGTACAATGTCAACCATGATGTATATATATATTACTTTGGTTCTTTCTATAAAGAGTTTCCTGGTAGTGCATCTCTTTGCAAAATGATTTTGATGTTAATTTTTAGTGATTTTTGTTAATCCGCTGCTAATGGTTATTCTGTGTAATTAATGAAATTGCATTGTGGCGGCTCAGCCGTCGGGTCGTCACACTTCATAGAAACAGTGATCACTTGCAACAGTGCCTTCTACAGTAAATTGTTGACCTTGGGGAAGCATAGGAGTATTCTTCAACTCATAAGGTGGAGTCGTGTTGTTACCAATTCCATGAGGGGTGGGACAACATGTAATATATCCTTGAACAGGGATGGGATGGCAAAACTTTTGTTTCCCCACAGAAGGTGTGACAACAAATTCTTCTTCTTCAAACACAGATAGAATATGCGGGAATGCATCCCAATGAAAAGATGGGATAGTGGGAATCATCTTCTCAAGAGAGGGTTGGACGCCTAGAATTGGTGGGGGACTTGGTGGAATCTTCTCACAGGAGGATAGTTTAGAAAGAACTTTTTTGCACTTGGTACTCTCAAGAAAAAATAGAACAACCAAATCTTTGATGTTGTTAGCATCTCCGTAAGAGTTTTTTGGAAATGATTCTTCATCATGAACCTTGATCACTTTCTCATCCCTCTCCATGAATTCCTCAATAGACTTCTTCCCCCATATGATAGATACCATGATCATTTTCTCATGGGGAGGAGGGAGAGCTCATGAGGATGATGGTGGTGGTGACTGTGGTCTTTGGTGAGGTGGCTTAGGATTTCTGAGTTTGTAAGTTCATTTTTATGGAGGTTGTTGTGGAGCTGGTTGTGGTGGATGTTGTGGAAGGTGGGGTTGTTTGTAGTAATGTAGTGGTGGAGGTAGAGGATATTGGTAGTTGTAGCTGGGTTGCTGGGGTAGGGGAGCATATGGATTTTGAGGGCTTGGTACTGTTGCAAGGTGGGGACTTGCCCTTTTTTAGGACCATATGTACCTTGAGGAGAACCCTTGGTTCTACCAACACTATTGGTGTTCATCAAAGTTTGAGAGGGGAGCATGCCCTCTTCACATCTAGCAAGAGATAAAGAAATTTGATCAATTCATTTCTATAGATGGCTAATGTTATATCCAAAATTTTGATAAAATTGAATTACAGGAAGATAAGTCATGGATTGTTAAGTAATTTTCCCAATGTTAATATTGGTGGAATGATGATGTGTTTGTAGAAGAAGTTAAATATACAAAAGGGGTTTGTACATGAATAACGATAATGACTTTATGAAATATTAGATATATGACAAGTTTCCAAAAAGAAATTAAGAGATGTTTTAGATAATTAAAGTATAATTATCTAGCCAAGATTGGCAACACATTAGTTAAAGCATCAAGCGAGAATATTTTCATCCAAACTTTGGTCTACATGGAAATAATAAAGAAAAGGAAAAATTCTAAAAGTTGAGAATAAAAGCATGTTCCATGAGATAATGGTAATTGTTTAATAGAGAAAGACTTCCCAATAAATCCCAACTTATTAGATATAAGTTGAGAAATATATTATTGGGTTCCTATAACAATGTAAGAAATATAGAAAAGAGAGAGAAGGAATAATCTCAATTCCAAATCATAAAGTGTTTCCCTAATAGATTAATGGCCACTTACCCAAAAATATGACTTATGCTTATAATATTTTCCTTGATGGCTTTTGTTTACCAAAAGAATCACCTTTTGAGAAGGGGTGTGGTCAAATTAGAAAGTCTATGTTGGGAAAGAAGTAGATTAGTTTTGGAAATACTTTAGCATAAGTTCATATGTAATGCAATTAAATGCCCTCCCCATACTAGTGGATCGTGGAAGGCTTTGTCTCCCCCATAACAGATAGATGGGAAAGGAAACCCAAGTTTTCCCTTCAAGTCAGACCATCTCTTCCTCTATCTTTGATACCCTCTTTACTCTTCCTCCTCCTAACCCCTAGGGATTCCACCTAGAACCTATATAACAGGTTCCAAGCTAACTCTGGGTGGATCAAGGGGCTTCCTCAAAGGTGCCAAGAATGGCCACCCCTCTCTGTCAACACAAGGGAAACACAAATAGTTATGGCTCAGTCACTCCTCCTTGTCTAGAAGCCAGGGCACTAGGAAAACAACGCCAAGACCTAGCATAGGTCGATGACCAGGGAAGGTGGGCACCACCGTAGGAGATGGCAAGAAAAGGAAGAGGCCATGAACATGTACGCAGAGAGGAGGCATCCTCAAATCTTGTCATAGCAACATCTAGAGGTGACTGATTCTAGGCAGCACTGCCATCACCTACTTTGCTCTGTCATGACCGACGTGATCACATGTACCCCTACACACAAGGAAAAGGAGTTCTTTGGGTGGTTGACTCTGACAAACCCAATGTTGGCTAAATTGGACATTAGCATACCCTTTTTTTTATGAGTGACAAACATTTCATTCTTTTGGATGTAACATGCTACTTGAGTATTTTAGGATTCAAGAAGATGAGGAGATCATACCATGTGGATAATTGAAGATCAATGTACTTAAATGTTTAATATTTTCATCATTGTAGTCAATGTAAAAACTTATACAATTATATAATGTATAAGTACTTAGATATTATGTAAATAAAATGTTAGATCTATTCTATCCACTCATAACCCTTAGTTAGGATCCCCCTAGATATTAGAGTCATTATCCTTCATTAGAAAAATCATATAATAGGTGGTTCAAAAACTTGCACCAGTGACACTCTCAGTCAAAAATACTGTCGACTGAGAACCAACTCGGTCGAGGACTCAGAGTACCGGTCAAAATCGTACACATTTGTGCTCTAGGTCAATTTTGGTCAAAACTATCATCCACCAAACATAGTCTCGGTCTAAATCATATGACTGTTAGATCAAGTGGTTGGGAGTTGAGGATAGCTGTTGAAATACTGTTGCATTCAACTCAGGATCGGTCGAAGAAATTCTCGACCGAGACATAGTAGGTCAAAAAACTTGTCGATCGAATAGGGTTCTAGATTGTTCTTCTAAATTCGAACATTTTAGCCATTGCAACGCGACTACTTTCTACCTAATGGTTAGCTAAGAACTAAAAACACTCTAGAGACTTCCTCTGACGTCCCTAATCACTTGCAAACCATTCCTATAAAAATAAGAGGCCTTAGGACACCCAAACACACATGCTACACTTGAACATTCATTGAGAATCATTTGCTATCTTCTTCCTTGAGCTCTAAGTTGATATATTGTAGCTATAGCCTCCTAGCCACCATCCAAGAAACGTCCATCCTAAGTGGATATAGAGGCCTAATGCTTGATATAGGGCCAAAGTGCAATACTTCATTGGTGTACTTTCCTTCTTCCAATCTCTTTTCATAGGTTAATGTTATTTCTGCTCCTTGTCTACTCCTAGTGGTGGAGGATGCCTGAGGGAGTGTGCTTGGAGATACTTCAAGGCAAAGAAGGCTGCTCCAATGTTGCTTGAGGTTACTTCAAGAAGGTTGCTTCAAAGGAGGTTGAGGATACTTCTAGGTGAAGGCTACCTCATGGTGGTGGAGCTACTTCAAGGCAAAGGTGTTTCACTACTACAAAAAATGCTTTTTACAACGGGAAAAACACAACAGTTCTATTGGTTGTGTTGTAGTTAGCATATCTTTTACAACAAGTCTATTTGTGTGTTGTGAATTATATATTTTATACAACACAAGTTATATACAACAGGCCAAACTCGTTGTAGTATATGTGATACTACAACAGGTGCTAAATTGTTGTAATAGACTGTAATATCACAACATACTCAAACCCGTTGTAAAAGGCTATAATTACACAACATGCTCTAACCCGTTGTAATAGTCACGTGTGCTAACTTGTTGTAATAGATCATCATTACACAACATACTTTAAACCGTTGTAAAAGATCATAATTACACAACATGCTCTAACCCGTTGTAATAGTCATGTATGTTAACCCGTTGTAATAGACCATCATTACACAACATACTCCAACCCGTTGTAAAAGATCATAATTACACAACATGCTCTACCCATTGTAATAGTCACATATGTTAACCCGTTGTAATAGACCATCATTACACAACATACTATAACCAATTGTAGTATACTATAATTACACAACAGGCTTACACCTATTGTAATAGTTGCTCGTTGTAATAGACCACAATCACACAACAGGTTTACCCGTCATTTTTTGTATATGTACAACAAAGAATATATGTGTTGCATAAAATGAAATTGGTTTAGCGGTTTGAGATGTGCCTTACTTTCAAGTGGTCTCAAGTTTGAAACCTTATGTCTAGATGTATTTTCCTTTTGTCTCAACATGTTATATACAACACCCCTATTACAATAGGTGTGTTCAATGAACTACAACATGCATTAACTATTGTATAAAATACATATATTATAACATGCGCAACACCTGTTGTATAAAGAACCCCCCCATAAGACCACGCGATCTAATACAACAGTTGACACCCGTTGTAAAATGGAAAAATGAACTGTTGTAAAAATCATTTTTTGTAGTAGTGTTTGCTCCAAGGTTGCTTGAGGTTACTTCAAGAAGGCTGCTTCATAAGAGGTTGAAGCTACTTCTAGGTGAAGGCTACCTCAAGGTGGTGGGCTACTTCAAGGTGGTGAAGGCTACTTCAAGGGTTTAAAGTGACTTCAAAAAGGTTGCTTCAAGGAGGTTGAGGCTACTTCAAGGTGAAGGCTACTTCAAGGAGGTGGAACGTGATTGTATTTTGTTGTAACATCCTTGTGAGGTAAATAAAATAAATCACTTTAAAAATCCCAATCGGAGACAATTGGGTAGTGGAATAACAACATTTAATTCAAAGGTTGAAACCACTCTAAATCTGGGTGTCTTCCATGTTTCCTCCTCCTTCTTTGGTTTATTTTTATAAATTGATCTTTTCAATACCAATAGCTCTATACACCCCCCACTAGATCTTTCACCCAAGTGTGCGGTTGCAGAAAGAGCACTAGTCGACAAACTAGGGAACCAAGCTGAGAAACACAGATCAGTTTATGTTTGTAAGTATTTGTTGGAATATATTTTGTTATTTACTTGCATATTTTGGATGCACCCCACGTACCAGTATGGTAACATATTGATCATATATTTGTTTCACGCCTTTTTAGGTATAAGTTGATATACATGATAAAGGACATGAAGCTAAAGATGGAAATTTCATGAAAGTATTAAAGATTTAAAAGGAGAATTAGCTAGTCATCTTTTTTCAAATGTATAGTTCTAATGATAGAAAGTTTATTACGCATCTTGTTTATAATCTTTTGGAATGAATGAAATTACCTGCTATTTTATATTGTTTGATTAAATTTTGATCCTTGGGAAATTCTTGTAGGTAATGTCTCTCATCTTTTTAACCTTCCTTAATTGGGGGTTGTTGAAAAGTGAGGTCATTACATTTGGTATCAGAGCACCAATTTTTTCAAATAATATTTAATAGTTTATAATTTCAAGTAATCTGTAGAAATATGAGAGGATTATTAGAGAAATTCTAAAGGTTGAGGTGTCTAGAGGGGACCACGACCCGGGGACTGGAAAAAGTTTCCTTCGCACCGCTAGTCGGCTTACGAGGACTCAGGGGCTTGTGCATCTTGTATGGCCAAAGTTGGATGATTTTTTCTGAAGTAAAATACATTTAGGTTCTTCTCATCTTGTTTCATCCCTTCTCATCCTCATTGCTTAATAAGACCTAAAAGGAACTTCCCTTCTCATATCAAATTACGCTTTTTGAGAAGAAGTAGGATTAAGACATCATCCACTAGTTAATGTACACAAATTGTAAGGTACATGTAATGTGGAAAAAAGATGTACATGTAATGTGGAAAAAAGATGTACATGTAAAGAAAATGAAGAAGTTTTGGTGCACATGACATAGTTGGGTCAACTTGACCGGCCATCATTTTTGTTTTTCTAATAAAAACATGAATAGTTTATGGGATTGGGAAAATTTTGTTCGACCAACCGATGGTGTTGGCACAGAGTGGGCACGAATGCAAACAAAAATAAAATTATATAACTAAATGACATTCCCTTGCTCTAGCATTCTATAGGAATACAAGAAAATAAAAAATAACAAGACAAGCATAATTTGTGAAGATATTTCTTTCGGTAATTATCTTCACTTTAGCTTCTAGTTAAACATTTGAGAAGTCACAAATGCACTATATACAAACCAATAACAAATTGCATATCTTTCTCTACAAGCAAGACATGATTGTCGATCAAGCTCTACACAAGGAATCAGACACTTTGATGCTGGACAAAGTCTAATAATTAGATTTATTTGTGTCATTTTTATATATAGCAGCCTAAGTGTAATTTATCTAGTTATATGCACTTAGTTACAATTTTAAAAGCTTTATTATTAATTTTATGTTTTGTTGGACAATTTTTACAATTGTACCAAGTCTAGTGTTTTCTGTCTTTTAGTATATATACTAACCTTGGGGGCATGTCCCAAAAAGTTCAATATAAATTGAAATACGATTTCCTTGTTTTCTCCTCTGGTCTTCTTCTTTCTCAATGGTTTCCCTATTAAATGGTATCAGAGTAAAACTCTAAATTGGCCGTTAAAATTTTTTTTTTTTATCCCCTTACCACCGCATCTGCCCCAGCCGCCATCTCCTTCAAATACTCCTTCAAATATATCCCAGTTCACACTCGAGCCACTACCATCACGCGGCTCAACAGCAACGCAAGCAAATCCGGACGGCGCCAACCCAACCCAGCATCCCCACCGCTTCCACACCCGCCCGATCCGCGATCTCCCTGTTCTTCGCCCCACCTTGTTCTGCACCACATTCTGAGTCCACCGCTCCACCGCGCCAGATCCCGAACCCAATCCACCTGCTCCGTCCGCCAGCCGCCATCACCTGCTCCATCCGCCAACCGCCAAACGCCCATCCCGGTTCTCCGCTCACTTGCTCTATCCGCCAACGTTCGGCGCACCGGATCCCCGTCCCCGTCCAAACCGACGCTTGTCCAACCTTAGCTCACCACCCCCACAAACCCTCGTTGCCGCTCCCCTCACCCAAGGAAAATTCCAGTTAATCAATAATAGCGCAACCCAATCTTCCACTTCGTCACTAACCCCCGACTCAATAATCACCCAACCGGATCCCCTCCCCCATCACCAAGCATTTACACGCAAGCCCTCTCCACAAAATCTCACCTTCCGCAAATCCCTACATCACTCTGTCACCAGTCATCTTTCCAGTTACAAAAGGAATCGCATATTTCATAGACTGTTAAGCCCTGGCTTTGGTGGCCGATGCTTAGGCATTAAACAAATGGAATTGCATATACTGTAAAAACGAATTGCAAATTTGTTCGGTAAGCAAGCATATTCTGCAAACAAATAAATGTACCATTCATCTTGATGGCCGATGCTTTAGTCTTTTTAAAGAAATTGCAAATTATGTGTTAAAAAAAGGTGTGAAACTCGAAAATAAGAGACCGATAAAGCAAAAGGTATGAAATTTAAAGAAAAAAAAGAGCCTCATGTAGCCTTACAATCTTCCTCCTTTTCCCACCGACATTGGTCATCCAGATTCGTGGTATGGGACATACATTCCTAATCTGGTACCTGTGAATCAGGAGATTAGATCTCACTTCCAAACATTTTCAGTATATAACACAATGCATAATGAGGATTGAGTCACTAACAGGAATCTAAAGGAGTTCAAGAGTTTCGCCGAGACATATTTTGTTGCATTACAACGACTTGGTTAGCAATGTCCAAGCTTCAGACTTCAACCTCGTTTGTCTCCCTTTCCTGTTATGCCTACGTATGCCAAACAACAAGTGGCTGGCATTGCACCAAAAGACATACTCCCCACTAGCAAGCCTAGTGATGATAAAGATGATGATGAAGAATCTCAACCAATAATCGTGTAGATGTCAAGGACGATCATGATCAAGCTTGTGTGCTACCTCTTGCAATTAATGGTACTAGTGATCCTGAAACTGACAAGAAAGAGTCGATACTTGGTTCTTTTCAACCTCTAGAGATTGATGATGTTAATGATCTTGAAACTGACAAAAACAGCCTACACTTGCTTCTTTGCTACCTCTAGAAATTGATGGAGCTAGTGATCCTAAAACTGATAAGAAAGATCCCAAGCTTGCTTCATTGCTACTTCTAGTGTAACGACCCCGCCTCCCGGTAACCCTCAATTAAGGGAGACCAGAAGGTCAGAGCCGTTATCCCAATTAACAGGATCAAAGGTTCGACAAATAATCAATAACAATTACTAAATTCTACCAACTATACTGAAATATGGTAAAAAAAAATAAAAACTTTTGCATACCTTTTTGAAAACCTGGATCTCTAAACTTCTATCCACTAATGGATTCTACTCTAACTGATCCTCCTTGTATTTTACTTCATGTATTTCACAATATGACGATTTACTGTTTGTCCTTTTGGCTTGTACCTAAAACGCCAACAAACAAAATGTCGGTCAACCGAAGCTGGTATGTGGGGGAAACAATAAGCATGTAAATATGTTAACAACATAATCATTCAATTAATCATTTAACAACCAAGATTACGTTTTAAATATAACTCCGCGATCCAAGAGTACCCTATCCTCTGTAATGTCCCCATTAAACCCCTCATGATCCACCTATTAAGTGAACCAGTTTCTAGGGTTGAGTCACATGGAACTACTCAAAGGTAAACCACTCCTTAACTCATGGGATGCTAAAGAGTCTCATGGCACTACACGTAGGTAGCCCAGTTTCTAACTCTCGGTAACCTAGACCTTGCTCTAGGATTACCCCTTTTTTAGCCTTTTCAACACAACACAGGTGCACCCGGATCTAGCCAGTTACATATGTACTTATGGTGATAATCATAGTCACTTTATAGTTGCATGAAATAAATAGACATCCAACAGTTATTTTTCAAGCAACCGATAAAACGTTCGGAAATTGCCACGAAACTAGAGTGGTTATTCATAAGCGTAACCACATACCTGTCAGGATGATTTTGAGACAGAATAATCCATGCAAGAAAAAAATCCAAGCAAGCAAGCACACATATCAAGATCCTGAAATAATTATGCAATTTCCTTTTATTACTCATGTCATCAAGATCTATTAAATCTAGTTCGCTTCCTAGGGTTTCTAGTCCACTTTTAGGGTTTCTATTGCAATTAGGGTTTCCCTTCATCTTTTACTATTTTAAAGACTAATTACTCATAAACCCTAATTAGTTCATCTATTCTTCACAAAAGATATTAAGGTTATCCTTTAACAACATTTGATCGTAATTTCATACTAAAGGCACAATTAATCATCAATTCATAGTTCATTATGGTCTAATTCGCATATGAGCTCTATTTATTATTAATTCCACTTTTACCCATTAGAAAAACCCTAATTTCCATATTAAGGGTGTTATGACCCGTTTCAAAGCTTATCGGTAAGCATCATGATTTGAGCATAATTAAAGTTATTTGAGCTAACCTAAGTGCTCATGTGATGGTTAGTGCATTAATAACTTAATTTAGTTGAATCAAGCACATAAGATTAATTAGTGCATAATTAAGATGATTAATTTGAGTAAAGTGATGATTGCATGTGATTTGAAACTTTGAACCAGATAAATAGTAAAATTAGTATGATATATTGCTCTGAGGGTGTAGAGAAATTCGCGCTTGAAATAATGCAAAAGAAATCCTGTTATTTGGACCTCTGAATCAATAGTTATGACCTTTTCCGTTTTTAGGGTCAAACTTGCAATTTTTCCATTTATTTAGCTTTATAACCCTCCTACCTTTATCCTTTCTTCCTGATCATCATCCCGATTCAACGCAAACCGCTTAAAGCGGCGCTCTGTAGCAGGTCTCGACCGAGCAGCTGAAGGAAATCGCTCAGGGCAATTTTAGGGCTTTTGAACCAGCGACCAAGCTCCCTCCATCCCTGACCTTCCATCCCTTCTTCTTCTTTGCCAATCGAGGTCGAAACTGGGTGGCGCCCTACCTACAGCCATACCGCAGCACAGAGCTGTGGCCAGCAGTAGGAGCACCTGTGCGTGCGGCCAAAGCTTCAAATCAAGGTCATGGACCTCGGCTAGGAGGTCTAAATAAGAAACCGCCGTCAATTTAGGTTGGAGCAACACTTAGCTGAGGTATTCAGTTGGGCGTGTGGCTGCTATATATAGCATGACCGTGAACATGAACAATAGGAAGATAAATCAAAGGAAGAAGACAATAGAAATCCACCCGGAAACAGGCCCTGGGCACATCTCCGGACGAATCCGGACAGTCCAAATTACTGTGAGTAGGGTTTCATTTATTTATCATTAATAAACTCAGGCGTTTGAATATTTTCTGTTTGGTGCGCGAATTACGCTGATAACAGGCGTTATCAGGCGTCGGGCAGCGTTTGGCGTCGCCCGACTTTTTATTCCATAAAATGCTTCTAGACGTTGTTATATGATTAAATTTAGCATTTGAACAGTATGGATTGAATCAGTAGATTTATATGGTTCATTGGAACCTAAATTGCTCATTTGAATGTTGAAATTAGAAATTCATGTCTGAAAATGGTATGGTTTGGGTATGAACCCAGACAATGAGGATTTCTGATAAATGATCAGATGTACGATTTCAAAGTTGATATGAATAAATAAAAATATGCAAGAAAACCCTAATTGCATATATCTTTTGACGTTAATATGTGTAAATTGATATTTACATGAAATGGCACATTTCTCTGAAATATTACCAGAAATGCTCAAGTATTGTTATTAACTTGTGTTGTGATATGTAATTAACTCTTAATTGAGTTAAGTGATGCACAAACCAGGATTAGGGTTAATGTGCATGTTTTTCGAGAATTTTAGAGAATTGACAAATGTTGAGTATGATTCTCATATGTGAAGTAAATTTCTTTAATTTGTGCAATAAGATGTTCAATTGCATAAATTCGCTATGTATGTGCCAAATTGAAATAAGTTGGGTTATTTATGCATTTCTAATTTGTCTGAATGCATGGTACGAGAATTTCTCAGAAATTACAATGATTTGAAATATATTGCTCTGTCGGTTTAGAATGACAGTGTATTGTGATCTGATCTGAAATCAGTAAATGTGGTATCATAGAGAAACCAGAGTTCGGAACAAGAACATGAGTTATGTATTTCAGATTAATGTGTTCTATAATAATAAAATAATAGACTTAGGTGCCCCAACACCGTAGAACCCCATTGCGCGGTCTGTACCTTTGGGGTGAAACGACCTACCTAGCGTGTGTCTAGATGGTCGGTGACTCGTGTTCAAGAATAATCCGTGCGTGTGTCACGGTGGCACGAGGTCAGAGAGGTAGTGTTCAACAATAATCTGTGCGTGTGTCACGGTGGCACTGGAGTAAATAAGGGTTATTCAACAATAATCCGTGTGTGTGTCACGGTGGTAACCCAGACCCTCCGACTATGCACTACAGGTTGCGAGAGGAGTCTAGAGCACTCAGAGTTAGTGCAGTGAGGCCCTTGTGAGCCTGAGAGTCCTGTGCAGACCAGGACGAGAAGTCAGACTTAGCATTTCCCGGGTGTGTCGCTAAGTCTTGTACGGTGGGATCGTAGTTCGCTACAGATCTTCATATGCAGAGTGCGCTGCATATGTTTGGGGCATAATAATATAAAAGTGTAATCATATAGGATCACAGTAAATTTAATATGTCAAGAGATTTGAACTTTTGTGCCAATTCTCTATAACTGTTTATTTGTTTAAAATATCTGTTGTTAAATAGAAATGTGATTATTATCTGTAAATCTGCTATGTCATTAGAACTGCCCTGCTTAGTATTGCACTTATGATTTAATTCAATTTTATATATCTGATGAGTTGTTTAGTGATAGCTAAATGAAAGGCTATTCACTGAGTGAGTAGCCTATCTACTTAAGAGACCACTATCTAACTAACTACATATACCTTCTACTTACTAGGGTGGTAAGATCCTTCAAATTCCTGGAACAGTCGCTGACCTGTAAATGTTTGAGTAGAGGAGTGAGCCTACTCGCTCAGTGAATATTTTTTCATTTAACTATCACTAAACAATTCGTCAAGTTTATTATTCAGATTAATATACAAGAAATACCACACTGAGCAGTTCTAAAACAATATAATTGAAATAACAAAGAATGTAAATGTTGCATCCAAAGAATAACTACTAGAAGACTATGCTCTAGTCTTCCTTAACTCTTTCATTTATAAGGAACTTTGTGAACCTATATGATCATATTTTAGCTTATGCCCTGATCTATGCAGTGTACTCTGCATAGAGACTCGCAGTGCACTACG
This sequence comes from Alisma plantago-aquatica, assembly GCA_963693085.1. Lineage (NCBI taxonomy): Eukaryota > Viridiplantae > Streptophyta > Magnoliopsida > Alismatales > Alismataceae > Alisma > Alisma plantago-aquatica. The sequence continues at coordinate 900,814,075 of OY856413.1, read as the reverse complement.
GCTACACCGTACAAGACTTAGCGACACACTCGGGAAATGCTAAGTCTGACTGCCAGTCCTGTTCTGCTACAGGACCCACGGGCTCTCCGGCCCACAGGCTCTCCGGCCTTCTCTGCACTCACCATGAGTGCTCTGGACTCCTCCTCTAGCCTGAGCACACAGGCGCAGGGAGTCAACACTGGGTTACCACCAGAATTACTCAACTGGTTGGTGTTGGATAACCCTATCAACCCTCGTGCCACCAGAATTACTCAACCGGTTGATGTTGGACACGAGTTTCACCCCTAAGGTGCAGACCTCCCAAAGGGGTTCTACGGTGTTCAGGGCACCTAAGTCTAACATTAACATAATAGGTACATTTTAAACAGAAATCATAACTCATTTAAACATTTCTCACAAGGCTCACACGGCCTACCATATCATATCATAAGAAACATCATAACTCATGTATTCAACATATATCATGTCTAAGTAACATCCCTTTCTAGGGCATGTCATATCTCATCACCTTCAATTTACGAGATATGTATTGAAAATAAGAAGCCCTGCAGTATGTAGATATCAACTCAGAGAGAACAAGCATATAAAGTTAAATGCACTAGAAACATACAATTCAACAGTTAAGTATCACCACATCTCATATCGAGACCTTTCATATCACCATAACATGATTCATTGAACACCCTATCCTTAGGGTTTCAGTTACCTCATTCACTTATCACATGGCAACACCCTATCCTTATATCATGCATGCAGGCAGATTTAAAATTCATAAATATCCCAAACTCAAGTCAATTTAGCACATGCATATTGAATTCATTCAATTGTACATCTTAGTGCACTGCTAAGAGTAATTTACTTCACATATGAGAATTCATATGTAACATTTGTCAATTCTCTGAAATTTCTCAAAAAACGTGCACATTAACCCTAATCCTGGTTTGTGCGTCACATAACTCAATTAAGGGTTACTTACGTATCTTAACATGAATTTATAACAATATTTGAAAATTTCTAATAACATTTCAGAGAAATGTGCCAATTCATGTAAATATTAATTCACACACATTAACATAACAGGAAGCATGCAACTAGGGTTTATTTGCATATTTTTATTTTATCATACTTTCTTTGAAATCATGCATCTGCTAATTTACTAAAATATGTACTGTCTGACTTTATACCCAACCCGTACCATTTTCTGGCGTGTATTTCTAATTTCAACGTTCACACTGAACAATATAGGTTCTGATGAACCATATAAATTCACTGATTCAATTCACACTGGTCAAATGCTAAATTTAATCATATAACAGCGTC